>VWYI01023807.1:174415-263701 GCA_013399455.1 Anthoscopus minutus | reverse complement strand
GGAGAGGAGAGGGAGAGGAGAGGGAGAGGAGAGATTCTTTGTCAAACGTAAAGGATGTCTGTTTACCTGTAGCAGACACTGCTTATTGGAGTGTTCTGCAAGTCAAGAGATAAAGCTTTAAATGGGGACAGCCAATGCACAAAGAGGAGCACTCTTCCAGCATTTCAAGTTTTGAGTAATTGTGGCCATGGCTAATTTTCATACCATGATGGCTTAACAGTTATGTGCCTGTGATTGTGCAGCCCAGCTCACATGGGAAATGCTAATAAGCACTGAGGTGCACATCCTGCATGCTGCCATGGCAACAACAGGATGCAGGAGAGCTGGGAGGGCTGGCTGCCAGAAGCTGCTGCACTTTGGCAAGAGAACTGCCCTTTGGATGTCCAAATTGGTTTAATTACCAGCTGTGGAAACTACCTGATGTCTAGTGACTGATTCTTCAAAGAAGTGATACCCCCATGAGCAGAATGAAGCCTTTGGTTGCTGGGCCAGCACAGCTGTGCAGTGGGGGACAGGCAGTCCTGGGGACACTGCCATGCAGTGCACAGGCTGGCAGCATTTGTGCAAAACTGTCAGGTCTGATAAGGAAGCTCAGGAAAGCTCCACTGATGGTGTTCTGGCATTCAATGTCAGATG
The DNA here is from genome assembly GCA_013399455.1 of Anthoscopus minutus. Lineage (NCBI taxonomy): Eukaryota > Metazoa > Chordata > Aves > Passeriformes > Paridae > Anthoscopus > Anthoscopus minutus. Next base: position 263,065 of record VWYI01023807.1, on the reverse strand, counting down.
ATTGTGTTTGGGGCTTTTGTTTTTACCTTGCTTTCCTGGTCACTGCTGATGCCTGTCCCTTTTGGTGTTGGCAGGGCACATGCAGGGCAGCCTTCACTTCCTGCTGACCTTCTCTGGACAGGGCTGAGTGGGCTTTCGGCAGGACAGCTGGTAACAAAAAATTCTGTCCCATGGAGAACTGTGGTACTTTGACACTTATTTTTCCCCTGGTGAAGTATTTTCCTTGCTGGAAAAGATCGTGGCTCTGCAATGCTGAGGCTGTGTTTGCCAGGTCAGCCAGGAAGAGAAGTCTACTGCCTGAGCAGTGGCAGTGTCCATGGGAACTGGTGGCTTGGATACCCTGCATTCTCAATTTTCCTCTGAGGCTGAAACTTCCAGCAGGGCAGCAACTCCTGTGCTGTGTTGTAGCCAAGGAAACCACATGAGGCGCAGTAGCTGGTGAGGTAGGACAGTGGGTTGGAAAATTAAATGGGGGAACACGGTCCATGTAGGAGAACAGGGACATGAAATAATTTAAATGTAGTTCCTATGAAGTACTCTGGCAGCTTGGGTAGGTCCCTCTTATTTCCAAGCTGAACAAAAATCTGTTTTGGGGAGGTTTTTTTAATTCCATTTCACAAACTGAAGGAATATGATTAAATTACCATTGACCTGAAACAGTTTTGTTTTGACATATCTCTGCTCAAGCTGTGGTAAATGTTACTACTTCCCACTCTTGGGTCTTGACATGAAAGAAAGCGTTTTGCATCAGCCACCACAGCTGATTTCAGTTGCAGGATGCACTCTTAGTGATGGGTTTCCTGTCAATGTTATGAGTGTTACGACTGGGCTCAAGGGAGTGATGGCTGATAAAAAGCCTGAGTCTTGTGATGTGGCCCTTCACCTGGTCTGCAGCTTGCAGACCAGGTATCTCCATGTCAGATCCAGCCCATGAAATTAGAGGGTGGCTATCAAAAGATGCTCTGAGTGTCTTACACCTCTCGGCTGAGATGTTGGCTGAGATGTTCTTCTCCCAGGAAGAGCCTGCATGGTTGTAATGCCAGCATGAAGTGGCTTGTGTGACATATGCTCCACGTGAATTCCCTGCGCCCTCCTACAGGAACATCATTTGGCTGAAAACAGACAACACTCATGGCTAATTATGTGTTGCTCTGCTACCTGCTGATTAAGGAAATCTGCAAAGCTGAGGTGGGTTCTCTGGGGTAGTGACCACTTGACATAGTGACTGCAGAGGTGAAGGGTGAAAACTTGGGAGAGAAACCTGGAATGGGTAATACAATAGCGGTCAGTTGGGTTTTTTAACCTTCCTCAGGATTTACTGACATTCCTGTTCAGAAATACAGCAGCATGACTGGGATAAATAAATGTAAAGATCACAATTCCTAACTCAAGAGAAAATAACACATTGCAGTAGGAGAAGCCACTTCTTATCTGGCTGGAAAAGAAACCCAGTTGTGTTGGCACAGACGCATTTTGGAAAATTAAACAGCAGGAAGGGAAATGAGGTTGCGGTTACACAGGCGTGCAGGGAGGCCATCAGAAGGGAGCTCCCTTGCCCTACAGGCTTCAGAGAAGCCTAAGGGGAACTGCAGGGGTAGCTCCCACTGCTGGGAATTCAGCTGGGTTTCCTGGGGCTGAGTATCCACAGCAAACGCTGTGCCGAGAAGGTCTCTGACACACTGAACAAACAAACTCCAATCAGCAGTGAGATCTTGGTATTGCTCCATGGTCCCTGTGCATTGCAGATGTACAGGGATGGTCAGATGCATACCTCTGGCCATGACTTCACCTTGGTACCTAGGCTGACAAGTGCCATGGGGAGGTTTCTTAATGTAACATACACATTGAAAAGTTTCATTATAGTTCCAATATAGGACTGGATTTCAAAACCAGAATAGTGCCATCAAGCTTCTGAAATTAACATCTGGTTAAAGCCTGGCTTATAGGAACTTTTTAAAAACTCTTGCTATAACACAAGATAAAAATGAGCCTGAATATGGAAAAACTGTACAAAAATATTCATTATGTGTGTCACTATGTATCTTCTTTTACATGGCATCTGATGTGAATCAGGATGCAACTTAGGGGTTTACTGAACTGTGTTATTGAGGTGTTGATGTCTCTCAATTCTGCATCACAGCAGCTGAAGCTCTGTCGTAAGATGGATGACTAAATGACAGCACACAGATGATGTGCCTCCTGTGGAAGCATCTATGGAAGATGCTAAATTGGTATAAGATACTATTCATTTTATCAGTAATTAAATATCTGCAAGATACAAAATAACTTTCTTGTGTGTTAAGATTTCAACATTGTCTGGCTTGCCTGGAGAACATAATGAAACTATGGCACCAATAGTTGCACTGTTAACTGGAGTTTTTGGTCCTCTGGCTATATGAGTTTGTGTTTTCTTGTTAAGCTAAATTGCAATAATTAATTATTCTTTTTCAGGAAATATATTCTATATTCTAATACCACTCTGCAGCAAAGGTGAGACCAGTAGTAAAGCTTTAAACTTAACCTCATCAAGAAGTATTCTGGGCAGCACTAGTATATTGATGGTTAAAAACACACAAAAAATTAATCCGTCCAAGAACTGAATCTTGTACATATCTGATAGTAACAGGAAGAGAATGGGGTGACTTGCTACATGAAGGCATTACCTTATATTTTACTATTACTAAAGCAATTTATTGGTCAAGGAGACCCAGAAGAACAGAAACAATAATTATTTCCTGTAGTACTAGTTTTACAACAGTGGAAATACACCCTTTAAATGAAAGCAGTGAAGGCATCTGATGGCTTAGGATTAACCATGTCCCCAGCAGTGCCAGTGAGGAATCACATTCCTCTTTCTCCTAATGCAAAGCTGCATGCATTGAGACAATGGATACAGATTGATTTTTGTGGGTAAAATCCCCTTTGAGTACCTGGTGCCTACTCCACTGTTTTCTTGTAGGATCTCCTGGAGACCTAAATGAGGCCTCTAAAGGTTAACCTGTGGGTAGTTGTAGGATGCCAGGAGGGAATGTTCACCCAGCTGGTCTGAGGCTGATGATGTATACTGGTAACCTGAGAGCCTGTTGCACAGCTTTTGTGCCTGGGGTTGCTGTGGGATCATACAGAACTGGCTGACTCTGTCCCTGTGTGTGCCATGCCCACACCAGCTCTGTCCTCGGTGTGCCATGCCCACACCAGCTCTGTCCTCGGTGTGCCATGCCCACATCACCTGGCTATGCTGAGCATATGCCTTTCAGTTGTGTCTGGATGCAGTGTGCAATGCCTGTTTCCCAGTAACTCACTGGCTGCATTGCCCATTCTGCACTGCCCTGTTTGGATTATTCAGGAATATCTGGGAACCTGTGTTCCTGAACTGTCTGCTATCAGCAAGCCCAGGAGCTGGGAAGCCCTAGGAAGCTTTCACTGTGCTCCATTTATTTTTCCATTCCCTCCCACACCTCACACAACATGAGGCAACAACACAGGATGCAGTCAAATGGTTCCTAGGAACATCACTGTGAGTCAGGCATTTTAATTCCTCTTTTAAAAGATCCCAAACAACTTGTTTTCAAACAGTACCTTCCCAGGGGTACTCATTCCAAAGGACCTCTTGGAGTATCCGTTTTACTTCACATAGGTTCATGGCTTTCAGAAGGAACAATTTCCTTTGTTAACCCACCTGGACAGGAATGCTGCTGTTATATACGGTCAGAAAATAGAAGTGAAAATACAAAACTGTGTCTTCTTGTTGCCAGTGGCACTTGAAATGTGTTGCATCATCAGGTTTGATGTTCTGAAAGAACATTTTTTTACTTTTTGGCCCAGGTGGATGATTCTTAAGGCTTTTTCCAATGTCTTTTAATAGCAGTGATGATATGCAGCTTATAGAATTCTGCAGCAATTGTTGCTCATTAGTCACTGACACAAAGCTTTGCACAGCAGAATCTATCTACAGGTGCCAAGGGGAGAAGACAAGGAAGAAAAATGTGTCATACACCGAGGTAAACAACTTTATTCCCTATTAGTCTGCCAGAGGCTGAATTAGTAATTGATGAAGCACTTTGCCACGATGAGATTTGTTTAGTCCACTTAGGATTTGTTTTTCGCTGTTAACACAGAGCTAAACAAGCAAGGCTGTGTCTACATGCTCTTCTGCAGATAGGAGCTTGCTCCTGGTGCCTGTCAGCTGTGAGCCACATCCCTGGCAGCACGGCTGCCTTGTTTGCACAGCACCGAGGGGAGGGCTAATATTCCGACAGGTTCTCATCCCAGCACCGCACCCCCTTCCTCCACCAGGTGTTGGAGCTGCCTCTGCCTTGCTAGCGCAGGGCAGGCACGCTGTCTGCAGCACAGGAACGCAGCCGCCACAGACGGAGCACTGCCGGCAGGCCAGGGGGAGCGCTGGTGACAGCCTTGGGCAGGACAGGGGTCACGGCATGTTCATCCAGCTCTGTGGCAGTGTGAACAAAGTGGTTCCTCTGCCTAGAGAACACATCTGTGGGAAGGGGTTTTTTTCCATCTTTAATACACCCTATTGCTTATTCAGATTTGTAAAACGTAGAAGTCTATATTGTTGAGACCACCAAATTTCTGGAAAGAAGCTGACACTGCTACAAGGAAAAAAAAAAGAAACAAGAATGTAGAAAACACAAATCCCTATCTCAAAAAGTAAATCCAAACCAAATTAAATTTTCAAAGCCTCCTTCCTGGACATAAATCCCCTGCTTTTCTTTTGAAGGTCAGCATTAGATGATGCAAGAACAAGGCTGAACTTCCAGCCCATTAGGCTCTTTGGAGCCAGGTGGCAGACGGCGATGTGGTGTCTGCATACCTCCCCCAGGCACTGGAGAAGAGGTGAGATGCAAAACCCTTCCTGAAATGGAAGGAGTTATGAAACCCTTCTCATCTCCAAGGCAATGCGTTGCTGCCACAGGGGTGCCGTGGGACAAGCTCATGGACTGTGGGACTCACTCCTAGAAAAGACAGGGCTGGTAAAAGGAGAAGGCATAGAAGGCTTTTGCAAAGCCTTCTGAAATGCTGCCTCCCCTGGCTAAAACTGCTAAGCAAGGGCTCACCTTACTGGCATCTGCAGGGCTTCTGAGCCACTTCAAGACAACTCCCAGTGCCAACTGTCCTGTGTGAGCCTCCTGTGTGTGCTAAACAAGGAACTCGGCTCAGTCAGGAAAACAGAGGTTGTCAGAGCCTGGTGTCCCACTGGAACTGCCCTCATCCTCCAACTTGAAGTGTTAGTCTCTTCTATCAGCCTTGGCAGTGGGGCATTTTAAGGCATCACTCCACATTTTTGTTAGCAAAAAGCTGGTATCTGTTTTCCCTATGTAAGCAGGAGCTACTGAACTGGTTTAGGTGACTGTGACTGGAGTCCCTGTTAACAGAGTGCAGATTATTCAGGCACAGCTACAGTGGAGAAGTGCTAATCCCCCTCATCTGCACTTGTTAAACCTTTTAATTAAAGATCACTTTGATGAAGGCGCAAGGCTGAGAGGTCAGGGTTTTGCTACAGCACTCAGCAGAGACCCAAGAAACAGCAGTTGTGAGTGGTAGTGGGCTTTGAGATTTGTCCTTTGGAGCTCTAATGGAAAAGATTAAGAGGCAACAGCTCCTATGCTATCCATGTGTATGGGGCAAAGTTAGACCCAAATTCCTCTGGTTCAAGCTGATTCACAGCTGAGCAGGAAAGCTGACCTAGAACTGTCCCACATCAGTGATTTCATGCAAGTCATCTGACTGATGTGTGAGGGATTCACCCAAAGAGGGAAATGAATAACTTCCAAAACACCATGCAGGACTGGGTTCTCAGATGAAAACATCTGCTAAAATGTGTGGAACCCAGGAAGGAAAGGCTACATTAGTGCAGCCACACAAGCACATGGCTCCTCTGGAAAGAATAAGAGTGCTGCAAATTCTGATTGTCTGCTTGCCTGGTAGTCATTCAGCTTTCCTAGCTAACAGCTAGGGAGGTAGATGGAACTGCCTGGAATCCTAGCATCAGACACCTGACAGGCACCTTCCAGCTTCAGGCATCCTGAAGGTACCTTGCCCTGAGGCAGGAGGGCAGCAGGCAGCTTGGACATGTTCCTGTGTTCGAACCAGTCCAACAGAGCAGGGATTCCCCAATGCACCTGGCCCACTGACTTCGGGATGAAGTTCCTCTCAAACCTGTGTGGCATTCCCAGGTGTCACTTCCATTTCCCTGGGGAAATACTGACCCTGATGGCAGAATATGGTGTGTTTGAGATGCTGAAGACATCAAACTACTGTTTGTTGGGGTCTCCAGACTGCCAGACTGGCTGCCAGCTTGTTAAATACACACTGATGTGTCATTAGGGAGCTGAAGTGTCATCAGTGTTATAAACCTGAACCTGTAGCTTAATTTAAGGGCTTATCTGACATATGGTAATGGGCTGGTAAGGCTTGGTGAAAGGTGGCATTTGCAGGCATCTGTACATTTTTAATCACTATACAATACATTATTACACATTAGCTTTTGCTCTTGCTGGCAGATTTCTTGTGGGAAGATCTACTTTGGGACTCCAGTAGCACTGAATACTGAGCAACTGACAGAAATAGGGAGTTTGGAGCAATGTTTCTGCTGGCGTAACTCCATTCCAGCCAGAGGGTGAAATCCCAGCCCTGTTGAGATGCACGGGACTTGTGCCAGGCTTCAACCGCTGAGAACTCTTTTAGCAACTCAACCCTGATTTTGCCTTGGACTGACACCTCCCTGTGGATCTCAGCCTAGAAGCACTTGCATCTTTCATACAGAAGAAAAATGTTCTGGAGCAAGCAAATGAGCTTGGAAATGATTTAAACTTCATCAGTGGAACCCTTGCTGTAGACATTCACTGCTGGCTAAACTTGGTTTGTGTGCTAAGACACTGAGTGGCTCAGAGACACTCATCTCCCTCAGCAATGGAAGGGCTCCTGCTTTGGCTGCAGCCACAGTTTATTGGACACACTGTTACTCCTGTGAATGGCAGGAGCAAAGTTTTGGTGCTGTCAGTGTGACTCATTTATGCAGTCAGTGGTCACCAACATTTAAGACCAGAAACCCTAGATATTTCTAATTTTCTCTTTACAGTGTATATTGTTGTCCTGGCTCCTTTTCCAGGCCTATCCATCATTCCAGCTATTTGCTGGAAGCTCTTGAGGATGAAGACACACCTGCATCAAGTCCCTGTGCTCCTGTTTGTGCAAGACTGACTATAGCCCCAGCAAGGTCAGAGAGCTGGTGCTTGCATTACCCACAGCTGTGACTTGATAACCTTATGGTTCTGAGGGAAAAAATGAAGCAGGAAAAAGGTGATGGAAAATCAAAAGAAATTAATAATAATTCAGGTATCTTTATACATTATAAAGAAGCAGGATGGGGAAAAATGTTTTGCTTTGCAGGTCACCTTCATAGCAAACAGGAATCATTCAGTCACTGCTGGTTAATACCAAAGGTACTCTCAGAGGCTGGCAATTGGAATGATTAAAAAAATATGAGCAAGATTTTAAGTGTCTCTTTGAGAAACAAACAGAGCAAAATTGTTCATCAGTGGTAGAATAGACACTGTAAACAATGTATTAATTAATCTGGAAGGATCTTGTACAGGAGCAGATGACCAGCTCTGTCACTCCAGCACAGTCCCAGTCCCTTACAGAAGGAATTTGTGACCTTGCCTTCGTATCCCACAGACCCAGCTTTCTGCAGCTGTCTCTTTTTGAATTTGAGAAAACAGGAAATATTTCACAGAATGAATGAGATTGTCTGGTGAACTAGTGGAAGTTGCCAAGGATTGCATCCAGTTGGGTTTTGGGGCTGTGTTCAGGTAGAATCTGATGTTTGTTTGTGTCTCTTAAGCTGTCAGTGAGTACTACTGAAAACAGTCTGCCTCCCTCTTTTCTTTGTGCTTGGGATAGACCTTCGCAGCACTTGCACGTGATGTTTGAAAGCCAGGCACCTTTTCTGGATGCTGTGATCTCCAGGACCATCTCACAAGCGATCTCTGAAGAGGCCAAAGTTTGCTCTTCAAAATCAGAGTTGTGGTCTTGCCTTTTGTGCCACTGTCCTCTCTCAGGATCCTGAACTCTGCTGTCTCACAGGCACTGCACCAAATGCTGACCCACCTTCACTTTTCCAAGCAGTGCACCCTTGATTCTGAGGTCTAGCAGAGCACTCTTGCTTATTGGTTCCTCAATCAGACACACCAGGGAGTTATCAGTGTGCTCTTGAACTTGCCTAGATTGCTTGGGGCCCTCCCGCTATGTTGTCATTTCTAGATCAAACCTCTTCCTACCTGCTTCAAAAGAAGCTTGGTATAAAATAAATCCGCCTCCCTCCATGCTTGCTGCTGGTCCCTGTGCTGCCTGCTGCAGGCCTGGTGCAGTATTCCAGGTGTACTGGCTGTGAGGTGGCTTGGAGCCTGTATCTGGCGTCCTCTGCACCTCTCCAGCTGCTCTGGAGCACCAGCACTTGCCTTCCTGGACAGATGTTCACCTGAAACCACCTCCCTCACCAGTGACACACCACACAAGTGCTCTTGGTGAAGTGTTTTCTGCTTTTCAGCTAACCACACTTGTGAGTGACTTCCTTTCTGCTCAAGGCTTGCTATAATGTGAATAAACTTTCTTCACTGGTTGTTTTGGGAGATTTTTTCCTTGAAAAACTGAAAGGTTCTCAAATCTATTGTGCTTGGGGCTGTAAACACAGGATACAAAACCATTCTTTCCAAGGGCTCTAAATAGATGTGGCAGACAAAAGAAATGAAGGCAGAAAAAACACCTATGTATGAAAAAATGTTACCAGTTCTAAATAAAGGTAAAAGTATTTTTTTTAAAGTCCAGCCTTTGCCAGAGACACTGCCATTCCTGGAGTTTGGTTTGAAATCTTTCCCAAGTGACTAAATTAAAGCCATTCATGTACTGAAATACAGTTGATGACTGAAAGTTTTAGTGCTACTGTATTATAGATTCTGCCAGGATAGGCCCCTGAGGAGTCTGTCATTTCCCTCATCTGCACTCACTGAAGGACAGAAGTGGATTAAGATCTTGCGGGGGCTTTAAGCAAACTCTCAGATTCCTGCAGGCAGTGTATTTCATTCCGAGCTCTGAGTGGCACCCAGCAAGGCTGCTCCACTGCCCACACACAAATATTGCTCAAAACTCCTTGGGCCAGAGATCCCGTGTGGCAGAATGTGTGGCCAAGCACTTCACAACTGCTGTCATCTATGGATTTCTGTTCACACAAATAGAAAGGGAAAGCCCAGCTAGCCAGGTTTAGCTCTGAACAAGGAGCAACAACGCACATACACCGCTCTGCTACCCTTCCTAAGGAGGGGAAAGAGTTCAATTGCAGGACCACCTGCAAGTCTCTGGACTGTTCCGTGGCACGGAGCTATCTCCTTGGGACCTGCCAGCCAAGGATGTCACAACGCCTCTGAGGGCTTCTCCACCTCGATGAGATGGCTTCCTGTTTGGAGAAGCTGTTCTTCTCTCGTATTTTACACCCTGCCTGTAACCGAGTTCAAGGGAGTAACACAGCTTCTAAAGAAGCTGCTGGCAGAATTCAGATGCTTCGAGAACCTTTTTGTGCTCATCAGGATTTAAGCTCACATTTTAGGCACGGGAAGGCTCAAAGCAGGCTACTGCGCAACCCCTGGCTTTCCGTACGTGCCACGAGCATTCGGTCCCAGGAACAGAATGATGCGGCGCAGCTTTGCCAAGCCCTGAGGTGGCCGCAAGTCCGACAACAGCCTTTTCTGCTTGGTGGAGACCAGCATCAAATCTCTCCTGGAAAAAAACCACAACAACTAACTCACTAATCTTTTATTTCTTTTTTCCCAGTGCAGGAGGGCGGGACTGCAGAGGAATCGCCCTCCGGGAAACCTGTGACAACGCTGCTCTCAGCGGTATAGCCGCGGCTTAAAATGGCGCGGAGGGGCAGCAAACCCCTCCCTTACTCCGCTGTGCCGCACCAGCCGCTCTCGGGCCGCCGCGGGGCTGTTGCCCTGAGGGAAGTCAGGCGGCGGGCGAGGGGGTAAGAGGAAGCAGAAAGGCTGAGGGGAGGCAGGACGAGCTGACAGAGGACACCCAACACAGCAGCTCGAACTCAGCCCCGGCAGCGCCCCGAGAAGGAGAAAATGGCGGCGGCAGCACTCACCAATCAGCGCGCGGCGCCGGCTCGCACCCGCTCGTTACCCAGTCCCGGCGCTCCGCGTGCCCCGGACGGTTCCATTCGCCGCAACCGCTCCCTCTCGGCGCCCCGGTTGGTGGCGCCCGGCCGCTATAAAGAGGAGCGCGGCGCACGTGCGCTCCTCAGTGCCGGCGGGAGAGGGTGGCTGGGTGGGCGGTTCGCTGGTGCTGTCGGTGTGGAGAGGGAGCGGTGGGGGTCGGGCGTGCAGCACAGTCACCGCACAGCCCCTCGGTGCTCGTGTCCCCGTCCACTGTGAGGGTCGCCGGTGCCCCCCTGCCCGGCCCCGCGCTGCTTCTGCTCCCCCGCGGGATGCGGGCTCGGCCCGCCCCGCTAGCCCTCACCCCCGCGCCGGCCGCAGCATGAGCGCGGCGAGCGACACGTATTTCCTTATAAAAGACATAAAACCCGGACTGAAAAACTTAAATGTCATCTTTATTGTACTGGAGATCGGTAAGTGGCGCCCGGCACGCCCCACCCCCGGGCCGCCCACGCGTGTCACGGCGGGCGGGGGGGCCGGCGGCGCCATGCCCCCTCTGAGCCGCGCTTCTCCCTGCAGGGCGAGTCACCAAGACGAAGGACGGGCACGAGGTGAGGTCCTGCAAGGTGGCGGACAAGACGGGCAGCATCACCATCTGCGTGTGGGACGAGATCGGCGGCCTCATCCAGCCGGGGGACATCATCCGCCTGACCAAAGGGTGCGTACGGGGCCGCCCCGCGCCCGCCGGGCCGCGCAGCCCTTTGTCACCCGCGGGGCCCCTCCAGGGCCACGGGGGACACAGCCGCCGCCTCCGACCCGCTCCCTGTTATCGAACCAGCGCCCTAAGGTCACTTGCCAAATTAAACCCACCTTTCCCACGCCAGAACATGCCTAGTGTGTGTATAGGCTAGGAGGGGCTTGGGTTTGTAATAGGGAGGTGGTGGTGAAGAGATTTGGGTTGGCTTTAAAAAGCTCCTTAGGACAATACTTCTGAGGCAGGGGGGAAAAGCAACAGTAGTCTTGGTCTGTAAATCAAGTCCAAAGCATGTTATTTTCAAAGGTAGTTCTTTACTCTGGCAGTCAGCTCCATAATGAAAGGAGGGAACAGTTACGTATCATGCAGAAAAGTTGCTTGTCATGGAAATGTTATTACAAAAATGACAGGCAGAGAAGAATCTTTTCACTGTAAAAATTCATTCCAGGGCTACACTGTAGAATGTGTTAATTTGGTTAGGTGTGAATAATTCCTCAGAGGTAATCAAATTTAAAAAAAAAAACAAACCCAACCCTCAAACATTATGAGAAAGAATATTAGGGTCAATCTGAAAACCCTTTTCTGTCTCACTTAAATTGTCACTAGCAAAGTCGTAGTAAGTTTCATTTGAGTTCTTCATGCCAGTTAGGTTACACTTTTTAGAAGCCCATTACACTGATCATTTGGACTACGTCAGTCTGGGATCTGCAGTGTGTGTAAGGTCCTGTTAATTTGTTTTTATGAAAAAGTAGGTGAAAGGTGACTCTGGCTGCTAACTGAGCTGCTCTTAAGTTGTTCATTTGAGTGTAATTCTCAGTTCTGGACTGAACTTGAATGGCCCTTGCCACTAAAACTACAGCTGCTTCCTCATATGCAAATGTCCTTTTACACAAAATGGGCTGACTCCTCAGCAGAGGTGGTTCCGGGCAAGGCTGCTTGCGTGGAGAGCACGTGGAGCGCAGGGATGGGCAGAACTAAACCAGAGCTCTGGGCCAGCACAAAGCCCCATGTGTAGATGACATTGAAACAAATTAAGAGTGATACTGTTCAGCAGCATTACTGTACTCTCTTCTATGACTGGCTTATTGTAACTGCTCTGGTATTTCTGCAACAAATGGAAGAGTCATGGCATCCTTTAATGTAAGAAACTGAGCTTGGCTTGTATGTATTAAATTTATGAGCTGACATCACTGTTTCTGGTGGGTGGCAAAGTCATGCCTTCATTTACACAAGGACTACTCCCTTAGGACTGCGGAGGGAGTGAAATGGCAAAACCTAAATCCATTCTGGTTTGGCTTTCATATTCAGAAAACTGGCCTCATGCTGGCATACAGAGTTCTGCAAACACAATTTTATATTTTAACAGAATTGAGTGTATGATTGCCATTGCAGGGCAGGTAAATTTCAGCTTTGTAGGCTAATCTGGCTTTATAGTGAAGAATGCCCTCTGATATAAGCAGGAAAGCTTACACAGGCACCATGAGTAAATGTGTCTTTATTTCCCCTTGCTGAATTTTAAGCTGCAGATGCATTCCTCTGCAAAAGCAGACACTGTTTTGCTTACTTTTGTCACTGGGTGGCGAACCCGTTTACAGGAAACTGTTACATTTAATATTTCTAAATTTGAAATTAGTGCTGGAGTTTAGTGCTTTATGGCCAGCTCTTTTTGAGATAAAAACAAATGCTTGCATATGTGGAATAACTTAGTGCTAGAGGTTATTAGTCACATGATTTGATGGGTCTTTTGGTCTTTTCCCAGTAAATGTATGTTCGACTTACATTTATTGTTTGGTAGCTCTTTTCCTTTGTTTTCTGCCACAAGACTGCCTGACTAGTGGCTATTAAAGGTTAAGCAGTGAGGGAATCTTCAAACTGAATCTATGAAGTGAAGAGTGCTAATAATGTTCTGGATGGAAAGCTCCCAAGATAGCATGTGCAGTTACAGTGCCTGTGCTTTCCTGCTGGTGCTGAAGTATGGAGAAGGTTATCACTGCACTGGCAGTGCTGTCCTCTCCTGCCAACCTGACTCCTCCCTGGTGCCTCTTCAGGGCCCTGCATTCGGCCGGATGTCTCCCAGTATCAGCAGATAAGGCAAAGGGCAAGAGGAAGGTTTGTTATCTCTGTTCCAGAGATACACCTGGGACGTAAGGACGTGGTGACTTGTCCAGAGTGGTGACTCCTGTGAGTGTAATTGCTGAGGCTTCCTGTTCCTGTGCTAGAAAACACACATATTCTTTTTAACTCCCTTGCACTATGCCTGTGTTGCTGGTCTGCATTTTCCTCATTCTCAACACATATGTGATGCTCCTTACTGAAGGGAACAATTACACAAAAAGTCTTGTATGGCTCAGATTTCAGTGCTTGAAGTCAAGTGCCACCATAAAGAATAGAGTGCACTCACACTGTCTTTGTAAGGGAATGTTCCTGCAGCCAAAAAATTATTTCACTGTGATTCTATACTTCACTTAAGAGTTTGATGGCCAAACTTGTGCCTTAAAAAACCCAGTCTGGTAAGGACTTATATTAAGAATGTAAGCACTTTTGATCATGCACATTCTGTAGCAGCAGCTGTTCTCCAGCAAGCAAAGGTGATTCCTCCTGGCTCCTGCTGAAAGCAGAGCTGAAAGTAGTCACCAAATATAAAACAGATACTGCTTTTGGCAAGGTGCCTTTTCTCTGCAGGACAAGTCCTCAGGGTTGCTCCAGTCAACAAAAAAGCATCCTGTCTCAAAATAATTGGCTACTTTCCTGGAACTGTCGAAGGAGTCTGCTGAGCTTCCAGTACCTTTTGCTAGAAGTGGTACATGGGGATCTGTAAACCATTGGTGCTGGTGACATTGGGGTCCCTGGGAATTTTTTTGTCCATGCTAGTGTGTAGTACTTGTTAACTTCCTGGAAGATAACATGCTTCTACTTCCTCTGTTAGCTCATTCACTAAGAAACTGCTTCACTTCTTTCTTTGGCCAGGTACGCATCTCTGTGGAAAGGATGCCTGACACTTTATACAGGACGAGGAGGGGAGCTGCATAAAATTGGAGAGTAAGTATTGTGTATTCATACTTCTCAGCTGAGTGTCATGGTAAGTATGAGACCTGGTAGCTTTTTGGAAATGGAATTTAGGGCAGCAGAGGCGTGTTTTCAGTTGGTCATGGATGTGATGAGCTCTGACCCTTTCTGGACTGTAGGTACTTTGAGGAAAATCAGCCTCCATCACTGGCACAGTAATGCTGGCCTGAGAGGTAGTGGGGCTGGGACCCCAAAACCTCCTCAGCTGCGTTAGAGGTATTCAGCTTTGAGCAAGGCTGTCTGCATGAGAACCCCTCTCAAAGCAAAGCAGAAGAAAGAGACATAGGCCTTTGTATTCAGCTTCTTATGGAGGTTTAATTGTACCACTGTCCTCTTAGAAGTCTCTGATACAAAAGCCCAGGAGGATCCTGGGAACCCATCTTTTATCAGGTCAAGGCAGGTCAAAAGGTAACAACCAATAACAAACAGAATTAACATGAACTTGAGAAGCATGCTGACAGGTAGTTCCTAAAAGCTGTCTTTTCTCCAGGGGAGGATAGCAGAACCACTAGCTCGGCCACTGTTCCCCACAGCACAGGTCTAGAAGGAGGAAATGTGTAAATGATAAGGGACTTAATCTGCATTGCTTACCTCGGCCTTATCTTGATTAACCACGTCATTTTGGTGGAAGCCTTTTGTATGTGTGTCATCCTTGAAGAACAGGCAATGCAGAGAAGGAAGAGCAAGGTAACTCTAGTGAATCCTACCTAAGCAGAAGCAAACCTCATTAAACCTGCTTTAAACTGCCCACAGACTGGGGCAACAGCTCCTGCCTAAGAACAAACATGAGTAACATAATTGAGCAGTAAAAAAAATAGCAACCAGAAGAGTACTTCCACTGTTGCACAAAGTGCTGTGGGAAACCTTGCAGTCATCAGGGAAGTGGGGCTCTGGGATTGCCACATGTCCTCCTTTATGGTTCAGAAATGCCCAGTGTTCAGGTGGATTTACATGAAAAAAATCTACAGATTGTCTTGTACGAAATCCATTGCCTCAGAAGCATCACCCAGCTGACTTAGTCTCCAGCAGGCTGAAGCGATGAGAGCCCTTATCTGGGTTGTGCCTTGCAGCAGCAGGTGGGAGCTCCACTTGTGTTTAACTATTCCAAGCAGTGTAATGATCCAGATATTTTTTCCTCTGCCATAATTTCTGTGTAGGGAGTTGATGTGCCTATTCTTCCATAGTCCCCTTGAGTGGAAAAGGTTGCTTTGAATTTCATTGCTTGTTTTGGGCTCCTCTGTGGGATAGCAGTTAATGGGGCACTGCATAGTATGGGAGTGTGTGGGAGTGAGTTTTCTCTAGAGGTATAATGCAATCCCTGTCTGAGAGCAGGCTGGGTGACTCAGTGCCTCAGGTGACCTTGTGAGTGGGTGCTGGACAAGATTGTGCAGCTGGAAGAGAGACAAAGGGAGCCCTTTCATCACCTTTTGTTTTATTTAGGCCAGTTTACCTCCTTAAGTAAATGAATACTTGCCTCTTCTTAATTGAAATACCCTTACCAGGAAGATGTGGCAGCCTCACCACAAGCCTATAAAGGGATCAAAGAGCCTTTTAATACTTACAGATACTCTCTGAACAGTGGGGTCTGGATTAATTGCTTCTAGGTGTTGGGATGTGTCAAGAACATGGTCTGTGAATTGTGGAGTTGAGAACTCCACAAAAAAAGGCTTCAGAGCTTTCTAATAATCCTAATTTCTTCCCAGGTTCTGCATGGTTTACTCAGAAGTGCCAAACTACAGCGAACCCAACTCAGAACATGTTGGGCAGAACAAACTGGTATGTTAAACTTGTCTGAGGCTTCTGGCCTAAAGTGCTCTGTGTTCTGAATATTTCACGCTAGGCTGTGATCAGATGTGACTCTTCTGGAAAAATGAACTCATTGATATATAGCTAAAAATGAGCCAGTAATTGAAGTAGCAGATAAATTCCACATGGAGCCACTGTAAGAATGCAGAGGGGAAAAAATCAGCCCCTTTCTGTAAAATGTGAACTTTCTTTCTCTGATCCATGTCTTTCTTTTTTTTTTCCTTACTGTTCTCTAAAGGCACAGGGTGAACAGAATATTTCTGCGTCAAGTGGTATGGGTACTTGTACTTTTGGGCCACTAGGTAAGTTTTTTTCAGTTTGTGGAAGCGAAAAAATGAGAAACACTTATTTGGTATAGAAATTTATTTCAAGGGTTCTCGATTCCTGGGATAAAAAAGTGCACTAGGCTCTAAAAAGTTATTCATACTGGGGCCTGAACCTCACATGTCCAAGCGTGAACATCTGAAACTTTTCAGTTTCTTCTGTAGAAGAGGAGGAGATTAGAATATTCAGGGTACCTCTCTCATCTGAGGGGTCTTGACTAATCTTAAATTGTTGTGATGCTTTCAAAAAGTTTTTGCAGCACTTTAAATTATGCTTTTTTTAAACTTCCTAAGACATTGGCTTTAGAAATCAGTCTTGCTAGACACCGTGACTTTCCTGCCTGGTTTGCTCCCAAAAACAGAAGTGGTGGTAATCTGAATTCCAGTATTTGACATACCCAGATCATTTTGTGCTGTATTTAAGCATGAATCTTAAATATGAAAATGCTTCAAAGCCTTGAGCAGGTGGTATAAGCTGAGAGAGAACCCAAGTTCTGGCCTGCCTACACAATGCCCATACTCAGTAGCTGGTGTTACAAAGCTCTCTTTGGCTGAGAAAGGGGAGTAGGGATGAAGGGAAAGTAGTTTGGGAGGGGGAAAGGTAAGGTGTGATTTGTGGTTTTGCAGTGCCAGAGAGGCTTTTCCTTCTGGGAATACTCCATGTATTCCCTGTTGGTAAATTTATGTACGGAATTGGTGATTTCAACCCATGGACTCGTGATAACATTTTTTCTGTCTTCTTAGGAAATGGTTTACAAACTGGACCTGAAGCAAGTGGATTTCCATTCACGTATAACCATGGCCACATTTATGCAGGTAGTGGGAGAGGCAATGGACGAGGACCTGTAAATCCAGCACCAGCTAATAGCGTTCAGCCTCTTCCCCCTGCTGTCAGTAACGGGAGGGACCCACGCAGGGCCTTTAAAAGATGACTATGCCAAATGTGGTTGTACAGCTTGCTTAAACTCTACACTCTACTTGAACACTTACTGCACTTTTATTTATAGTTAACTGTGAACCAGTTTGTCCTTTGGTTTTTTTTTCCCACCTTTCAGTGTATGGAGCAAACTTGATGTGATCTGTTTCTTGTTTTGCATCAGGGAAGCGCAGTGAGTCTTCCCCGTACATAAAGGGGGTAGGGGGAGAAGGTGGGGGATACAAGGAAGTAAGGGTCACAGGTGGAAGTGTCTCAATTAAAACTTGGTGCCCTTTGCTAAACAGAAGAAAATTTCAGTTACATACATGTATTTCTGTTTCTGTTGGTCAGCCATGTAGCCTTAATAGGTCTACTCTGTGCTGTGCACGCATGCGTTGACTTCCATTAGGGATAATGGGAGCTCTTCTTGTTGGAAGAGAAATGAAGGGGAACAGCAAAAACGCTCTGGTGAGCTAGGTGTCCTGGGAATGAATACGGCTTGTGAAAGCAATAAGTGGAAGGAAGTGGTGGTGCTAGACCTAGTGGTGTCTCTGGAATCAGAGAATGGATAGCTCGGATCAAAGCTGAAGATGTGGTGAGTGTCTTGAAGGTTGGTTCTGGTTCCAGAATGGTGAACACTACTTGAAAAATTCTCTCTAAACACCATTATCACTGTCAAGGAGAGTGACACTGATTTTTGCTTTGGATAGAAGCTTGGATATTCGTTCTTGCTTTGCATGAGATAGCAGAATAGGAGGATCTAAACTCAGACAGTGTTGGGGAATATGCTTTCTGTAGCTTTTCCTTGTGCAAAAGCCCAAGGTTAATTTGCAGGAGCCAGGATTTCCAGGAGCGGACTGTTCTCAAATGCTGCATTACCCATCTCTTCATTGAGTCTGCCTACTCCACCTTCCTTCGTTCAGTTTTCCAAATAAATTATGTATTAGATGAAGCTGTATATGTGGATTGCAGAGGTACTGGCCAAGCACACAGCTGCACTTCTGATGCTGTTATGCTTTCCTTCCTCTGTTTTATATGAAATATGAATTATCCCTTGAAGAGCCCCCTCCATATCCTAGGGGGCAAATAGCTGGTTTTATTTCTGAGATCACAAATGCCTTGACTCTAGATGAGAGTCCAGTGCCATATTTCAGATGAGGTTCAAAAGCAACTCGGAAACTGAGGTGTCATACTGGATTCATCTGTTTAACTCTTCTTAACTGACCTCTCAAATAAAAAAAATTGCACTAACCACATCAAAAACAAATCTAACTTTTTTTCTGTCAAGCCATAAAGACTTCATGACAAAATGTTGTTTCTGAATTGTGAGTTGTCTCTGTGGTCATTGATGTTATTTGAATCTACTGATATGTTACTAATGTTTACAAGTTGTTTACATTTGATACTTTTTGCTTTTGGTACTTTGTTATGATCTGCTGAAAACTTCTAATTGGTGCAAGTTCCCTGCTTGGTGTGAAATACTGAACTTTGTTTGAAATGCAGGCATCACTGGCAACAGAGTGCTGAAGGGAGGTTGAGGTGTGCCCAGACACTCTACTCTGGTAAAGTGCTTTCCTGGTACTTCCAGGTGGAACTAGTCAAACTTGTTTTGGACACAAAAGGGTGGCATGCCTCAGGAGATCCCCTCTGGGTGCTGCTATATACTGCTCATTGGTGAAGCAGAAAGCAGGAATTTGTGGGGAAATGGTGTAAAGAGGCGATGTGCAACTCAGGGACTTTAAATTGCTCGCTTGTTTAAATAGATGTGATGTATAGTTTAGATGCATGGACAACCTGTTCTGCTGTATTGCTCTAAGACATTTGATATGCTTGAGAGAAGGAAGCCAAGAGGACTTCAAAACCCAAGAAGTACCTGTGATGTGTTCCAGAGGTACATAAGATGTAAGTATGGTGTGAGAGCCATGCTGCCCAGTCAATAGTAGCTGTAAAATTAGCCAGTGAACATGCAGGTGATGGCATGGTGGGGACTTGGTACTCATTGGAGCTATCTCCAGTGTGCGTATTAAGTCCTGGGGATCTTAACTTCTCTGTGGCATAAAGAAAAAATCAAGGGCAACCCTGTGTTAGTGTGTGCTGAGGTGCCTGATGTTTGTAGCTCTGCATCTGAGCCTTTATTAAGCTAATAAACAGAATACTTGTTCACAAATTCCAAGTAAAAAGTGATATGATTAATGCTAATTAGTGGCATAAGAGTAAAACTCTGCAGTCAAGTGGATGGTTGATGTGCAGTTGGGAGGAGAAAAGCAAGAGACTGGTCTTCACATTCTCAAGGTTAGTAGCATTCCTGCTTTCTTGTTTCTTACATGAAACTATTGCAGTTTATTAATAAATTTTTACTTCTTTGCAGGGGAAATCTGTGCCCTGAAATGGACATGGACCTAAATATAATTTAGGTCCTCTGATCTTCCACTGAACCTGTGACAAAGTTGTTTACCTCAGAGGTATCAATGTCAAGATAGTGAGCTCTCAGCTTGCAGAGGAATCTAGGAGCATTCGTTACAGCTGTTGGGATCATGCCACCTCGGTTCACAGAGACACAGACACACATCTCTATGCAAACAAGCAGTTGTGAATTACTGTGACATGCTAAGGCACTTCATTGGTGGTCAGGGGTTAGGTCAGGAAGTCTCTTTATAGATGCCTTCTTTTTAATAGTTAGGCTGCACTTAGGGTAGTCTCATTCTGCATAATGCAGACTTCCAAAGGAAAAAAGACGCTGGAAGATGTTCATGTGCCCAGACACAAACTTTGCACAGTGCTGAAGTGTTGCTGAGTAGTTCCCATACACTTGAATCACATGATGCCCTATTCTCATCACCTGACAACAGCTCCCCCTCCCACCTGCCCCAGCACAAGGACTGATGGCAGAATGGCGGTGGAAAGAGTTCTGCTGTATTTCTGCTGCTGTGTTTTTACTGTCCATCCTCAGCATGAGTTACCTTGATTTAAAAGTGGCAAAGCAGTCCTGTACTGTGAAATAATATCCTAGCTGGATACAGGGGAAATTCATACACCCCGTGTCCACAGTGAAAATGAGAAGGTGCTGTAAGAACAAATACTAATGCTGGACCAAGATGCAGGACCTGAAAATGTAATCTGCCTTCACAACTTTAACTAGCTTTGGTCATAACTTAGAACTGGCAGGTTGTGGTCCTCTGCTCTCCAAATAATGCTGCTCTTCAGCATCACAAATCCCAGGAAGGATGTCTGCAGTGAGTGCTGCTTCTGTAAAGCCATGATGGGTGGTACAAAGCACCTTGTCTACCTCAGCTGCACAGAAGACTCCCATAGCAGCATTGTAGGGCTGTCCGTGTTCTCTGAACAAGGGAGTGTTCAGGAGAACAGGTGCTGTTCCCTGAAACCCCTTATGTTGTTCATAGACATTGAACCTTGTGTTTTGTAAAGACCTGGCTGCTACTGCCATCTTCTGCAGCTCATGTACATATTTCTAAAACAAGGGATCTTTCCTCTGCTATAAAGCAGTTTTCTTCAGAAGCTGCCAAAGGGCTTTTATGGGACTAGGAATTAGTAAAAGCAATGGGGTTTGGATTATTTCTGGGGAAGTCTCCTGGGCTCCTTCATGGCTCATGTGTTTTCACCTGCCAGGTTGTTCCCTTGCTTCTCAAATGCTTGTAGATTTGCCCAGTCAAACATGCTCTTTGTCCTTAACCCCTGAGCCAAGCAGTTATTTGCGCTGCGTGTGTGGTGTCCAGCAGTGCTTTCCCACAGGATCAGGGGATGTGCCTTGCTTTCTCTGCAGCCCTTGATGGCAGCTGACTCAGGAGCTGCAGTCAGTTAATTTGGGGAAATGTCCCATAGTCCAGCACCTGTGCAAGCTCCTGAGGATGTGCAGGGCTGTGACTGCCCATCCCGGACCTGATGAGCTCTGTTAATGACCGCAGGAACCCCCGCTGGCTGTGCCCCAGCCAAGTGCTCCCCTGACTGCAGTGCTGCAGAGTGAGCCTGGCCCTCCCTGCTGAGGAGCCCCAGGCGTCCCAGGAATTCATTAAGAGATGTTCTTTCTGTCTTCAACCTTCATCAGCCTACTGAGTCCTTTATTCTTGCTTCCAGAGAATGTGAAATTGTTATGGCTCTTTATAGGGATCTTGCTTTTTCATTTATTCTGTGATGAACCTTTGTGTGTGTGTGTAACTGGGATGAGAAAATTAATCCTAAACAAACTGTTGATGAAACAACAGGAGTTCAAAGGGATTAGGAAAAAATTTGGAAGTGACTAAGGGGAACTGTTAAGGACTTCATTTAGATTTTTAATTTCTCTAAGTTGCTGATGTTTTTTTCTCATAAAGAAAACAATGCAGTTGTAAGGGCTTCACCTAACACTGCCCTCCCACACCCTGATCTGATAAAGACTGTCCAGATTTGTATATGTTCTAGGAAGTAAGATTAGGGAAGGAACAAGACGTCAGGATGTAGCTCAGAGAAGAAAACTCTTGTGCTCTAAATGTACCTTCAGAGCTAAATGTTTCCTTATACAAGTTTAAACGGGATGGTTTTGGCTATGTAGGGTGGACTGTAGGGCTGACTGGCTGCTGCTTGTTTAATATGCATATAAAAGACAAAATTGGCTTATACACCATCAACTGTAACTCCATGGGTGTGTAGTTGTACATTGGTTGTAGAATGTCAGTAGAGCCCTCTACCGAGCTTTATTGGGTTCGTGTCCAGAAGATGAAATGGCTTTGCAAAGTACTGGACAGCTATTTGGATCATTTGGAACCATGCTTGTCCACCCTATGTCCCATGGGGCTCACTGGGAGATGCCACTGACTCAAAGGATAATTAGGATGAGGTCCTGTACAGGCAGTAGCTTCTCATCTGTAAAACTGGGATGAAGTGGTAGTGCAGATCTGTCAGATGCCAAATTCATAATTTATGGTGTGGATGGTTTGGACAAGCTGAAAGCCACAGCCAGTATGTAGAGTTCTTTTTCTCTAGATGAAGAAACTTACAAATATATATTTCTAAGCTTTTGTAGTTAGGTAATTAGGCTTGCCATTTTGGATTTGCTCTTTTTTTTTCCCAGTGGTGCCAAGTGCTGCAGTTCAGTGCCCCAAACTGCAAGTGACCTGTCACTGCAACTGGGAGGAGCTGCTGCTTTTCCAGGCCCTGCCTGCTGGGGCAGGGGTGGGGATACCCCAAATCAGGATAGCTGGGGGATGCCAAGGCAAGGCCTGTAGGCAGAAGGGCTGGTGGGGCCTTGCAGGGCTCTGACTGGTGGCTTCTGGTACCTGTGTTGTGGGTAGATTTTTGAAAGGGTTGGACAATAAATGTCAGGAGTGGCTTGGGGAGGGGGAGAGTTGGTTCTAGTGTGGGACGAGCATGAAGATGCATTGAATGATCTCTAGCTGGCTCTGCCATTCTTTTCTGTGATTTATGCATTGGCTTAACTTTTGTAATTTCCTTCTTCCTAGCTTGATTAATACTAAATTTAATTTTCTATAATCAACTTGAGCATGTAACTTGAAGAGATGAGGTTTAGGCTGATTGCAGTAAAAATCTACCTATCCAGCCTAGCTTGAATAAAGCAAAACTATTTTTATCCCTAAATTATGCAATATTTTTATGGAGCTCTGCAGCCTACTTATATTTAACCTTTGAAAGAAGTGCTCTATTTTTTCAGATCACCTAATGCAAACTTTGCAAATGGGTTTTTTAATTATGAGAAACCCACCTGCATGCCATCAACCAAATTATTAGTGAAGCAGAGAAGGATAACCAATAGTACTGCCAGACTTAAGGTGAATATGAAAAATGTTTAAATGCTGAGAACAGAAGTTGCCAAGAAATAACTTTAAACACCAGGTGCTAGAGGAACAAATTAATATTACTTACTTTATTTTTAGAAATAGTGAGTTGAGGCCTGATGCAGATAGACATTTCTATGTGCAGCAGCAGCGCTTGGCTATGCAATAAGACCAGCAAAATCAACACAACCTTCTTTTAGAAGAAAATAAAATACCTATTTTAGTTTAAAAAAAGCCTTAGGTAGAGAGAGAAAGAGAACTTAATAAACTCTGCTTAAGTCTCTCGTGAGCTATTGTGCTGTTGCTTATCAGAGCTGTCTGTGATTTGGGTTGGGATGACCTTGAAGCAAGAAACTTCTGTGTAAAAGCCATTCCTGCAAGCGTTTCCCTGGAATGCCCAGTCTGGTTTCATTTTGGCTGTGCATTACTGATGGCAGGGCCCATTGCTCCAGACAGTGAGTCTAAATGTTCTTGTTAAGCTTATTTTCCCCACTAGTATGGGGAGTCAGAGGTAATTTCTAGAGGAAGTGGGACCCCAAACATCAGTAAGTCAGTATCATGAAGCCAGTTAGAAGGATATGTCAGCTTGGGAAAATTGCTGCAATAAGCTTTCTGTAGTTTTTTTTTTAAGCTAGGGGGATTTGCAGAAGCTCTCTGTGTAACTTCATCAGTGTTGGACCTGAAGGCATGAGTCACCAAAATCTGGGTCTTTCTGGTAGGTATAACGGTCTGGATGTCACACTGGAAAAAAGAGCATTGATCATGGTTGTTCTATTGGATGTCTGGTGACTGGGAAACAAGAACTGATAGTAGATTGGTAATTACCTTGTGGTTTTGGGGATGTGCTTCAGCAGCCTGTTGTCACTGGGCTAATTGTGATTGAATTTGGGTGGTATGAGCAAATGGCTCCTTCCATGGCTGTGGCTGCTTTGATGGCCAAAACTGGTGAGGCTTCTTCAGGACAGGCATGCAGGTGGCCCCTGAGGAATTAGCTTAAGGGATTAGCTTCAGGTGCTGCGTGCAGCCTGTGATCAGAAGTAACAGCCTGTCAGAGGGCCCCAGCTGTCAGCAGGGTGATGCACAGGAGGAGGTCTTCACAGGACAGTATTTTTAGGTACTGCAGGTGTTACCTTATCTTCCAGAAATATTTGGTTCACTCAGGATACAGAGCTTTGGGTTTGTTTTGTTTTGCTTTGTTTTGTTTTTTCATTTGATTCTTGTAAACTTGAGAGCTGCCTGCTGTACAGCTCTGTGGCTTCTTTGACTGCCTTCTCTTTACCTGTCCTGAGAAAATCTTCTCAGTGGAGGTGCTCATCTGGTGTCCTGCCCAGCCTTCCCCCGCCTGTTGCTTACCTTGCCTTGTGAGAACTTGCACTGCTGCTTGTGCCAGTGCTCAACCTCTTCTCCCTTTTCTTTAATGTGCTATTACTCCTTAGGTGTTTGACAGGTCTGTCTCATTATTTCTGCTTGTTCTAGCTCCCTTCTATATTACCAAAGTAATTTACAGCCCTGCCCAATTAGAGCCTCTGTTTCCTTCCCCAGCTGGGTGTGACATTGCCTGCCCTCAAGAATAACCACAATCTTCCTGCAATCCCATTGATGCAATCCGCTGAGGCTGGAGAAGGCGTTTCATGCATCACTGTAACAAGTTGTTCACAGCTCCCCATGTGCTGGGCTTCAAATTCAGCCTTTCAAAAGACTTTGATAAAGAAGAAAGGACTGTTTTTTTTCCTGACTGCTGCAAATGAAAAAGCTTCTCACTTGGGAGTTGTGGGTCATATTTATGGAAATGGGGAGAGCAGTTGCAATATTTATGGCAGATACAGAAGCACTTGAATCTATATTTTATTGATATGTATTTACGCACCCACAAAAATCTTATTGCACACTAGCTGAGAGAACTTTATTTAGATTTAGTATTTTGAAGTAATTTTTTAGTGCTTCTTTATTATCCATGGAGTACGAGGTCCAATATTTCAAGCAGGACTGTCACCAAACAGCCGGAGGTTTTAAAAAGATTTTTATTTTACATAAAGATAAATGTTGAAGCCACATTTTTCAGAGGCACCATCTGTTCTGTGTTGACCTTAATTTTCTGGATGAGTGCTTTTCTTCAAACATTTTAAGTCTTGTCTACATTTCATTTGGTTGGGAGTGTTTAGGTTATTTGTTGAACAGGAAATCAGATATTCAGAATGCAAACACGCTGCTACGTTGCAAATTATTCCCTTTGTATAATTTAGCAAACTGCTTCATAAATACTCTGCAGACTTGCTGGGGTAGCTCTGTGTCTCTGGCATCTGGTGGGTTTGCCCTGTGTGGATCTGGATTTCTTTGTAATGTCACCATCATGCCTTGCACTGGGCAATGGAGTGCAGAACACCGAGGGAGAACTGCTGAGTAGCTTTTTAATGGATAGTTTCTGGAAGTGAGGTTTGGGTAAGGATTTGTTGGTTGGCTTCATGGCCTTGGAAAGATTTGATGTCCAACAAACAACAATATCTGCTTCTAAAAAGGTGACACTAAAATAGCCGTATGCATTGTTCCCACAGCGCAACACTCCCCTTTCTTCCTTCAAATTCTTTTTGCTTTTGTGTCTTCAGCTGAAATAGGTTTATAGAATACCTTTTCCTTGCTCTGTGGCTTGTCTGAACTCCTGTGGCTCCAGCAGTTCAGCTGTTTGTTACTGTGCCACTTCCAAGGGTTTTCAGGACCATGCCTGTCTGTCTCTTCCTTCCCTCCTGTATCAGTTCCCTGCCTTGCCCTCTCCAAAGCTTGTCCCTTGTCAAAAAAGCTTCTTGGCACTGCCTGTCACTGTCCCCTGCAGGAGGCTGCAGCCTAGGCCTGTACAGCTGAATGTCAGTTGTCTCTATTGATATGTGGTCAATCTGGGCTAATGCTGGCCTGCAGTAGCAACTATTTCAGTGACAAAATGTACACCTGGCAGAGATAGTAATTTCTTCGTGGCTTTGGATGGGAGATGAGACCATAGTCCTGCTCTTATGTGGTTTCTTTTTTTTAATTTAGCATCTCCTTTTGCCCCTGCAAAAGGAGTGATAGAGTTACAGTGCAGCTTTTTGTCTCCCTCGGAGCATGGGTTTGGAAGTAAAACTCGTGATAGAAAAAGTGTTACAATATAAATTCTTTCGTGTGTGAGCATCAAGAAATTCCCAGAGGGGAAAGCTGTAAGGACTGCGCTCTTTTAAATTAACCAACTGGTTTCTTTACAGCTCTGCTGTGTAAGTGCCTAGTAAAGCTCATTTCAATGAGGTGCCAAGATATGGGGGAAAAGATCTGAACAAACAACAAAATATCTGCTTAAACCAAGGCTGAGCTGTTCTGAATACCGAAGCCTGAAGTTTGTCTCACCAGGCTGGCTGAGTTTGGAAATACCTATTCATACAGAAATTTTTGAGGGAAGTGATGGATAGGGAGGAAGGAGCAACTGCTGGGCTTGTGGCTTGTGCTGGTGGCTGTTTGCCATCCCAAAAACCACATAGTGCTCTGGTGCTGGATACTTAGAAGGTTTTTAGATGTTGATGTGGTATGTGAGGCCCTGTGGAGAAAGGCAGTGTGTGGCCAGGGTAGAGGAGGCAGCAGATCAGGTCACCTGCTGTTCTTCCTCCTCACCATGCCCAGGGTATCAGGCATCTCTTTTGGGGAGTGGGCATGTAAGTCTTGATTCAACTCTAGGATCTTTTCCTAATCTGTGCTGTAAAATAATTAAATCTAGAGTGGGCAAATTTTGTCTCTTGTGGTTATTGCTAGCATCCAGATTTATATCTTTGTTTGCAAGGACAGAAGTCAGTAATACTGAAGAAAACAAAGTCTGCTCTCCCTTGACCATGGAAATAAATGTTTTTCTACTTTTGAAAAAGAACTGAGTCCTGAAAATGGAAAAGAGAGAGGTTTGGGTTGTTTTGAGGCTGGGATTTATGTGCAAATTGCACATTCTAAACAGGTGAAGAGTAGCTTGTCCTGAAGAGCTACAACATCATCCTGCACCTGTGAGGATGGGCAGTTAGGAAGGCAAGGTGTCTGGCTTAACTGCCAGGAGGTCAGCTCTTAATTATTGCTGTAATTAATCTCAGGTGATCTTTTTTATCTACTCAGCAGAAGGAGCTGCTGTAGAAACTCATTAAAAGCATGACTCTTCAGCAGACAGCAGAGTAGGGAGTTCTTCCTGGGTTTTTTCAGAGGTGGGTGAGACCTTAGAAACAGCATGTTGGGCTGACAGCAGCGTTTAGGCCTTCAAATGCTACTTGAGGGTAGCTTGAAACATTTGAACTGTCAAAAAGTTGGACTGTGCATTTGATGTGGGAGTTTTGGGCAATGTAGCGGCATCCCAGTGGGCTGCTAACTGTGCTGGCAGCAGTACCCCCTTCAAGGGAGTTCCAAATTAATGGTCACAATCAAAATCTGAATGTTCCAAGACAGAGTCTGGATTAGCAGCTGTTGGAGACTAGGGCAGAAGAGGGGTAAGTGAATGAGCAACAGCTGTGTTGTGTTAATAACAGATCTATGTTAATATTATTTATCTCTCTCCAAACAGAAAAATTTTTAATTTTACAAGACAAAGACCTAGGGTTTTTTCCATGCATCTGACTTTCTACAATTGCTCAGGAAAACACCTAACAGGTAACATAGTAGCAGAATAAATTGGTGCATGTTCATAATGTTTCTTTTTGTAGTTCCATAGCAGGATATTTGTGAAGATTTGAACAAATATTTCTTTTGAACTAAAAAAATACCTTCATGTGACTTAAGGAAGGTATTCTGCAAGTACTGCCTTTGCTTTGATGTTATATGGTCATATCTGAACCATATGAGATAAGTATATAAAGGGTTGACCAAAAGCTCTCTGACCTATTGGGCAGCAAGTTAAATATGAAGTCACTGTAAAACTATTTGGAAGACTACAGCTTTGTTTCTTGGGTTGAAACTTAAGGAGTTATCCATGGGAATGTCCAAATTATCACCACAATGTGATTTTAGATATTAAAAATAAGTGTTTTGAATCTAGGGGGCAATATGCTTTTCACTGGCACATTTATTTATAACACAGGTTATTAAAATAACAAAGGCACTTCCATACACTTAAATGTGGCGTCACCTTCCCCAAAATCTGTGCTTGTTTTTCACTGCTAGTGCTTTTATGTTTTGCGTTGAAATCCAGTGCCCTGCTACCTGTTTAATTTTCGAGGGAGGCTGCTGTGCAGTCTTTCTCACAGGGTGAAACTGATGCTGAAAAATCTACCAGGCAAACCACATGAGGAAGCAGTACTGATATTGCTTTTGTTTGTCAGAGTGAAACAAGGTGTTCAATAATGGGAGATTTTGTGTATTGCTTCAATTTTGTGTGTATGACTGGGCTAACCCAAACAGGGTTTGGGTTGTCAGGAATTAACAGGGAAGGGACAGCTGAAGGTTGTCAATGGGAGGTTCACAGGGAGGTTATTAAGTGCTGCAGAGAAGGCAAACACACCAGCTAATGGGTTTTGCTTGTTCTAGTCTGCAGCAAGAAAAGAAACCTTCACCCTGTCATAGCCCTGCTGCAAGGGTTGCAGCACCCTTGATGAGAAAATGAACCCACAATTTGCCAGAGAGTGCTGGCTGCCCAGGCCTCACCTGTGGCTATTACGACTCTGCCTCAGCAGGTGCCCTGGTCTCTCTGGAAGGGATGCTGCCTCTCTCCTGGCTGGGCTGGGGCAGCACAGATCTCCTGGGGCTCCCACTACTCAAAAAAAAAAGCTTTAGAATGACTACTTGATGTTTGGAAGAAACAGCAAGGTTGGTCTCCTGGCCTTCTGAGAACTGTTTTCATATTCACTTCTCACAGTAAACAATTAAAATTGCTACTTTGTTTGTATCCATAGATTTTAATAAAGCAGGCTCCTCTTTAAGGAAATTGCCACAAACTCACATGTTCATAAGCCAAGTGTCATTTTTCTGTGTTAGAGCATGCTATTATCCCAGGTAATCTCTGAATTATAACTAATGAATTTAGCTGCACCTAATTACTGAGCTAGCTACAGGTGAGAAGTTTATTTTTAATGAGATTTTTGTTTGATGGGAATGAGTGGATTCTCCAAATGGCATATTCTTATATACAGAACTTTTTACTGAGAACTGGGTATTCTAGTGATGTAGGCTGTGGTTTGTTTTGTTGTATTTTTGGGGTTTTTTTTCAAATATAATGCAAAATGTAATGTGTGGTAACTTGGCTGACTGCTCAGGAGTAAAGAATGCTGTTTGAGAAGAGGCTTTCAGTGTTTTACCAGGATTCCCAAATGTAAGAAACTTGCAGTACAGACACTAGTGTAGAGATATTGATGCTTTGATAGCAGTGATGTGGCAATAAAGTCACTGCTTGGAAGCTGGGCATGCGGGAGAGATACACTGTGTCTCTCTAGTGTGTCAGAAACCCCCCAGCATTGCCTACAGGTGCAGCTTGTAAGCAGTTCCAAATGATGTTAATTCCCTGCACAAGTGATTCTGAGGCTGGTCCTGCTGTGCCATAAACCATTTCCTCCCTGGTCTAGCTGGCGCTGGTGCTTGGAATACTAAAACCAAAATCTGAGAGAGAAAAGGATGTCCCTTTTGCTGGTCTAGGTGAGACTGAAGAGCAGTATATACTCACTATAAAATTGGTGGCACAATTTGGAGCCAAATTTAGTCCTAGACATTGTTTATGGGTTCATCCAAATGCAGGAAAATAGTTTTCTCACTATGATGAAAATAATTTGTTTACTTGCCATCTGGTTATTATACATGATTTTCCTTTTTTTTTCCCAATAAAATGATCTTTTGATTAGTGACTACAGTAAAATGTGCCTGATTTATTTGTGAGAGTTGCTGTTTGCCAAGTACATTGCTGCAGCACGAGTACTGTTTGTTATGACATTGTACTGAGTCACTTGTTGATGCTATTTGAGGGAGAAAATTTAGTTATAGAAGCTGGAACAGGATGTCCATTTTATTTCAGTACTTGTAATCCTGAGTCATCTCAGCTGCTTGATGAAATACAGCACCTCACATTTTAGACAGGGCCTCTCTTAACATAATTTTGGGATGCTGTTATTTGACAGAGGGTGGAAAAATACACAGAGCTGATTTTATGCAGAAAGATTTATTTTAGTTGTCACTCTTTGTTGAAGCACTCTTAAACTTTGCATGCTTTACCAGGTCTTTAAATACTTTGTACTTAGAGCAAAACAGGAACCAATGTGGAGATAGCACACGGCTGTGCAGGTACTGGGATTTTAAGGACTCTGTCTCAAGTATGTGGATTCTGGCTGTGGAGGTCAATTTAGTTTATTCTTGATTGATCATGTTGGCTGCCTCCTGCTTTACTTCCACTGCAAAGATAGAACTCCAAATGCATCTAGTTGAGTGCATGGGGAGCAAGCAATCAATGGGATGGTTATTATTTCTCATTTATGAGGTTGAATTCAAATATTAAGTGAAATTTTGGCTATGATTTTATACAAGCCTGTATAACTGTGAGTGTGAGAATTAAGGTCTTTGTGAAGAGCATTATGAACCTTTAAATACATATTATTGTTACTTCCTGTATGAATTTGTTAATGATTTTAAGATTCTGAAGTTGAGCATATTTCCCCTTAGGAACTCAGAGGCTTTTCAAAATAAATTGCATGTGTCCCATTAGCTTCCCTTTGGGGTAGCAGGCAGCAAATCTTTAAAACCCAGTATTTTTGGGCAGAAAAGAAAGGATATTGACTCTATTTAAAGCTGTGGGAAGAATTCACATTAGATTTGGAATTTGTCCTGTGAAACACAATACTTCTTTAGTTGAGGGATGCTACTACAGGGTGAACCCTGGTCAGAGGATATAAGAGCTTAGTTTCACTTTTAATTTGGATGGATGCACATTCAGCAGTTGCAGAAGCCCAGAAGATAAGGGGCCAGTGTGTATGTCTCAAAAACTGACAGCCAGATAGCTGCAGAATCAACCAAAGATTGTTGGTAGTAACAGCTGAGGGTTGTTGGTAATAACACTGTGAGAAAAGAGCAGGATGTGGCTGGAGAAGGGGCCTTACAGGGTAGGACAGCACTTTCTTGGGACAAACATCCTTGTTTTGGCTCCTGGAGAGAAGCACAACCCAGCATAAGCACAGGAATGAGGCTCAGAAGTGGGCATTGGTGTTGAGGGATCAAGACCATCAAAATTCTCTGACCTGTTTCCAGAAAGGCCTGAAAGAAAGGACTGTGCATGATAACTAGTTTGCATAGAAAATGAGAAACTTCCCAGGGCATGGAAAGCCTACCTATGAAAATTTATCCCCAAAAAGCCCAGGTGTGTGGGTGTCCCAAGGACCCTGGACACCCCATCAGCTGCATCCATTACTCTAACCAGGGCTGGTGATCTCTTTTTCTCTTTATCTCTCCTCTTTAATTAATCTTTTTCTCTTCCCTTTCACCTTCCCTCTTTATCCAAACCCCACTGCTGTGTACCTACAGAGGAGCTCGGGGATTATCGTAGCAATTTCCATGCCAAGTGAGTAATTTACTAACAAAACTTTGTAAGCTTTTGCTGACCACCTGATTTTTGCTGTTCTCAACCATGAGCATCTGTGACTCTTGGGTGCTGCCTTCCCCTTAAGGGTGGCACATCACACTAGTGCAGGAAAAGTTATGGGAACCAAGGTGACAATCTGATTGGAAAAGCTAACTCCTCATGCCATGCAGTTGTTGTTTTCCTCTTGGGATCTTGTGGATTTAGGATAGCCATGTTTGATCTGGCACTGCTATAGCAGTGTGCTGTCCAAAGTCTTCTCATTTCATCCCTTTACCTCCTGATATTCCTGGGAAGTCTGTGAGACCAGGCAGCAGAGCAGCTTTGAAAGCTCCTTCATCCCTTAATAGGAAAGAACAGTGAATAGAGGTAATGTAGGTAAAACTGTACATTTAAATTATCTACAGTCAGAAGTGAAATACATTCATCCCTTCTGGCACTCTTGCTAATTTATATTTAAAGCAATATGAATTTCATGAGCATTTTAAAAAATCATATTTTAAATTCAATCTGCCGTCAAGTCATTTGATGTTTTGTGTAAAGTCATTTCCCGTAAACAGGTTATTGAATATCAAAAGACTTGTCTCATACATAATTTCTGGAAAGAAACAATATTATAATAAAGATGAGAATCTGGCCCTCATGTGAGTTGGTGACTACTTTCTGCAGCTTCTTGGTGCTTGCTTTATCCCAGTCAAGGGAATGACCTGGGAAAGGAACATTTGAGAAGGAGTCCATAATAATAATGTTTTCTAGGTTACAGTAGGCTATTTTGTAATTAACTAGTGAATATAATATATGAGGAAAGACAACAATGTAATTTTTTCCAAAAATTAGAGAGTTGGAAAAATATGGATTGAAATACCTCAGATCTGACCGACCTATCAAGCTGTAGAGCTCATGCAGAGTAATGGATTGGGTAATACAAGCAGATGTGTTGAAAAGCTAAGGCATGTTTGTTCAAACCTGCTGATGAAATAACTGCTGTATTGTCTTGGTGTGAGGTTCTTACCTGTGCTTGGAGACTGCTGTCATTTGGCAGATGCTGCACTATGTAGAACTGAGCATCAAAACTGGTGTGCAGCTGAGTCTTTTGCAAAAAGAAATATTTTGCCTCTGGATGCCGCTAGCTCCTCTTCTAAGTACTGACTTATATACCTTGGGTGTAAATGTATAAAACATACAAATAAGGTGCTTGGGGTCCCAATGATATTGTGGATCAGGACAGGAGGGTTGAAATAGCTTTTTATTTAATCATTTATTTGAAAAATCTGTTTTGAAAGGGGGTTTCTCCTTCTGTCTTGGAAGACTGCCAGAAAAAGTAGTTTCTTAATTTTGCATCTCTTGTATCGTAGTTTAATGTGATGAATAAGTATAACATAAACACTGAAATAGTCTTGGTTATATTAAAGGGGCAGCTGGACATTGTGCTGAGTAGAACTGGATTTTACTTCTGGCTATCTCCAGCAAACTGCCTCCTACTACAAACTCCTACAGATTTGAAGCAGTTTACACCTTAATAAGCTTCAATATTAAGCTTTGAAATCCCAAGTTCCCAAACTTTCCCAAGTCACTGGTTGTTTTCCCCCAGGCGTTGATTGTCCTGGAATTTGTGTGTTATTTCAATCGGAACAGAAGTTCCTAATTGCTAAGTGCCTAAATGCCCTAAAACATAGAATTTCTGAGCTTAAGGCCACTGAAGCATTTCTGAAATGGCACCAATCACATCTCGGCTCTGAAGCCACCTGGGACCCCTCTCTGGTTATCTCCAAGGTGTGCTGTGCATGTTTTGTGCCTCTTGGAGATGTGAAGACTCTGGTACAGGATTCAGACAAAAGAGTTGTCCTTTCATCTTCCTCATCACTTCTTGCCTGGCTTCAGATTTGGTACCTGTGGCCAGAGCTTTGTCCTCCTGGGCTGGGGCTTGGAGCTGGATCTTGCCTGCCTACTGTGAGCATGGGGACTGAGCTGGCGGGAGCTGTGCCACTCAGGCATCTATCCTCCATCAGCTATGTGTGCTTCAGGATGTTGATAGGGAGGTTGGAAGAGGCTTGGGAGCCAAAGGGCTCATTGGCAAGGAGATCAAAGCAGGTCCATGCTTCATGAGTGGGGGAGAAGGAGGAGTCCTGGAAGGGGCTGGAGGAACCCCCTATTGCTGCAAAGGGTGGAGAATTGTGTTGCTGCCAAAAGGAGAAAACAGCAGCTGGTTTTTGCCCTCTGCACTGTATGTTCTATCATTGGGCAAATTCTCATCTGCTGGGTATTGCCTCTCTTTCTTTATCTCCAGAGGAACTGATGTGACTTAATTTGTATCTGAGAAAAGGATTTATTATGAGGAATGGGGAGGGGCTGTTCAAATCCTTGGTGTTCATATGGTAATGTTTTCCCCATGTTCCTTTTATGAACAAGGTGAAATTAATCCCGAAGGGTCACAGACATATAATGACCTAAATCTAATGCCATCTAAAGACCTAATCTGAAAATGCTGACACCATTGCTTTGAACTGATTCTTGGAAAAGAATTCAGAGCAGGTAGAAAGATGAGCATGGGCCAAGCGCACAGGGAAAAATGAGATAAATAAAGCCAGGTTTTCCCAGCAAGTACATGGCTTTGATAGAGTAAAAGTGTAATGTGCGCTGATAATTCTGTAGCCTGCAAGTTAAAATTATAATATGAAGCAAATCCACAATATCCACAGTAGTAAGCTCAGCACATTATGGTGGAATTAAAGTACCATTGCTGTGGTCAAAACGTGGGGCATGCTGAATAGCAGCTAAATTGTCTGGGAAGTGCCTGGCCGGACACCCTGTATTCCTGTGGAGCTCTTGTTCTGAGGGTGTTTGATTTCTCCCTTCCGGCTCCAAGGAACAGCAAAAGAAAACCTTCCCAGCTCCTGCACCCTGGGCAGGACTGATGCCCATCTCGGTCACACCAGCTCTTTTCTTTGAGAGGCTGCTGTGTTCTCAGGTCACTGAGATTCCTCCTCTGCAGAGACCCTGACCTGAGGGCACGGAGTGGTGGTCAAAGGTGAGGAAGAAATAGCATCCTTTGGTTGCTGGCAGGCATTGTGAGGCTCTTGTGTTCAGTGCTCATAGCTGTGACTGGTATTAAAAGAAGTCACCACCTGGGACAGCCTCCCAAAGTATCTGAAGCTTTCTGCTGCACACAGAGGAGAGACGGTGCTGGGAGAAAATTTTATATAATGTAGTATTTCTGATAATAGCAATGTGTCAGTGCCTGCTGTGACATGTGCAGGAGAGGCTCAGTGGTGCAGAGGTGCCAGGAGTGCCTGCAACCTGCACGAGGGATGGGCACCCCTTCCTTGCAGAGTCAGTGCGGTAAACTGAGTTTGCTATACAGTAGGAATAAATTAAATTGGAGATGTTGCCTTTGAGTTCATGGAATACATGGGAAGGAGAAAAAAAAGGTTAATTTCAACTGGAGGAAATCCTCCACGGCCAGGGCTCTTTGTGACAACGAATGCATAAGTGGCTGAGCCGGAGGTGAGGAGGCACAGGACACCGTCTGCAAAGCACGGCCGGTGACAGGGGCAGCACCCCTCGGCCAGCCCGGAGCCTCCAGAGGAGCCCTGCGCTGGGATGGGTGCAGGGATCGGCCACATCTGGAGCGCCTGTGTGAGGCACACAAATGCTGAGACGGAGCGCTGCTTTTTGAAGCCCATTCTAACGCAGCATGCTGGGAGTACGGTGATGAGTTTCCGTACTACGGAGCACTCTTGGATCGCTGCGCTGCCTTCCTGGCCCCAAACCAGCGGCTCTGTTGTGTCGATAGGTGGTGCAAGTTTGCTGAGGCTTCTGGAAAGCTGGAGCAGCTTTTCAAAGATTGCGGTAAGTGTTTAGGCTACAGGAATCGGAGAGGGAAAAGCTGAACCCTGTAAGAAAAAGCTGACACACTCCAATATCTAGAAGAGGCAGTGTCCTGTCATGTGTGCCACTTCCAGGGGCACTCAGGGTTGTGCCCGGGAGGTGCCACTTAGGTTGTGTAGCTGAGGGACACCCCAGCATAATGCCCAGGTCAGTGAGAGCCCTAGGTTTGCTGGCTGTGGCTGCCCCAGCCTTGCTGCAAGAGAGGGGAGCTGTGCTCACTCAAAACGAGATCTGGAGAAAGCAGGGAAGGACAGCAAAGCAATCAGACTGTTGGTCTCCGTGTTCTGCATGCCATTAAATGGCTTATGAAAAGTGAAAACCTCACTGAGGCTGAGCAGAAGTGACAAAGCCCCTGGTTTCAGCTAAAGCAGCTATGACTGCTAAAAAGAAAGGAAAAAGAGGATTTAAACCAAAGCTGGATGTCTAATGAGTCCTTGCACGCTGAATGTACAACTGCACAGTTTGTCAGTCAGACTGTAAATGTGTCCTGTAAGGTTTGCAGATGGTTGTGTTGCCAGCTGGGGAAATCTGCTCTAAATCAGAGGCCGAGTTAACAGTGTGCAAGAGCATGAGGCCATCAGAACTTCCACTGCCAGAGGAACTCTGTCCTGGTGCTTCCAGTGGTTAACTGTGGGGTTGTAGAGCCTAAATTTATTATATGGAACTATTTGGCTTAGCTTTTTCATCAGAAGAGATCCCTATGCACAGCTGTTAGCAGGTCAGCTTAACAGAAGGAATTAATGCTCATGGACGCCCCAGTGTAAGGAGACTATGAAGCAGAAGAGTGAGAAATGGAAGTGGTTTGGTCTGGCTGCAGGAGTATTTTCTACAAGGATTTGTTTCCATGTCCCCTAGCTGGCAGTCACCCTGTCTCAGCTGTCTAGGGAATGAAGATTTCTCCTCGCTGCAGCTTTAAAGGTTTTTAGCTGTGTCTGTTTCACGTTGAAACAACAAGAACAGCAACAAAAAAAATCATTTTGGACTGCTTTCATCAAAGCAGAAACATCTGGTTTGGGTGTAAAAAATGTTCTCAAGGCAGAGCACATTTTGCTTCTGCTTGTCCTGTTCTGCAAGAGCATGAGGTGCAACCACTATCTTCCCCCATGGCCACTGTGGCACTGATTTGCTGAAGCCATGATGTGTGTGTGTGCCTGTGTGTCCCCTGCCCAGCCTCTCTCCTGAGCAGTTTTAATTGAAAGCACTATATCTGCAAGCAGAAATGCTGTCTGGAAAAGCAGTGTGCTTCAGGAATATGTTACTTGGTTAAACAGGTCAAACAGCAAGAACATTACTTGGGATAGAAGTAGTGGAGATAATGAGGTTTGCTTTTCTACTACATTGTCACTTTGCCACATTTGTGGATTAATCAAGGCCTTCCTCAGACAGGTTGGAAGAGAAAAGCTAAGGTAGATCTGATATTTCTGCCATTTGTTCTCTCCCTTCTCAGCTGCTTTCCTCACAGAGCACAGTGCTGAAGTCAAGCCACAGGAAAAAGTGGCAGTGATCTCCAGTCACTGTAGCCAAGGAGCACACTTTGCCCTGCTCCCAGCTTCTCTGCTGGCTCTGACCCAGCACAGAGCCTGCACTGCCAAGTAAGAGGGGTCTCTTTGCTCTATATATTATAAATAATAAATTGTATTTATAAGAATATGATTCTCTTCTTGCTGATTGTGGTGATGATGGCACTTCCCAGTGAAACACAGAATGCATCTGAGATGGATGGGGGGGAAACTGCATTAAGATCTCTTGCTAATAATCCTTGATTAATGCAGTTATACTGTTCTTGTTAAAGGCTGTCTTCTTAAGGAAGAAAGGCCTATGAGAAGCAGGATTGGTTGTGAGTTATCTTCTTGTATCTTTTAATCTCTCATGTGCTACTGCCTG
This sequence comes from Anthoscopus minutus, assembly GCA_013399455.1. Lineage (NCBI taxonomy): Eukaryota > Metazoa > Chordata > Aves > Passeriformes > Paridae > Anthoscopus > Anthoscopus minutus. The sequence continues at coordinate 225,934 of VWYI01023807.1, read as the reverse complement.
ATGTTCTCAAGTCTTCCTTTTGAAATGGCAGATAGAAACATATTACTGCTGTCTAGAACCTTTAATCTTCAAATGAAAATAAGCTTTTCTTGCAGAAGTAGGCTGCTTTTTCAGATTTCAGAAATGCTGATGTTATGCCTTGGTTGATCTGGCTAATTAAAAATGAGCTTTTGTCAGTCAAAATTATTACTATAATGGTAATGGCAAAAATGCAAAGTGCAGCTCTAGTAAATCAGTGTTAGAAATGTGCCTTATTTCTTCTGTCGGATTCACTCAGGGAGAACCGAAATTTTTGTGAGTTTTGATATTCACAGACTTTTCTGTTACAAATTTTACCCTTTTAATTCCTGTTGTCTGCTTAGATGACTAACGAATATTTACTCAAAATTACTTAATTAGCTGCCTAAATATTGTGAAGGATATGGCCTTAAGGTTTCTGCTGGGCTGAGTCCAGCTGGGTTTGAGACTCCTCCTCCTTCTCCTCTTCCCCCTCACACCGACTGTATCCTGTCCCCCGTCTCGTTTTAGCAGACACTACATCCTGCTCCATGTAAAACTGGGCTGAACTGAACCCACAGCCCCAGGATTTCTATCCTGCTGTCAGTCTCTGAGCTGTGCTATTTCCCAGAGTGTGTTTGCTGTCCTAGATGTTCAGAAAACTTACCCTGATGATGCTGAATCCCTCTCTGAAGAGGCCCATCTCACTGGCTATAAGTGACTGAGAAGGCTCTCTGATTAAGCATATACAGACAGGAAAGTATTTTACTCCCTCACAGCCTTTGTAGTGTATTTGTCTTTTTGAAATCTATTTCTGCACCAAACAGATGAGTAGTTGCAGTGAAAGACATTGAGTATAGAGTTTGACTTAGAAGTGCCCACATGAAATGCTTATAAAGATATCTGATTGTCAAGGTTTGAAGGTTATGTGCATGCAGTGTTAGAATGGTGTTAGATCTGGTTTTGTTTTCAGCAAAGATACAAACCAAAGAACCAAAGCAAACATGCCTTTATACATTGAATCTCTCAAATGTCAGTACAAAGACTCCAGGTGCCTTAATGATTAATTAGACTCAAAATGGCAAATATGACTGCCTAGAAGCAAAAACTAATTATATGCAAATAGTGAATTAAACTCAACCCAAGGTAACTCAAAAGATCATAAAGCAGCTCAAAGATTTTAAAAAGTATTTCTTCTCTGCCCCCCGCCCACCAAATGCAAGGAGCTTGACCTTCCTCAAAGCTGCCTTGTATAGAAAGATCCTGCCTTTCCTTTCTTTTCCTGTATTTGCTAACCCCCAGTATCTCTCTTTGTTGCTTAAGCTTTCCAGTGGTGAAGTCCTCCTGTGTCTGTCTGACCTGAGCTCCTTCCCCTGCTGACTCCTGTTTCTCTGGCTCAGCCGTTCCTGTCCCTCCCATCATTTTGAAATAATACTATTTTGTTCTGCCTGTGTGCATGTTCTTGCATCCCACAGTCCAGTAGCACTTCTCTGGTTCCTCAGATGCTGCCTCATCTCTTCTTTCCATTCTTGCCTTAGGCATTTCTCCTGCCTGTCTGCAAACCCACTACACTGTGGGATAAAAATCCTCACCTGGGAAGATGTAACTGGGGCAACTGGATGCATCAGGACAGGCTACCTCAGGCTCAATACCTTTTCCCAGGTGTTGTAAAAGCCAGTTGTCCCAATTACTTTAACTGTTCTTCAGATTTAGTTTGACACAAGCATGGTGGCACCAGTTTCCTTCGTGCAGTCCTTCTTCAACCTTGTCTCAGGGTGGGAGCCCTGGAAGTTAGCAGGGATCTGTGACAAGAAGAGCTGACATAGATCCTGCACACATTTGCAGCAGAGCCTCTTGCTTTCCCAAGGTGGAAGCCTCAAAGAATGTATCTGCTAGGGTATTCCAGTGCTCTTACACCCCTAATTACCTTCTCATGACTAAGTCATAAGCTGCCTTTCACTCAGGTCTGCTTGTAGCATCTTCCTCTTTCCTGCTTCTGATGTGGGGGCTTTCCTTTTAATGTAGTTCCTGTCTGAGTGATGGGACTGAAATACCTTCAGACAAGCAGAGGATCTTTCAAATTCCTTTTGAAGCACACCTGGAAATTGCAAATTCGGTTCTCAGATGGAGAGCTGAGCTGCCTGCCACCTGAGGGGAGAAGCCAGGCCCCTGCTTCCTGCACAAGCTGGCAAATGGCATAGATAGGAAACACTGCCTCTGTGTTTAGAGACCTCTTCACAATTCACCCCTGTTCTCTTGCAGGGCAGTCTCATGATGGTCAGTATTTTCCTAAGGCCTCAAGGTTCCAGTCTTGTGATCAGACTGCTTTCATCAAATGAAATTGGCCTGAAAACATAGGGGTGTTCAACAGGGGTGTGCATCTGGCTTGAAAACCACAAGGCAAAGATATATAACCCCTCATTACAAAGCTTTTTGGCTTTAGAAGCCATGATTTCTTCGGAGGAAACCAGAGTGATAATATTGGAGTGCTATTGGCAGCTATTCCCAGGTATCTTTTATTTTTAAGGTGGCACATGAAGAAATGTTTTCCCTAGGATTTGCCTCTTCAAGATATAACTCAGGGTGAAAAGGACCATTCTGAAAAGCCTTTCTGTTTTGAATGACTTTTACATTTGAAATACTGGACTTTTTTAGCCTAGAAGACATGGATTTTTAGCCAAACTGTGTGGGCCATGGCTGTTGACACGTGCACAGTTGAGAAGAGTTCACCTTGGTTAAAGTGCACTACCAGTGCAGGTGGAGGCAGCCTTTTGTCTTTCTGGTCATGTGTATGCTGAAATAATTTTTCCTTTGGATGATGTAAACACACATCATCCAAACAAATTAAAACACAGCATCCTTTGTGCTTTGTTGGGTCCCCCCAAGACTTGATTTTTTGATAGTGAGAAAAGAAAATGTGTCCAAGAGGGGAAAAATAAACCTGTATATAACAGCTCTAGACTAGAATGAAAAATGCATAGAATAAGCACCCTTTATTTCCCTCAGGTCTGGCAGCAAAGCTGGGAATTATCTACTTTGTCTTGCCAAGGTAAAAATAAGATTTACTTTTTTTTCTAGAGTGTTTAAATTTAAAAAAAAAATTCGACTGAGCTACAAAACAAATCATACACTGGTTATCTTTATCATCTTTTTAATGAAAACTGAAGGAAATCTGTGGCCAAAGACTAAATTCTAGGAGCATGCTAGCAACAAATTTGGGAGCTCCAAAATCTTGAGAACTATGTATTTGGATCATGCTTTCATCTAGTGACAAAATCTTGAGTCACCTTCTCAACCCTTCTCTGTATGTGATCCATTTGTCTTTCTAATGCGTATTGTGAATTCACCTGGCTCACATCTATGCACATACAAACATTGTAATGAGGAGGAATTACTGCTGCCACCAGTGGATGTGGCTGGCTGGCTGCCAGGGAGTTCACTGACTGCTGGGGAGATGCCAGCGCTTATGAAAAACGAGTATTCTTTTAAATCACAAAATTGTTTTTGATTGAGGCTGAATTATGAATAGCTGCTGTGTCTGCCATGGCCAAATAAGTTTACTTGGAAATCAGTGCTCGAGCTCTGATTGGCAAATGGCTCCGCAGCTATTGAGGTTTTGGGGCCTAATTTTCTGGTGTACAGAGAGATGCCAGTTGGGGCTGGGCTGGTCTGGTCCCCAAACGCCTTTGCTGGTGACTGGCTGCTCCTCTCTCGACCGTCTGATGGCCCTTCCTGAGCTGCCCCCTGCTGCTAATGAGCAGTGGAGAAAAAGTCTTTGGTCTGGAGGATGTGTAGGAATAGTTTGTATTTCCTTTAGTTGGTGCTGCCACCTTCTCCCCTTTCCCACGTGCGATCCCGCCCCGGTTTGGCGGCTTTTCTGCGGTGTCTGCAGCTGGGTTAGGCTCGCTTTGCCCTCCTGTGGCTGACAGCAGATATTCAAGTCTGTGCGGTGGCTGCTCCGGGCAGACTGAGCCCTGACATCAGGCGGGACTCGCCCACAAGCTCAGCCCTTCTGCTCAAAGCAACTCCTTCATGACTCTGCTCGGTGTTTAGGATTTGCTTCTAAGTGCACACTCAAATGTCTTATCATTGCCTATATCGTTCTGAACATCTCTGACTGGACTAGCTAATAGATATGACTGGTTTCAGGGTGAATTAATCAATCCTAAATACAATAAAATTTTTAAGAGGTGAAGCCCACTGCTGGTTCTTCTTTCTCTGAGTCCAAATAATTATGACTTCAGACAAAATAACTCTGGTAACAAATACTTTTTTTGGTAAGAGATAAAGCATTTAAAATCACTTATTGAAATGTATAATTAATAACAATTTAAAATAATGTTCATATTATTAGCCTCCTGTAGAACTGTTGCACCTTCAGATCTGTGGCTGTTTCAGCCTGTTAATGTTGATTCCTCTGATTTCCAGCTGCTGATTTGTTTCTAGAAGGTACTAAAATATGTATAGAGAAGGATAAGGCTGGTAAATATTTACTGGCTCTGCTGCCCTCTCAGACACTGGCAGGTCGTGTCAGCAGTGTGCAGGGTGGCCTGGGCACATGTGTGGCACCTTGTGTGGCTTCCCCATCTGTCTCCCACAGGCACGGGGGCCATCTCCTGTCTCTGGGGCAGCACTGGGGTGCAGGGTGGGCTCTGGGGCTGCAGGGTGGTGTTTGACTTCATCCTGAGAAACTGGAGGTGCTGCGTGTGACAGCAGGAAATGGCTTCTGGATTTATAGCTGCTGCATGTCGGGGTGGCTTACTGGAAGTGGTAGGGGATTTTTTTCATTGGCAGGTAGGATTTTTAATGTGAAGATAAAAAAAGGTCATGTTTTAATAGTTGTGAAATGGAAATTACTGAAATAAGGGAAGCTGTTGATGTTTGCATCTGATCTAAGAGGAGTCAGCAGGTGCTTGCTGGCTGTGTTTCCAGTTTCAGCATGGTTAATGGGAATCCTTGGGATATTTTGATTTCTAGGTGGAGAAATAAGAGGACAGCATAAACACACACAAAATAAAGCTTTCTTAAGAAATATGTCCTTAGTGTACTATAAATAGATTTGTAGTTTTCTCGTACTTCACTTAAAATAGCTGAAATCTAAGGAGTTTAGGTCAAGTAAGGGTTCTTATTCTCTGGTATGTGTGTGGTTCCTTATAAATCTCTTAGCTGGTTATGAGGTTTATGAAGAGGAAAAGGGGAAAGGAGAACAAACTTGATATGGTATGAATTGCAGCCCTCCAAAATAAACCACCTGACATAAAAGCAGTAGGGTAAGGAAAACCAGCTGATAATCCAAGGAAAACCAGTCATTAAAACAAGTGGAAACTCTTTCTTTCCCTGCTGTGGACTTGCTGCTACCCTGGGTAAGCTGGCTCAACATGTGCTCCATAGTAAGCGTAGTATTTTAAGTGGATCCCTTTCTCCTGTTTTTGAGCCTTAATTAGTGTTCCAAGCATCTGTTATTGGCTGTATGTCCTCCTGGCTAAATTCCTGAAATGTGTTCTTAGAGTTTGTGGAGGATGAACTCTGGAAAAAATCGGGGAAATCCAGTTTGAAGCATATGTTTGATGCATTTTGCATCAAAAAAACCAGCGTTTGGGAGTAAAATTGGTTTTTCCTTTTTGCTAGAAGAGTAGGTAACCAATTCTTATCCCTCTTAGAGCACAGTTGTTCTATCCCTAAGATCTGAAAAATCCAGCAGTCTTTCAGAGAGACAGTACCAAAATCTCTCCATTTGATGCTAGAACAGCATTCCTTTTTGCACCTACGTTTATGAAAGAGGCTGTTGAGAATTCTGCGCCACAGGCTTTTGCAGCCAGAAGTCCAGGTGCAGGGACTGGTACATGCAAATGGTCAGGAATCTGTCCCTTGGCTGTGGCAATAATGATTCCATGTGGCTCACCTGGAGATGGATGCTGTGCATTGGAAGATTCGTCCCTGCCTGCAGCCACAAAATTTCCAAAGCAGGACTGGGACCCAAATGTGATTATAATGTGAGTCAGAATGTAATTATGAATGGAGGGGATGTGGGAGTGCAAACTCTGTTTGATATGGTAAAATCTTCGGCATGCTGTAGTTCTCAGCCTGAAGTTCTGCACCTATTGAAGATTTCTAAAGTTAGAGCTTTGGAGTTGCTTTAATGTGAAATATTTATTTTTACAATACAAAGAAAATAATGGTCTAGGAAATAAAAAATCTAGGGAAGGTGTTCACAAAACAGCAAGATTAGGACTGTGAAAAACTGCATAGAAAATTACTTTCAGGTCACTTCAGAGCCAAAGTGGCACGAGTTCTCAGATGTGGCAAGCAATCACCATCTCCTCTTAGACACTCCAGGAGCTGCTGAGTGCTCGGTGTGTATTTGAAAATGAGGCCACTGATTTAGGCTTCTGTGTAGGGACTTAATGGCCTGATCTGAGGCATCCACTTCAGAAGGTTCTAACTGGATTCACATAAACCCTTCAAGTCAGAGTATACCATTTTGTATTTCCTGTGGCCAGTCGGAGACTTCAGTTTTGCATTTCATCTGCCGAGACTGTAGCCCCGGGAGGGAGGGATGGGAGATACTTTCAGCAGTGCTGCTCGGAGGACTAGTCAGTCTCATAAAACTGCCTGGTGTTTGCATTCCTGCAGGCAGGGGGTAGCAAAAAGCTGAATGGATGCTTGATGTGACTTGAGGAGGGCTGACTCAGCAATGCCCTCACTTCCCCCCTTGACAGTGAACAGAACTGGAGCCTCAGTGCTGCAAGGGTCTGCTCCCATCACCTCCAAGTGTGTAATTCCTGGCAGAGGTTTGTCCAACCTGCTTTAACCAGCAGCTGATGATGGTGGCTCCTCAGCCTGCCTGAGCAATCTCACTGGTGCTTCATTCACTGGTGCTGCTGTTAAAGAGCATCCTCTCACCCCTTCTGACTTCACTCTAACTCTCGCTACTGGCATCTGAAGTCATTGCTTTTTCCCTTCCTTTAGGGAGGTAATACCTAGAGAATTCCTTCCTACTTTTGGCGAGTCCTCCTCCTTGTACCTGACACTTAGGTATGTGTTCATTCAACCTTCACTTTGTGCAGGATGGTTGAAAGAATTATAACAAATGTCCCAATTTCTGTTCCTTTGACATTCCTGTCTGTCTCAGGCTGGCCTGTAGCTCTGTGAGAGCAGTATTTCAGCCAAGGTGTAAGAACCATTGGCTCTGATGTTAGTTTTGCTCCACAGGCATTGCTTCCAGGTATTGCATTTTATGCTCTAAGTATTTTTGCATCAATATGACTTTGACACATATTAATTTTAAGATTCCTTATAAACGTTCCAGAAGAATTCTTGTGCCACTGCCATGCCCATCCCTGTTTCATACAGGTGCTTATCTTTATTGAATGTAGACCACTGCATTTTTTTCTTCACTGGGTTACATTTTTAAAACTGTTTGTTCTTCTTCTTTATCAAAATAATGTTCATTCTAGCTCTGTTGTCAAAATTCCTTAAAGCTTTTGTCATCTGCAGGATTAGTAAGCGTGTTCTTTTCCATCATCCAGGTTATTTATGAAAGTGTTCAAGTCACCCTAGACAGATCAGCATGGAAAATATCCTTTCAATTTGACAGTGAACTGCTGATACTGCTTTCTGAAAACAGTTTCTTCTGTAGTCTAGGTCATGTACCCTTTTTTAATGATTATGTCTGCAAGGAAAGCCTTCCTGAAGGCAAAATGTGTATCATTGCTCCTATTTTAAAAATAAGGGAAGCACAAGATGATCATGGTCACTTGTGCAAGTTTTGTCCAGTTCTACCATATGATCCCATTAAAACAGGGACAAACTTGATGGACAGGCCAAGGAGAAAGAAATGGTCAAGGGGGAATTTCTTTCCCATATTCATTTTCCTCTGAGCTCTCTGTGATTTGGATGACCCAAGCTTAGACAGCACAATACATGGCTCTGCATCGGGGAAGTCTGTTCCTGTGGGTTCCTTTGGTGTAATCCTGCTCTGAGGGAGCTGCTTTCTGCCCTTTTAGTGCCTGCCATGGTAAGAGGGGCTTCTGCCCTGCCAGCCTGCAGCCTGAGGGACACAGGGAAGGCTGAGGAAGAGCCCCTGAGTGGAAGGCAGACAGGAGATCCACCCTGGTCCCTCTCTGGGGTTGTGCCAGCCTGTAGGGCAGCTGTTGTTGGAGAGGGCAATGGGAGTGAGCAGCCTGGTGCTGTGATGTCCAAAATAGTTTTTCACCTTTTCAAGAGGCCAGTCTACAAAGATTTGAGATATTTGATTTATTTACAGTTCTGCACAGAAAGGAAGCCGGGTGGCAGATCCCCAAAGCCATCACAAAGATTACCAAAACTTTTCACTATTTATATACTTTGGCAAACAAAGGTATTGATGTTCATTGGCTAGAAGTTACCTTGTTCTCTTATTAATTAGTATTATATCTTCCATTGGTTCATGAATCTCTTGCTTCCCATTCTAATTAGTCCATGTGCTCAATCACTCTCTCTTTTGGGTTGGGGCATTTTTTGGGTGAGTGACCATGGGTTGGTGGTTGTGACCTGTCCCAGCCAGAACTACCTTTTAACACAGTGAAGCTGATTCAGCACAGTTGCTGTGGTGGATTTATTAGTTTCATCCTTACCTTGGGGGTTCTGCCAAATGTCCTTGTGGCCCAGAAATTCTGCTTTTTTTGTGTGTAGTGTCCAGGGTACATCCTTCTTCCCAAGCTTTGGTAACCTCCAGGCTGTCCCAGGTGTCGGAGCTGGGCTCTGCCAGCAAAATGGCTGCACCAAGACTTTGTGCTGATGGATGTGAAATATATATTCTTTTAAAAGACATATGCACTGGACGTGCTGTAACTTTAAGCACAAGATCTTGTGTAAGGAAAATACTGCCTTTGCAAGAACAGGCACTGGCTCATGCAAAATTTTGCAGGTCCAAAAGATTCCTGTCCTGAGGCATTTGCAGCCTGAGCTGTCCTGAGGAGATAGCACTGACCTGCCCTCAGCTGGGGTGAACTGTGGGTTTTCCCAGTGTTTCCAACCCATGTTCCCTGTTGGATAAGCAACCTTGAAGATCCATAATGTCAGAGGAAGGGGAAATCCTGTGAACTGAGCCCCACCTATATGCAGAAAAAAAATGTGTCTCTGTGTCCTTGGATTTTGCCTGTGCTATGCAGCATCCCACATAAATTAGTGATGAATCATAACTCAGTGACGAACTCCAGTCCCCGCCACTACCTCTCTTCCCTTCCTTATCGTCTGGCTGCTGCCTTGCTTCGTGCTAAGCAGGTCACCAGACCATAATAGTTCAGTGATTCCTGCATAGATGACTTGAAAGTATGGGCTGGGGAAGGACAAAAACCCACCAGTGCTAAGTACTAAAAGCATAACTCTGGTGCTGTAATAAGGAGATATTTTCATAGCATAAATGTTAGTCACTGCTAATGGGAAGCGCCACATATAAATAATATCCCCATCTGGTTAAATATTTTCCACTGGAAGGAAATTCCCAGCTAGACACTTTGTCCTGAAGCAGACACTGTCTCCTGCTTTGGCCTGATGCTTAGCCACGCAGGCATGCAGATATTGGGTAGTGAGGCATGTTAAGCCTTTAGTACCACAGTCTTACCTTAATTGATATTCCTAACACTGACACTTTCATGAGGAGGGGAAGAGAAGTTAGAGCTGTGAATTAAAAGCACCTGTGTATGTGAGGCATCCAGAGAAAGTTGATTTCTTGTAGTTTCATCTTGTGAGGTATGATATAGGCTAAGCTGGAGAAAATGCTTGTTGTTTCACCTCCTGAGGCACCCGAGTTACCTTTGTGTTATGGGAGGACAGATTTTCAGTTGAATTGAAGTGCAACAGTGGAGCTAGCAATAATAATAATTCTTACTTTTGTATTGTTTCAGTAAGCGGTGCTAAGGACCTGCTCCTTGGTTCCCTCTCCTGTGCTTTCAGGGTGAGTTAGATGGATCTGACATTCACAGCTTGTTAATCACCAGAACCCTAGGTAAAAATAACTGGATACTTTAAGTGCTGTAAGATTTTCAGCTGAAATTCAATAGCACCCTGGATGTTTGTCTTAGCTCTTGTACTGTGTGCATTGTAGGAGTTTCATCATCACAGCATAAACGCATCTGCAGCCACATTGAGATGGAGCAGGAAATGGGGTGGAGGTTTGAAGCTGCCACAATGTTTCTTTTGTTAAGTTTGGCAATTTCATTTCAAGCCATTTTATTTGGCTGATTGCGAGTGGGTAAATATAGTCTTTGAGAGTGGTTCAAGCTGTACAAAAAGATGCTGTGCTGCAAGGAGCATTATGGACTTCAGAGCATTGTGCCACTCTTTTTCAGGAAAGGCCAAATGACATGTACGTCTTGTGTGTTTACTTTTAGATTCTGTTCCTGTTTTGACATCAGGGGCACAGTTGCATTCATATGATGTTTTCATTTTGAATTTATGCTCTTATATCAAGAAGAAGGATGTGTTTTGGAAATTGTGAATTTCAGAGGGGTAGGATTGTTGTAGATTGAAGGACTATGATGTGAAAGAAGAGGAAGGTGGTCCTTAATTTTTTTTTTTTGGCTAAACATTCTTTTTGACTCTAAAGTAAAAACTTGTGTAATCTGATTTCTGCCATTTGTATTCAGGGTGCTCTTGTCCCTAAACAGAAGAAAGCCAAGATAAAATATCAAGTCTCTGTACCCTCCCTTCTGGGGAGCAGCTAAGAAATCTCAGTGGCTGTCCTAAGTTTCTTCAGTGTTAGCTGGGGTTACAGAACGTTGTTTGTCAGGTGATATTCTCATTGTCATAGATGTGATAAGCACCTGCCAGAATTTGGCTGGCATCCAGCAGCATGGGCCCAGCTTAAACAGAGAGGGATTTGGTTTTAAATGCTGGTTGGAGTTCCCACCTGGAAATTCAGGACAATTAAATTGAACTACCTGCTGCCTAATAAGTTAATTTTCCACACTTGCAAACATGAATCAATTAGCTTAACAAGCAATACATTATTAAAGGAAATTAAGTTCCCCAAGCTGGCACTGCTTTCTGCCCATATTACCCCAGACAGCAGATGCTGGTCTTTGGTTTTCCCATTCATGCAGCATTTTTGCTTGCCTGAAGACCCCAAGCTACCCATAAATACTGATCCTCATCTGGTGGGAGATGCTGCTGCCTCAGGATGCCTGATCAGAGCCTTGTCTGAATTAGGAAAATTCGTAATCTCCTAGCTTTTTTTTGGATTTCTACTAGGGACCCCTTTCATACTGCATAGCTTCCTTTAGACAAAGTGTTGGCACAGGATTTCTGATGAGACCTTACTCAGAACTCTAAAGCACTGGGAAGTACTGCAGGGCTTGTCCCTGCATTGTCTATTGCATTCCTTGCATTGATACTCATGACATAAATTTGTTCCTAGATATGCAAACTCTGTATTTGTGTTAGTTCTAGGTGATGTGTGTATTGCAGGGAGAGATTCACACATCAGGGACATCTTTCACTCGCAGAGCACCGCCATATTAATAGCTCCAGGTTTTAACATTGCTGTGAAAATTTGCTGAAAACAGATGGATATATTCTCATGAACACTAATACCTGAAAACTCCCCTCCAAGCTGAGGAAAGGGGCCAATTTACTTTTGCTTTGTGTTTGTGCCTTTTGGCGTCACAAGCAGCAGTGCTGGCCACAACTGATGCCGCAGAGTCCATAGCAGGAAAGAAAAATCAGTGTTTTTACAGCCTTGTAATGCCCTATTTATTTATGTAATAGATTGAATGTCATGTAAAGTTTGATTCTGCACTTAGCTTTTCTCAGCTCCCTTGATCTGTCTCACAGCCGTGGTAGATGGTTCTCTCAGCTGCTGCTGCTGCCTCTCTAATCTGCACTTTGATTCTGTAGGCATTTCTTATCTGCTGGCTGTGGTCTGTTTGACACGTCCAGCTATGAAAGGAAAAACAGACTGCTGAGAACTCGTGTGATAATAGTTCTGCCCCGGTACAAAGGAACTTTATGTTCCTTCCAAACTTGCCATATGCATGCAAAGTAGTGTGTCTTAAAATTCTTAGAAGCACCAATGCCAGTGTTACTCCAATTCATTTAGTGCTCGATTTTCAGGGGCTATGAGCTGATGTATCCCTGTTGGTATCAGTGGAGTTGTATGTGTTTTTAGAGAAAAATTCAGAGCTGATAGTTCCTGGTGCTTTGTGATGGCCTGGTTTTACTAAATCTGCTCATGATGATTAATCTTTTTGCCTGTGTCTCTATATCATAAGGGCTGTCCCTGGAGACAAAACCCTGAGGCCAGAAGCCCCACTGGACAATGTGGGACCCAGAGGAGTGATCACAGGCAGTGACTCAGTGCCAGAAGTGCCCAGGCCGGTGCTGCCTGCCCGCAGCTGCTACAGGCTGGGGTGGGTTACAGGGTGTGCCGTGCCATGGCCAGGCTAAAGTTCAGCCTGAGCCACAGGGTTGGCTGTGTGACGTGGCCCTGGTGATGGAGCCTCGAGTAACTGCAGGGGAAACTCCTGTGTTGTGAGTCACACTTCTGCACCAGCCCTCTCTCCACAGTGCAGAATCTGTCTTATCTAGCTCATGCTGGTTTTTAGTGCATAAGTTTACTTTACTGTGTGTGCAAATCACAATTATTAAATTACATAAGCAGGCTTAAAATTTGGGTTCTTTGGTCTGCTTCTAGCTCCATTTGGGAAGCCAGCTACCAATGCCCACTCTGGCTACCATTTTGTCTTGTCATCTGGAAAAGCTGGTGTAAAAGAAAATAAGCTGCCTCTACTTTGCTTCCTGCTTTCCTTTGGTCTCAGTGAAAGAAACCTGCTCCTTCAGTGGCATAAGGCTATGGGTGTTGCTGGAACTGTGATATACGTAACCAGCTGTTCATCTTCTCTAAGTGGGGAGGAAAATCACCCAGAGGAGTAATGGCTGTCCCTGAGGCAGCAGCCGATGTGGATTTATGAGCCTGCAGCAGACATAATCAACCTATTTAGTTTTCCCAAAGCAGGAAGGGGAGGCTCTCCTGTGGGAACAGACCTTCTGTACCCTTCAGCAAAACAGATCTTGCTTCCTGGGTGATTCTGCTCGATGGGAGCCAAAAGCTGGGTGTTGTGTCACTTCAGCTGTGGGAAGCTTATTTACCTGCTGGTGGAACAAGATCTGCTGAGGATGCTCGGGGTATTATATCACCTGGCAGGTATCGCAGGCTGTCCTAAACCTTTGGAAACAGCTTTCTAATGGAATCTTGCCTGCCTGGGGAAAAGCCTGTACTCATTCTTGCCTTTCACTGCTTTGGGCTCCAGTAAGAGCCAGTTTTTCTGCAATAGTTTTGCTTGCCCCTGAGAGGGGTCCCTCTCCAGCAATGACCTGTTTCAGCACTTTTCCCTGAGCAGACAGTACTGTCCAGGCACAGCCAACACTGTTGAACCTGGGGCTGGTTAGAGACAAGAAGAGCACATAAAACCTATGGCAAACAGTGCACCAGTGAGCTGTGCTGTTTCCTATTCTGGCATTTTCTCATTTGAATTGATTGAGGGCAGGGCAGGGCAGGCTGAGCAACAAGGGCCATGGGTGAGCCAGGGCTTAGGGAAGTGTGTGTGCCTAGAAGTGGTTCCTGAGAGGCAAATCTTCTCCTTTACCTCTCATGAGACTGGGGAACACAGGAACTGTTCTGAAAGCAGCAACATCTGCACCTCTGATTGTTTGGATGCTCACTTATCGCTGCGAGGCAAGTGCCTGGATGCAGTCTTCCCAGGGGAAACCTGGTGTTGTTTCCACGACTTACTCTTTATTGTGGCAGTATCTGAGAGCCACAGCCACAGCTCAGAGCCCCCTTGTGCAGGGGATTGATTATGAGCAGGACTGGGATGAAAGGCGACAGTTCCTCAGGGACTGGCTGAAGTTTGGTATTTTTCTCAAGTTTCATGGAAAAAATAAATTCCTTCTTAAATGAGCGTTGGAGCTGGTGGTATTTATGGCCAACCTGAGCAATACAGCTCCTTTCAGCATTTTCCTTCAAAATGTGAGCAGTGAAAGGCTGAGCCCTGGGAAAAGGGAAAATTTGTAAGCCAAATTCCAAAGGTGGTATTTAATTCAGGTGGCATGTTTTGGTGGCAAATTGTGGCATTTTTAGGCAGTACCCGTGATTTCAGGAAAATTGGAAGTAACATAACAGGCTTGAGAAGATGTGGAAGTCATCTTCAAGAGGGAAACTGCTTGCTATGTGTTGGAAGATCTAGTAAGAATGTGTTTAAACATTTGCATGGTGCAGGATAAAGAAGTTGGTAAATACTGTGGAAACTTTCATTGTTTTCTGTTAGGTGTGACCTTTTCTTACCTTATTTTTCTTATTTTATTTTGTTGGGGTTTTTTTATTTTTTACTTTTTTAATCAAATGAACTCCCTAGGCATTACTGTAGATCTTCAGAATTCTTTTGTTAGACACTGAATTTTTTTGCTTGTCTAATTCCTGCTGAGAAGCAGTGTAGCCCACAGGAAGCACCATTAATTTCAAGGAACCAATCAGTTTTAGTAAGGCTGTTAGTTGAGATTATTAGGTGAGAATTTGTGCAATATTGAAAGTGCCAAATTTTACATTGATTTTTTTCTAATTGTCATATTTTTTTATAAGAGTTGTAATTGCTTAGCGGAAAAGAAAATGAGTATACATGTTCTTTCTTTTGTTGCCTCTCTGTTTTAGAGAGAGGAGTAATTCATTATCTTGCAGATAGAAAAACAATTAAAGTGTTGTTTCCTTCATGACTGCATGATAATGGAGCAACAAAACGGTGCCTCAGACCCTCAGGTCTTACCAGAGTTCTTGGGAGGGAGGGGAGTAACTGTGTGCAGCTGAGCTGGCATCAGAAATGTCTCATTTCTTGTGTGCTGGGGGTGATTGAAATCTCCCTGCAAGCTACTCTATTAGATATGCTTATGCACTACTGAAAAAAAAAGTGCAGACAGTGGAAGAAAATACCACTGCAAGCACACCCTCAATATAGTAATACTTAATTTGTAGGCAGAGCTTCACTTATCTGGCTGAGAGCCAGTTTTTTATGATACAGGCAGCAGTGTTTGTTTAATGTGTCCCTTATCAAATCCCAAAGCTAATATTTGTGTTAGTCCTCTATGAAGATAAACAGGAACTGTTTGAGTGAGAATTAAGATATTGTGTATCATACTCCTCAGAACTTTACTCTGAATCCAAAGAAATGTCTTGCAGATGTGTATTCACTCTGTTCAGAGCACATTCTCTTTAAAGCTAGTTTAGGTAGTTAAAGTATTTGGGGAGGTTATAGCAACGAGGAAGAGCTTGATTTTCATGAAATGCAAAGCATTCTGGAGTTGCTTTGAATCCATCAACCATCTTTCAGGCCAAGCTTTTGGTCCTGAGGGCTGTAAAGATACAGTATTTTGAAGAAAGTCGTACGGGACATCTGCATTCCTGCAAAGAAGAGTTCTGCAATCCCTGCCTGGCTGTGCAGGGGAGTCTGGTTCACATCTACCTCCTCAGCTACACAGCACAGGCAGAGCTTACACAGCCCCCTTGCCTTCAGTGCTTTCATTCCAAAACTGCATCCAAAAATAGAATTATTCTCCCCATGCAAACACAGATTTGAAGACATGCAGCAACATGAGGACTCTTACTGACTGGTCAGGATAAAGGTAAATAAATGGATTGTAAAATAAATGATTCCAGCATGCCATTGCTGGTGCATGCCAGGAACCCATCTTCCCCATCACCACCTCCTCAAAAAAACACAATACATTTGGGTGGCTGCAAAGTTTAACGCAGCTTTGTAGAAGCCTGTGAAAAACAATCCAGTACTACAAATCATGGTGGTAATGGTAGTGAAATGTGCATGAGGGGAAAAAAAGATAAGGAAATTAGAAGGCAGAGTCACAGCAATGCAACTGCGGAAAGGAACAACAACAAATGATCACCGTATTTAAAACAATATGTAGCATGTTTTTCCTCACCAGGCAGTATTCATATAGCATTCAAAGCTGAACAGGAAAATCTGAAAATATCATGAAGCTATGAAAAGAGGATTATTGTGCAAAAATAAATCTGTAGTAATGAGGAAAAATAGCATTTCATGCTAAGGGCAAGCTTTAACTATTGAGATAAGAACAACAGCAACTGCTAATGCTGATAATCATGAACATTTGAGGTTTTCAGATTCTTGCCAGGCTCACCACATGCTTTGTCAAGCTAAAGGCTGGGAGGAAGCAGTGTAGCTGGAACTTGCTGGAGTGCATGAGGTGGAGAAGAGGAAACCTTGTTTCCTGACAAATAACTTTTTCAGCTAATGCCTTTTTTTTTTTTTTTCTGTTTTTGGCTGGCTGCACTGTTGAGTGAAAATAATATTTGGAGAAAGATGGCAGAACACACTGAATAATATACAGCCTTCAAGGATGAATTGTCTTCATCCCAGTGAGGATACAGGAGTAGGCTAAAGTCTTAGCTACATAAAGTTACTATTTTGTGGATCTTGGGAATGTCAGAAAAGCATCTTTTGCTTTCTTCCACATCAGGCTCCTGTGTTCCTGTGGATGGCACAGCCATGGCAGGAGAACTGCTGGTGATAAAAGTGACTGTGAGCTTTCCCCTGGTCCCCAGAGGACAGGGCTGTGTGCCATGGAGGAGCAGGCACATGCCTTGCTGCTGAGTCCACAGGCAATATTTCACGTGACTTTCCCTGGAG
This sequence comes from Anthoscopus minutus, assembly GCA_013399455.1. Taxonomy (NCBI): domain Eukaryota; kingdom Metazoa; phylum Chordata; class Aves; order Passeriformes; family Paridae; genus Anthoscopus; species Anthoscopus minutus. The sequence goes on along the minus strand of VWYI01023807.1, from coordinate 209,243 downwards.
GATTTAGACTAGAAGAAAACCCCTGCAGAGTTTAGCTGATCCCTCCTTTACTCTCATATTGAGCCTTGTACAAAGAAAATGAGAGCAGACACCAAGCTCTGTATTGTAGTGTGATGATTAGGATCTACAGAACCAAAATAATCTTTCAAGTTGCTCCTCTAGGATGGCATCAGAAAAGGATTTTTGCCTCACTTTCGGCCATAACAAGCAAATCAACTGAGTTTTGAGTAGACATTTTTACCTCTGGCTTCAGTACTTATTACAGATCAAACAATCACCAGATTCCTTTGTTCTATTTTAAATTACAGCCTGAGGATTCATTTTAGTCCAGCACTTGGGGTAGACTTTAGTCCAAAGCGCGGAGCAACAGTGGATTAACATCCCCTGCCACTGCATTGTCCATGCAGGCAAAACTCCCTGTCTGCATTGCCTAAGAGTATTTAGAGGCAGAGATGAGCTCACCCTGTCTGCATTTTGAGCTGACCAGGCACCATATGGATGCAGTTAGTGCCGTGCCCTAATGAGAGATGTGGCATATTAACTTGGGGCAACTTCTGACATTTACCATGTCTTCCAGTTGGCTTGAAGCATGGGCAGAGTGAGCTGATGTATGTCTCAGTGTGAACATTGCCTCTGCCTGAAAAATATTGCGCAAAACTGTGCGTGAAAGACTTGCAAAGTGATTTTGTGAAATTGTTATAAAGTGAAACACTCTCGGTAATATGAAATTATCCCTATTAGAGCTGCAACTTGAGTAGGTTCTGTATGATCAAGAAGCACCAATTCAAGTTCTCTTGTCCCTGATTCTCTATAAACACTGATTTTGGTAGTCTCTCACTGCTGGCATAGATTTTGACTACTGTCACACCTTGCAAAAGGGAACTGTCTGAAATGGTTTAGTTTTCAGGCTGGATCCTGAATACTGTGATAGCATAGGCACTTTAAAAAAATACCAGGAGGAAACCGTCTGAGGAACTTTGTCTCTATTATTTTATAGAATAAGATATAAGTGTGCAGATGTCTTCAAAATCAAGGAACCTTGGATGCAAAATATTTTTTTTTTAGGGTTTAGCAAATTAGTTGTTAAGTAGTAAGGATGGATATGAAGGTGAGCATATAGGGATACAAATGTGAGATATATTGCATAGATGTACACACGTGTGAGATACATTTCTACTTCTCAATACACTATCCCCTTCCTCTCTTCTGTAAAAGGAGACTTTCTTTGCAGGCACTGACAAACAAAGCAGCAAACAAATATATGAGGAGATATTTTCCATTTAAAGAACCTTAATCCAGGTTTTTAACTTCTGTTATTTCCAAAGCTTGTCATCATTTTCTCCCCATGTCTTCTTCTGCACAGGAAATGATCCAAGTACGGTAATTATGAAAACCCCTGTATCTATTAACCTGCATCCTGTAAGTCACTAACAATAATTCATAGCACAGCCTTCCATTGTATGAGAGAGTTATATAGCAAACAGAGTTTCTGAAAAAGTACAATAAAATGACAGACAACAACCAGGGAGATGTTAGGAGCAGAGAAGGCGAGAGCTGCTGCTTTATCTTTTGAAGAATGAATGGTGGGAAGGGGACTTGGGCAGGTCTGTTCTGGAGTTAGAGCAGAACCTGGCTTCCACTGTGTGAAGTGGCACCACTAAATAAAGAAACTGAGGAAAGCCAGAAAGAACAAGCTGTTTCTCAACAGATATGCGAGAATGGAGCAACTCCCATGGGAGGCCAAGCACAAAGGAGAAATGGCCCAGCCAGCATGGCTGCCTCATATCTTAATATAGCCCAGCTTCTTGGCAAAGCCAAGACTGAGGCCTGGTGGAGGAGGAGAGCTGGGTTTGCTTTCCCCAAAATCTGTTTGCAGTAGGAAAGAAATCCCGCTGGCATTCAGTGATCTGCCAGTGAAATCCAGCTGTTGGAGGTGCATTCCTTCCAGCAAATCCTGCCTGCCCCTTGTCTGTGGAGGTCTGTATTCACTGGGGAATTACCTAAGTGTCTGGACAGGAGGAGACCTCATCCTGGTGTTCACAGCACCTCTCCTCCCTGACCTCTATCCCCCAAGCCTTGGAAGCAAGTAGACATGGCAAACATGATCTGTGAGCCTACACTGCAGGACCTGGCAAGGTGCTGTCACTGTCATGGGTTTCTGCAGGCTCAGGCTGAGCTATTTTGATGTAAGATGTTGCTTTTGCCTATTCCAGACCAACTTTTCTCTTACAAAATAAAAAAAACTCTAAGCAAAATAAAAATGATTGACTACATTGCACAGTAAAAATCACTTCTAGACCTAATCCTGGGCATTGCTTCAGCAATACATTTTGGCAGGTAGAGAGATGATAAATATTGAGGTCTTTGCTCACTGTTGCTGAAGCTCCTACATGGCAGCTGTCCCACAGTAATTTTTGATTCCCTACTACCATTTCCATATTCTTGAATTGTAAACCTTATTGACCCTTGTTTTTTCCTTTTTTCCGTTTTTGTCGGTGCCTCTTGGTTCTGTCCCAGCCTTTGTTCTGGGCACTCTGCCGGTGTTTCTCAGCAGCCTTTCAGCTCCTTCCTCTGGTTCCCCACCCTTCCTAGTGGCTACTTCCCTCACACATTCCCTTCTCTCATGCATACCCCACTGTTCCATTTCTTATCCACATTTTCCTACTTTTTTTTCCTCCTACACACTTCTTGTTTAATGCCTCACTCCACTTCTGGCTGCATGTCAACTATTGTATCATTAAGAACTACTAATTAAAAAAAAATGTATCTTTGATGCATTGCTTTTTGGGACTAGATCTGCAGGATCCTATCAGTCTATTTCCTCTTTAGTGAAAGAATTTATAGCCACTTCCAAATCCATTAAAATCTTTCCAGGTTCTCGCCTTACTTGAAGCTGCATGTCATATCCATTACATATCTATGACACAGGTAGTGTTTGCTGGCTGCAGCATGCCATGGCTTTGTTTCAGTTGAAATCTCTGTGCTGTTGAGCCTGACCCAGCAATGTACATTTCCGTGTCCTGCAGCTTGCTTTTCCTTTGAAGAGTTGTGCAGTGGCAAGCAGAGAACACAGCTATTCTTCTAAAGAGCTGACACCTGAATATGCCAAAAGAAACCTCCTTCTTTTCAGGTTTACTCTAGACATATTTACAGAGGCCTTACATGGCATGTCACCCTTCAGCTTTCAGTTGTAACCTCTCTGAATGTCGATCTTCAGCTACTGCCAACAGTGGAATGGTGAACCTTGCAGGGAAACAAATGTTACTTAGAGGAAGTCACCCAGCTTGTAGCTTTTTCTGTGGCCATGTGGAACTGACAGTTGACTCTGCAAATGCAGGCAACTTCTGTGTGTTCATAATTTGTTTACCACTAAGTCAGTTGTTCTCAGTGTCCCCTTTTCCATGTCTCTGGCAGTGCTGTGTTGAGCTGCAGTGATTCAGGGACCAGGCAGCTGGTTAATGCAGCTCATGTTTTCACCCTCATGGGGCTCGTTTGCCTACAGGCATGTCAGAAGGAACAAGTGAAATAAGGGCATATATAACTGTAGCTGGCAGCGTACTGAAAAGATGCTGAAACTCCCTTTAAATGGATAGTGTAGGACATCAGGAGCTAAGTAGCTGAGGAATAAGATAAATGTTCCTGAAGAGTGCTGTGTTTCTGTAGTTAAGCTGTGCCTGGTACTTGATCTAAATGAGTATGTGTATGTGGTGTGCAGTGTAGTCATCCCTCGTGTGCTATTTGTTCCAACCCTGTCTTGTACGTTTCCAGTATCCATCACAGTTCACATCACCTGCACTTCTCCACAGCTTAAGCCTGATGGGAAGGAGTAAAGAGGGCAAAGCCAGAGTCTCCTTACTGCAGATAATGGCATAGGGGTTACAATGACTTTCTGCTCCCTATGCTCAGGAATTTGAAGTTTAGGGTGTTTTTCCACAAACCTTTAGGGAGGAGTAGACAAGCCTGTAGTGTGATTGATGCTGTGTTGGTTGATGTTCTGCTCTTTCACGGTGTGCCTGTACAAGCCTGAGCCTGTACACACAGTTTCATACTGGAAAGGCCAAGAGCAAACCACGTGTCTCTTCTGTAGGGGCAATCTGGGCTTGGTTTAGCTGCTGGGATCACCCTGCAGAGTAGAGAGAGATGCAAGCTTGTTCTGTCTCTCCATTTTGGATTATGGCTCTTGGCTGAATGTGTGAGTCCTTGGATTTTCTAATTGTATTTTTCTAATTATTCTCCAGCACCAGACACTACAGGTTTTCTGAGCACTTTGCACCAGTACACAGCAGACTGCATTGTAAGAGAAATGTAGGACAGGCACACATGCACACACACAAAGTCATGTAATCTCTTGTGATGATCCAATGTGATTATCTGCTGAGATATTCCAGGGAGCTGTTCAGACAAGTTGTTCCAAGGGCAGATTTTCACTGAAGGGAGTAAAGAGTATCACCATTATTATGGAATTTGGACAGTGTATTGCAGCTGTGTTCTGAGGGAGAGGAAATTTTGGAGAGTTTAAAGCCATTGACTGGCAGAGGAGCAATGCTAGTGTGCATCTTTGCTGCTACCTAGTATAATGCAGTTCCCAGCCTGGATCAATTCCAGCTCTCAGACTCCAGTTTACTAACCATGGTGGGAAGGACATGAGTTTTCTTTTAGAAGGTCAGTATTATTTAAGGTTATTGAAAGTGAGGAAAACTGTTCCACCTTTATGAAGAAAACACTGCTGTAGAGTTTTTAGGAGCCACAGGGTTATAATGAATAATGAATTTATGATACTTTGTGTAGTGTTTAGCTCAGACTGAGAGAGAGAAAATAATGGAAGTCTCTTCTTTCTGCCTGGGTGTTCAAATGAAGGAAAATCAAAGCTGTTATACCAGAGCTATATATCAGCTAACATATTTTAGGAACTGTGGAATGATCATAATTACAAAAAAGTCCTCCAGAGAGAAATTATGAGTCATAGTTTATGTTCTCTTTGGTGTTGCTATGGAAAAAGAGGTTAGTGCCAGTGGTCATACAGCCATATTAATCTCTGATCTGAAAGAAAAATAAATAACAATCTCTAGCTTAACCCAAAGCAGATTTATTCTCAGTTACTGCAGCACACTCCATTAAAGGGGATAACCACGTAAGAAAAATTAAAGATGACATTGATTATCAGTTCTCAACATGCAATTACAGAGAGTTCCTTATTTGAATTAGCGTGCACTTCAGACTCCTGCAAATGACTCGGTGGAGTGAGAGAAAGGGGGGAAAAAAGGCAGCTTGATCAAAAGGAAGGCAGGAAAGTTCAGCCACCGCTGACAGCTGCAAGTATGCTGATTAAAATTTCTTTATGCATGCAGTTAGACTCAGCCTGAGGTGCATGCTGGTTCAATGCAAATCCCGAAACACCCCCCTGGCATCGGGCAGTCTGAAGCGGTGGAAAGTGGCTCTCAGCCTTTTTCCGTTCATTTGGGAAAGCCAGGGCCGTGAGTCAGGGAGCGGCGGATTCTTGGGTGCTGAGTCAGCACCCCCGGGGCTCTGCCAGTTGTTCCCTGCCCCTCGTTTCCTTGCCGAGGCAAAACCTGGCCAGGGCCGGGGCCGAACAGCTGCGCGCTGGCTTCGCTCTGCCATGGCTGAACCTTCTTTGCCCGCGGGAAGCCGACCTGACACCTTCCCCTTGGCACCTTCCCCTTGGCACCTTCCCCTTGGCACCCGGAGTGTGTGTCTTGGTGGGTCTCAGTAAAACTTTTACCCCTGCGTTGTTTTCAGGAGTTGCAGCAATGCTCGCTCCATCAGAGGTGGTTCCCGACAGCACAGAGCTTGCAGTCAGAACTTAGCTTGAAATTTTGCTCACAGTGCACCCTGCAAAGCAGGGCAGAGCCTTCCTTTCTGCCACACCGCTGCATCTGCTGTGCTGATGGCAGGGAAACTTTTTGTTTGCCTGATGAGCTAAGCAGATTGGATTGGGGAGACATGTGGATCTCTTGCACATGGCTTACTGATGATAACAAGAGTTGTGTGGCCCAAAACCATTGTATGGCTCAAAGCATCTTTTGAGACAGCTGAAGGCTTTTCACTGACTTTCAGGGTTGGACTGGCTCCTTGTGAAGAGTTTGACCTCGAACAAATTGCCATTACTTCACTAATTCTCATGAGTTTGCCTCTTTTTAAAGTATGTGACTATCAGTCATCAGTTGTGCAGCTGTTTGGCATTACAGCCCACAACAGCCAAGGGCTTGCATTGCATCAGTGTAAAGGGCTATCCAGGTGTATTTTACCATCTGACCTTTTTCTTCTCCCTTTTCTTTTGTCTTTTAAAGAGACAGAACCTCCTTCAGTTGGGAGCGTATGATGGCTTTCACTGCACTCTTATTTGACAGTGAAATGGTCCAGAAAACCCAAATCTGTGCCTTTCCACAGAGGAGCTGGTTTGTGGATTAGCATGTGGGGATCAATGGGATGCTCTTTCCCCTAAAAGGGGACAGCAATGTCAGCTGGTTTTGTGTCATTGAAAATGGAAGTATCAGCAGCTGCTGAGTGCTGCTAGTTTAAATATTTATACCGTAAGGGCTTTATCACACCCTTTTTCTTTGTGCGAAGCTGCCGCCAATTCAAGTGGAGGTCAGACTCTGAATCTGTGCAGCAGCTCACAGGTCAGGTCTTCCAAGGAATATTGGTACAAGTGGAGCTCACTGATACCGTGTCAGGAAGTGTAAACAGGCAGTTAAAAAAAAAAAGTAATTATGTAGGCAAACCTGTTAGCACAACCATGCAATACTCATCCACATGCCTGACATCTGCCAGCCTGACAAAATCCAGGCACATACTTGAGACACTTGAAAGAATACAGTGCTGCTGGTCCCACTGTCTGTCTTCTCCCTCAAAAAGTGAGTTCTGCGGGCTGATGTTTTCAGTCAGGCCTTGAGAATGGAAGGCAAAGGGAAGAAAAAGCTTGGGGGACATCTTGAGAGCCTCAGCTTGTGTCCTCCTCTGGTTTACAAGATGGCACAAAAGCAGACATTCATGAGCTGAGTAAACATTTTTCTCTCTTGCAAAGCAAGAGAAAAGCATGTTTTCTTTTGTTTATTAGGATTACAGACCCACCTGTCCTTGTAAATGTGCAATTGTGATGGAGAAAACATTTAATTCTAGTCCTGCAACTGATGGCTGTATGTGTGCTGTATTCTGAAGTGGGTATTTGAGTTAATTCTCCCAGATGCTCAGTATCTGCATTTCCAATGGTTTTACTGGATAGCACTGTAATGCTCTTAGAACACTGTGCATGGGATTCATTTCAGCATCTCTAAAACTGGATAAAGCATGGCCAAGGGTATTGTTTGAATTAAAGCTCAGCAGGACAAACAAACCAGCATATCTGAAAGCAAAATGTAAACATGATGCTGGGGCTCCTGGTTAGCACATGGTGGCTGCGGGAGGTTGACAGCTGCTGCATAAAGGTTAAACGTGCTTTCTTTAGTCTGTCAGTAAAATTAAGCCTGCTAAAGACTATGTGGCACTCTAGAAGACAAGAGTTTATCTGTGTGCATAAACAGAGCATAGACTTCAATATAAATATGCTTTCAGGACTATGTAGAGTGTTAGGAGTATGCTGCAGTCCAATAAAAAGATAGAGATTGAGCCAGGAGATTTTGGAAAGTGCCTGAATAAGTTTAGATGGGCTAGTTGTCTGACAAGTGTCTGGAAAGCAAAGCATTGGTGTTTGCATTACTAAATAACAGCATGGGATGAGAAAGAAAATGGTATAGATAAACAGGGACATGAACTGAAGTAATAAATACTTGACCTTTAAATTTCATCTTTGCCAGCTTCTCAGACTGCTGCTCCCGAAGACTGACATTGCTGTGTTTTATATTATGCTTTTATTTGTCATATTCATAGTTAGTTACAAGTAAAAATTATTGAAATCCATTGTAGTTAATACAAAATAAAAATATAGCTGCACGAGTTATGCCATGATTTTTCTTAGAAACAGAATCTTCTATATGATACCATGCACTTAAGAGCTTAACTCTTAATAGTACTCACCTACACTAAGCTCTAACTAGTTTCCAGTGTGATTTACTGGTTACAGATATTATTCCTGTGGAGTAATACCTGTTCATTATTTCATAATGGTACTTCTGCTGTAGCTTTTATTTCCCCTGTAATTTGTGATTCTAAACACAAAAGGAAGCAACCTTTTAGTGCAATGTTAAGTATCAGTAGAATTTTAATGTATATAAAAAAATAAAAATAATCCACTGCATAAACAACCAAGGATGTAAGGGAACAGTTGTGAGTATTGTGCTTCCCTTTCCTCCCTTGCCCCTTACCTTTAAGTGACAGGAATGAACATTCATAGCGAACAAACTACCTTGCAACCTTTCATTTTCAATCAGTTTTGAAAAATTACAGACTAGTAACTTTGAGAGCAGGTGAGTGACTTTGATCAAAGTTACTAGCAGAGAACCAAATCCTGTGGCTTTGCAGGCTCATACTTACATAAACTCATTCCTGCCATGAAGTTCAATCCATAACAAATTGTTCCCTTTGGACATGTCTGAAAGACTTTTTCACCTTTTTGAAGAAATTGTCCTTACATCCCTGTAATATCTGACTCTCCTGTGTAGATATAGCTCTATATATGAAATAATCTGTAAAAAGATAAATTATGCTATTTTCAAAATACTCTGAGATACAAAGTTGTGCAGGTGCAAAGTCTGATAGTATATTACTATAAAGATTATGAATTAATTAGTGTTATCTGAGAATATATGCTTTAAGCTGGGAGTATAGATTGAATACTGTGGGGGGGTTATTTTTGCACTTTTTTACATTTCATACCACTTCATATTTTCTTCAGGCTACCTTCATGTTCCTATCAAACACCTATTTTTTTCTTTTCAGTTTCTGCACCCTTAAAGGCACAGTAACTGATCACACATTCATGCTTGTCACTAATGTATTTCTATAACTCTGTTAGATTGAAAAATACTTTTTTTTTCTCTCCCACCTAAACACAGTGATTTCTTCTAAATGAATAGTGACTGACTACTGGCAAAAATCTTTCCCCCACTGAGATGGATGGAACCAGGTTTTCAGCTTCGCCCTCTAAATACTCTGCTCTTTTAGTCCTATGGTGCAGTGGAGCAAAGCCCCAACATACATGTGTGCACAATTTCTGAGGCTGTTAGTATTCATGGAGCATGGCAAGGCAACTGAAATCAAATGTTCTCATTGGTATTCCTACATTTACATACAAAACTACTCACAGTGCTGGGAGATACTGGGGGAGGAAAAGAGAACAGAAATGCTTGGGTCTTGACTACTCTCCACGCGTTCCTCTGACCTAACTCTAAGAAAGCCAGCTGATCAACTTGTTTCTACCAGACATCCTCTCTTCCTGCTGGTCTCTGACACCAGTTGGCAGCATCTCTAAATTCATGAAAATCAGTGACTCGGCCTAAAACAGCACGTTGCAGCTTAAGTCATTGGCCTTGCATTCCAACACAAGGCAATAAATTATCACTGCAGAGAAAAGGATGGAAGAGTCGCTTCTCCTGCCCATGCAGTTGAGACCAGTTCCTCGCCCAGGAAAACCGCGTGTGTCTGGCAGGCGAGGGGGGCCTGGGCTGCTTACGCTGTTTGGTCCACCTGCAGGACGGCTGCTTGGGTGGCTTCTTCATCAGATTGTTGTTCCATTTCCCCACCAACTGGGTTGTTTCTCTCATCGAACAGTTTCTGGCTGGAAACTTCCAGAGGCACCCCGTACTCTTCATCATCTTCCACAATGGACAGCTCGATGTTGTTGTTCATCACAGCCTTCCCTTCCACTCTGTCCTCCTTCCCTGCAGAGCTGATGGCTGCTCTGCCCTCCTCGGCCAGGGAGGTGGTGGGTGTCATATCCGAGTGCATGTCGGCGAAGGACGTTTCATCGTCGTTCTCTGCCTGCTCGTTGCTTGCAGTTTCTGATGGTCTGTCCTCAGCCTCTGTGGGGCTTTCTCCTTCACGGCCTTTCTTTGTGCTGAATGTCAGGGGAGGCACTTTGAAACCAGAGCCCTTTGAGGAGGAGGATTTCTGGTGATGCACAGTAAGCGATTTCTTGATCTTTTCTCTCCGTTCAGGTGACACAATTTTTGTGCTGATTTTGTTCATCTTCTTCTCAATGTTTTGGCGGGAAAATGCTTTCTTGAGGCTGTCCACCTTCTTGAGGCTGGATCTTTTAAGTTTCTCAGCTCTTGATTCTTCTGTTTTCTCCTCTGCACTGTCATCCAAGTCATCTGTCTCATGAAACATTTCATCATCTGAACCCAGCTCCACTGTGTGCAAGGTTTCTTCCAGTGTTTTGTTCTCATCCACAGGCTCCTCTTTTCCTTCTGCAATGCTAGGAATGGGCTCTTTTGCAAAAACACTGGCAGGGATCTCATTTTCCTCCTGAAAGAATTGACAATATTTGAGTTTCATAGTTCTACAAGGCACAAATTTAATAAACAAAGCACAACCCTGAACAATGTCCCCCTCCCCTTCTCCCAGGATGAGATGAATGCTGAGCGTTTATTGGTTTTTTCAATACACTTAGCCAGCATCAAACTATTCAGAGCCCACTGAACCACTGTCTGGTGAAGTTTAAGACTTATGAGCTCTAAGACTGCTCTTTCAAAGTGACTTGGAAAGTATGCAGAATGGAAAACCTGTTCTTTTAATTTGTATTAAATACTCTTTAGTGAGAGGTTAGCTGTCAAGCTGTACACCTGTCTGTGGGGAGAAGGGAAGGTATGGTAGTGAGGGAGGTCATATTGCAGACCCTTGTGCAGAACTCCAGAAGTCACATAACCCCACAGAGCTCTCAGTTTCTTGAGCCAAAGACTGAGAATATCCCTGCAGAGGTGTTGGTTGCATCTCAATGGCAAATGCAGTTAGCACTTTTGCCATATTCCAGGAAAATGTGGTGCTGTTAAAAATGGATTGTTGATATTGAGAAACCATGAAGTTCATGATGTTTAGAGTATACCCTATTTTACAGCTATTTACAGGAAAAAAAAACCAACCAAACAAACCCAAGCTAATAAATTTTGTTGGTAAATCTTAAAATGTGGATAGTACAATTCCTCAAAATGTAAGGATACTAATTTATGGTACACAAAAATAAAAAGACACTATACCACATAGAAAACAGGAGCTTATAGCTAACAGAGAAAGTACTGCTTTTTAGAAACAAAACCAAGAAAGGACAGAGAAAGAAAGAAAGAAAGAAAGAATCTGAAAACAAAACAGGCTGAGCAAGGGCAGGTCATAACGAGGGATGTCTGCATCCACCGGGTGCAGAAGCTCCGCCAGCCCGAGCAGCTCAGAGGCAGCACAATGAACACTCTGTTCCGTGGGGGTTTTGCAGGCATCTACCCATGCAGAGAAAATGAGGCTCCTTGCACACTCCCTTCTCCTCTCAGCACTTGGAGCCTTGGATCTGCATAGCCTCTATTTATTACCTTTTTTATCACTTTCAGACAGAGTGCATGCAATTTCACTTCCTCACATGCATTGGAAGGATTTTCTCTTCCCTCCTCTCTCCACATTTATCTTTAGATACAAAAGAGCAGTAAGTGCTGAGCGAAATGGTTGTAATAGTCTCAGATCTGTCCCTAGTGGGCCTGAGTGTACAGTTAAGGGGAAGAAAGGCCACATACACTTCCAAGTTCATGCTCATTATTTCAGGACTGAGCATACAGTTGTGCTCACTGCAGAGAACAGTGTCTTGGGTTAAATTTGCTGTCGAGGTTGTTGTACATGGTTGTTATTTAGTCTGGAAAAGAGGAGGCTCGGGGTGACCTTATTGTTCTCTACAACTCCCTGAAAGGAGGTTGTGGCCAGGTGGGGGTCAGGCTCTTCTCCCAGGAAACCAGTGACAGGACAAGAGGACACTTAAACTGTGTGTCAGGGAGGGTTAGGTTGGACATTAGGAAGAATTTCTTCACAGAAAGAGTGATTAGACACTGGAATGTGCTGCCCAGGAAGGTGATGGAGTCGCTGTCCCTGGAGGTGTTTAAGAGAAGACTTGATGTGACACTTGGTGCCATGGTCTAGTTGACAAGGTGGTGTAGGGTCACAGGTTGGACTCAATGATCTCTTTTCCAACCTATTTGTTTCTGTTATTCTGTGATTCTGTTAAAAACTAGGACTACTTTGTAGCCCTTCTGGAACTCAAGAATATTCAATGTAGTTGGACAGAATAATTTTAGACCATACATATATATGCACAGTGAATCAAGTATGCTGGTTAATATCCCTCAGGGGTAGAAAAATTAAGGGTATAAAAGAAATGGATGCTGGTTTGACAGTTTGTACATGCTCTATTCCTATGGCTTCTGCACACCTTTCTGGGCCAGTGGCCTCAGTCAGACACACTGGCATGCAGCTTCACAAGCCCTCTGCCTGCATCTAATGAGGCCCACACTCTTCTCCTGACACCTGTTGTGTTGATGCAACTATCAGCAACAGTGACCAAGATAACAAAGCAAAGGAAACCTGTACCAGGTTTAAGCGAAACCAGCTGTTAACTGCTGTACAAATATTTATATTTTCTCTCCACTGCAGTTAATGAAATGTGGATTACATGAGTGGGTGCAGCGTTGAATTATTCCCCAGAGCACGAGAACTCAGTATAAAACATAATTTTCATGTCTAGTGCATTCTTTCCAAACCTAGGTAATCATGCACGAGTTTAGACATCTGAACATTCATGTGTAAGTGCCTGAATGGTATAGAAAACTCTGATTTTAATGAGTACAGAAGTGGGCTGTTACTTTTAAAGTGTTTTATCTAGGAAAGTTTATGTCATATGAGTTTAGTCACGGCGCAGTGTGAGCCAGAGATGGGTCTGTAAGGTCCTTCTCAAGGTCAGTTTAGCTTTGTCTGCAGTATTCATGGTAAACTGAAGTACTGCTTACAGTCTCTAGAAGAATGTGGACACAGATCTGGTTAAAATTTTTATCAAATATCTGATTGACTAGAAGAGAGACTGTCAAACTACTCGTGTTTATAAAGGGAAAAAAAAACCTCAAACAAAAATATATTGCATAATAATGAGCTAATTAATGATTCAATTAAAAGCAGATCCTGCGCGGTCTCTGGCTGTCAGGCAGAACTGGAATTCAAGTGATCACCCCTCTGTCTAAGCTTCCTGGATGGGCTCTGGAAAACATCAGCCTCTGGGCATCTATTTGTGTGCTTATAAAATGGGAATGACACGCTTTCCTATGTCATGCTTCTGAAAGACCTTAGGATTACAGGAACTATTAAAATGCAAATGAAAATAAATTAAGTAAGATGCTTTGAAAACTCAAGGGTGGTATACCAGGAATGCTCTGTGGTGGAAGAGACATTTCTGTTTCAAACCTGGTTACTGATAACACATTGTAAGTGGGCTATTGATAACTATTTCATCTTACAAGTTTATGTGACAGCTATAGTTTGTTTTGATACGTTCTTAAGCAGTCTGCTATTTCATTTAGGAAGACTAGAACAATACACTGAAAAATGCCAGCTTTTACAAACTGCCTAACTATTTTCCATGCCAAAGGAAGCAGAACTTTGATCTTTTCTTCTTGATCTAATCTAAAATTCTAAGAAAGCAATACATCTTCATATTTTCCACATCTGAGTTCAAAAACAGCCCTTGCATTTTTTTCTCAGATGGGTAGCTAGCTCCTCTGAATTTCATTTTTCCACGTAGGAGATGAACAGAATAGTGGAAGTTCTCTGCATGAAACAACTCCTGCTAACACTAGTAATACTTGCATAGTTAAAAACAGTGCCTTCCTTGTGGCTTTGATCAACCATCCCTGAGAACTTCCTGCAGGTCATAATTTCATCCCTACCTTTTGCGGAAAGGAATAAGATCCGTAACAGTGTACTGCAAAACTGGGTGGCCTGAGTGAACAGGCAGTTAATTTACTCAAGAAGAGCTGATTCTCTGATGCTGCACGAGGGAAATCAATCTGCTTTGGTCTGGATTTTTCTGGTTACATTTGCTGTATGAGGCCATGACCTTCAAGATGGAGAGATGGCCTTTTCCTGGTCCAGGTTCCTCTGTATGTTGCTGTTATATGCCCAAATGATCACTAGCCTAAAACTTGTTTTGCTGCACAAAATAGGTCAAAACATGACAAATCCTCCTGAAACCAGCTCCACCTACTTTCCTTTGGACAAATACAGCTCTTCAGACTTGGATGTCACAGTGGGGAGGGAGGGCAGGCAGGAGGAAAGTGCCACACGTCCTGTTCAGGGTGGGGCAGCAGCTGCACCATCCCCTGACCTCCCACAGCACAGCTGGGCCAAGCCCAAAGAGCTGTGGGAGGTATTATTGCCATTAATCAATGTAAGAGTATTCTCCCTGCAAGGCACCAGCAGGAAATATACAGCATTTTTATTGGCTTGTAATTCTTCTGGTTCCCTCACTTTGTTCATTTTTGAGTTTGAAGCTGCTTTTGAAAAAGATTATTACAGTGATCTGTACAATAAAATGGCTAATTTTTTGTGCCCTCCTCTTGCTGCCTTTTAGGATGAAGGATTTACCAACAGCAGCATCTGAAAAGGACTTGAATATTAGTGTGCTTGACCCCAAGCTGCAATTTTGACTTATCTGTCCTAGTTCCATGACATTTAACCAGTAAACATGACATTTAATTGAAAAATTAAACATGAGCCTTTTTTTATCTTCCATTTTGCTTTTGCAGCTAAAAAAGCAAACAAAACCCCCACCAAACCAGAACCAAAAAGCTGGTCATGTGGCGAGAACAAAATAGAGGGGAACAATGCCAAAGCTTAAAAAGGATTTTTAAAACAGTCACTTCAGTGTTTTTCTGAATTGCTGTGTCATTTATAATGACATTATAACATTTGCATCCTCAAACTCTTGGAATGGAGCTCCCTTAAAATATGCCACCAATTAAATATATGCAGACATTCTAGAGAGAGAAAACGAAGAGCATTTTAATGGAAAATATGTAAATAGGTGAACTTTTCTAAACACAGTTCATTCTCAGTGCATATGCAGAGGGAAAGCTGATGCTGGTGTGTGGCAGCAGAACTTCACAAAATGCAGAGCTGGAGCTCAGCCATGTGTTTTGGCTAGGCTCAGTGCTCCCACCATGTATTAGGGAGTTTAGGGTATATCGTGATTGAAGAACTGAATCCCAAATGTGAATTATTATTTTCACATTGAGCTGTCTCCCTAAGCTGAAGAAGCTGGTTCTACTGAGAAACACGCTCTGTGAAGTTTGGCATTGTTTTCAGTGGAAAAGAAGGATCCCCCAGCTGAAGAGGAGTCTCATACATCCAGATTCCCCTTTGTTTTCACGGAAATCTGGCATCAATATGGCTTCATTACTGTGACTTCTCCTTCCTGCAATTGTTTTTCCATAGATTCCTGTGCAAGGCAGGACAGAAACCCAGCCAACCTTCTGGTTTTTCCCCTGTACAATTATCCTAGCAAGGCAGGGGCCCTGCTGACTATCAGACTGTCCCTCCTCCAGCCTGAAAGGAGATCCTGCAGGGAGATTTCAAGGAGGTGGGCATGCAGGTACAGCCTGGGCTGCAACCAGTTCTCAGCAGAAAATCCCAGAGCTCCTCCCAGACTCCACCGGAGAAAGCCCTGGATGCTGCCCACCCTAGTCACTCTCTCATGCCCCTGAGGAGCTCTGCTGGTCATTCTGGCTTTCCAGACAGCCACATTGCCATTTAACTGCAGTCCACTCCCAGGGGCAATTCCCAGCTCACAGCTGATTTTTTTTTTAAGCAAATTTAACTGCAGTGTTTCTTTTTTAAAGTCTCGTGTTCCTGATCTGCATTGGCTTGGGATTGGTTAAGTTCATCATCCTGTGCTGTGGTGACATATTTTCTGGTGAGAGATGGGAACAGTCACCTAAATCCCAGTAAAAGCTGTGGAGAGCAGACCTGCTGTACAAAGGCACCAGCCCAGAGACAGGCAGGGGATTTTATCTGTTATACTGGGGCATGGGCCTGTGTTGTTTGCCTTGGATTTGTGCAGTATTAAGGAAAAGTTCCAAATTTTAAACAGGCCTTAGCTTTACAACACTATTTATTGTCAGGAAATGAGCCAGCAGGACACTGCTTTACTCCTCAAACCTTTCTTGGTGATTTCTACTGTTGCTTTCACCCTGCAAAATGCTGCCAGTGGAAGATCCCCGCCTGAGGTAACATCAACTGTCCTGCACACACAAAGCTCTCTTTGTCTTTCCTATCTGCATTATGTCATCTTAAAATAGAAAATACTGAGTTCTCTGGAGAAAGATGCTCCTTGCAACAGCAAGGCCTTAATTCTCCAGCTCAGAGGTATGAGAAATGTTAAAAATAACCTTCCCCCAGGCCTTGCTGCTGCACCTGCCACACAGGACATTGTCTGGGTCTGAACCTAGAGGCAGGAGCCAGTCATTAGCTAACGGGACCTGGGAGAAGGCAGTCCTTTGACATAAAGTAATGGATCCTAAATTACTTGCAGAACTGTGGAGAACATGTGTCTTTTAATTTACCCAGTCTCTGGAATAATTTCCACATTCCTTCTGGGGTGGAAACATGCTGCAGCTCCTCCTCTTCTGGCCTGACAAGCCTGTACTGTAATTTGGGAGAACAATAAAGCAGGGAGGTGGGGGCTTCCTTTCTGGGGGAATTGCCTGTGCACTAACCAGGCCTGCCAGCTTTTTACAATCAAGCACTGCTCTCTTATTTTGGGATTGTTTAGGAAAACACCCCAACAACCCAAAGTGGCTGACAAGGTAACGCCCAGCTGACAGGTTCAGTATGAAGTGCTGGAGAAGTGTCTGAGCTGTGACTACCCCAGCCCAGTATTTGCTCTCCTGCCTTCCCTCAGTGATTTGTGGAGGCCTGTCTTTATTTTTTTAAAATATGTGAAAGTCATGTCTTGTGTTTAGTTAAAGCTCATGGCGTGTTCTATCCAGACCATTGCTTTAAAAGGGGAAAATATGCAAACTGCTGCTATCACTGGATAGACTCCCAGGAAGCTGAGTTTTTAAGCTGAATTTTTAGTTCATCCCTGAACGGCCCAGATCAGTCCTGAAGAGTGAAGCAGGGCACAAGGGGACAGGGAGATTCAGCCCTGCCCTTCTCCTGCTTCCGAGAGCAGATGCCATGGTAGTTTTTAGGGGCATTTCTACTGCAAGTTTGTAAAATGGGCTCTTTCCTCAAGTTTGCCAAAAGTCTGGAAAAACATAAGGGCCCTTCAAGTTTACTTAAACCCCAAAACACACATTAAAACAAACCTTTCCCTGAATATGCTTGGAGTTAGTAAAATATGGCTCTTTCCCTTCATTTGCAGAGAATAAAAAGTGGCAGTATTCTCACGCACACTAAGAGTTAGCAAAACAAGGCCTCTTTCCTCACCTTTGCTAGGAGTTAGTAAAAGACGACTTTATCTCCAAGACTACAAGAGTTAAGGAGAGCTCTTTCCCAAAGTTTGCTAAAAGATAGAAAAAAAAAGAAAGAAAAAAAAGTGCTTTTCCATCAAGTAAGGGAAAAGTACTTGCACGAGTAGAAAAGACAACTCTTTTCCCAGATTTCCTAAGAGAGGAAAACATGCTTTCCCCACGTCCGCCAAAAGGAAAAGTGGGCGTTTCTCCTCAATTTGCTAAGACTAAAAACGAGGGCACTTTCCCCAAGTTTAGGAGTTGACATAAGACTACTCTTTCCCCGAGTTTGCTAGGGCGAAAAGGTTTTTCTCCCACATTTGCCAAGTTAGCACGAAGACAGCTCTGGTTTCCGAGCACGCTGAGAGTTAGTAGCCGCTGAGCTCTGTCCCCGAGCTCGCTGGCAGCGAGCAGCGCCGGGCTGCTCCCCCGCAGGGCTCTCACCTGGAAGATGAGCACCTTGAAGCGGTCCCGGCGCAGCAGCTGGGCGTGGTGCTGCTCCAGGCGCCGCACCTGGTGGCACTGCCTGTCCAGGCGCTCCCGCACGGCGCGGGTGTGCGCGCACACCTTCCGCGACTTCTCCAGCAGCTTCTCCACCGCCTCCCCCGTGGCGCCGTGGCTGCGGCACAACTTCACCAAATCTTCCTGGATGCCCCGAACCGCCCCTTCCAAGCCCCGCTGCCTCTGCTCCATCTGCCGCTGGTGGCCTTCCACCGCCTCCAGCATGGAGACCAGCTTCTCCAGCAGGGCCAGCACGGTCAGCGCATTCACCTGCCCTCCCACCGCCTCCGCGGCCGGCAGCGGGGGCACGGCGCTGCCCGCCGCCGCCTCCCCCATGGCTGCCCCGGCACGGCACGGCACGGCACGGCGCTGCCTGCCCCGCTATTAAGGGCTGCGCTTTCTCCCTCCCTCGGGGAGGATTCGGGCAGAGCCCGGCCCCGGCCCGCCCCGGGCAGGAGGCTGTGACCGCCCCGGGACTGCGGTGCCTCCCCCGTCCCGCCCGGCGGCCCGCTCGGAGCGGCCGGCGCTGGATGCTCGGGCTGCGCGCGTTCCTCCTCGCAGGCATCAGTAGATGGCAGGAGATACCGCGGAATGCTGCCCCTCCGAACGGGCTGGCCAGAGGACGAGAACGTGTTAGTGGTGATGGTCCGGGAGAGACATTGCGGGTGTAGACTGCAGGTCAAGCCTGTCGTATAGCCTGAAGGCCTTAAACTGAGAATAATAATAATAATAATAATAATATATAATGTTATAGATATAGTATATATAATAAAGTATTATATATATTATAATATATAAAATAGATATAGATTATATTCTATAATGTTATATATTATAATATTATAGATATAAGAATAATGTAACTATAAGAATAATTAAAAATGTTTAAATTATCGCTGTAATCAACATCACAATTATTACAATAATCGTATATTGACATGGTTTAAAAGAAGTAAATTGCCACTGTAATAAATGTGTCAGTCATTACATTAATCACATATTAATGTGCTATGGCACTATACCAAAAAAATGGTATTGTTGTATTTATTCTTATATCAGCATCCTGATGATAATTTGTAATGATTGTCATAATAATTAACAAACTTATAAAACATTTACTCACGGTGAATCAAATATGCCGTAATTCCTTCCAACCCATGCAACATTCGACTGGGTTTTGTTTTGTTTTTTTTTTTAAATAATAATGTAAGTATTTTATCTCCTTGTTATAATTACAGGGCTTTAAAAAATAATTTAAGTGATGACTTCTATTCTGTTCTCTTAGTAAAAAATCCAAAACAAACAAGTGTGGTGTTGCATGGGGTGCTTACTGGGTGGAGGGAGTGACAGGAGCTTAGATTCCCTGCTTGGGATGTGGAGATTAGGTAGGCATGCTTTGTGTCCTGCCTGGATTCTCCAGGGTTTCTTGAGTAAGAAAGAATAATAAGGTTCTGCATTGTTGTTTTGGGGGAATAGCGATAAACTGGGTGTGGTGGCAGAGGCACTGTGTTCCCAAGCACCAAAAGGAGCTATTTGGCATGATGAAGTACCAAGCTGTGTATTTAGAAGAGTGCATAACTGTTCCCAGGATGGACTCAAAGCTGTTATCACCAGGGAAAATCTTGCAAAATTCTGTGGACCTGGGTGGCTCATCCTGTAGTGATGTTCTCAAGCAGTCAATATCTGTCTTCTCTCCTTTACTTTTGCTTGGAAACTGAACTTCTTGCTGCAACACAGATGTTTCCAATGCTTGGGTATATAGGATTCTAATATTTGGGTAGCTGACATAAAATTTTCTAACATTTGGCCAAACCTACTTTATGATTTCCCTACATCCTGTGGATTAAAAACATCTATTTGGAGTCCAAATGACCATGATCCCTGCCCTTTCCTTTGTACACAGAAGAAAAAAAAAATACCATGAAAAGGAATAAAAAACTAATGACTGAAGAACTAAGCAAATGAGTTACCCATTTCAAACACTGTATGCTTGAGCCCCTGAATGATCTGCAATGTTACCTTTTTTGGTCCTTGCTTTTCTTTTTTACCTCAGGCTGCAATGTCTATTCTTCAAGCTGTGGGAGCTTGAAAAATGCATTTGTGAGTGAGTTCACTTTGGAAAAAAAATCACTGAGTCTGCCAGAGCTGTCCACAGGGGAAACTATGCTGAGACTGTAAAATATGCAGGCTGAGAGGGGAGTGGACATATTTTAAAGGCACAACCTAAACAAAACCCTTCTGTTTCCACGAGCTGTCCCTGGCAGCACTACCTGATACGCCCTTCCCTAGGAAGGACGTGTTTGTGTCTCCAGAGGGCTGCCAGTGTCAGCCGCTCTCAGCACAGGATCCTGCCCATCTCACTTCCTCTCTCCCTCCCTTTCATTCTGGCTGGCACCTGAAGCTGAGGCAGAGGAGAAATTCTTGCAGAGAGCAGTGCCTTACCTAGCTCTGGCAGAGACCAACCCGTGTCCATGCTCAGCTACATATTTTTCCTGTGGCAAAATATCTTTTTAATTTTACAAATTAATTTTTTCTTCAGTTTTGTTGGGCTATGGCGAAGGCCTAGCCTGGCTGTGGTCCCAGCTGCTGGCCAAGCTGGCTTCCCAGCCCATCTCTGGAGCCCGTCTCCTCCAGCCTTTTTGCATCAACCTTCTGCTGTACCTGGCATAGATGGATGATGGAGGAGAGAGCTGCCCTGTCTATGGAATCTAAAGAAACACTCTCCTGATTCCTGCTGTGAGCCTTCTGGAAAGGCTCTGCAAGTTTTTGAGTGTTTAAAACTCCCAGCCCTGTGTGCATCCCGTGGAAAACTTGTGGCACCCCATGGGAACCAGCACAAAACACAAGGTTTGGTTCCCTGGTCAGTCCTCTGACACAGCAAAGCCAAGCTGGGGACAGCAGTGCTGATGGAGCTACAAGAACATGAACACTATGGCAGAGGGTTCCTCAGGGTCCCCATGGCTTGGGAAGTGGTGCTGTGTTGTCCTTATGCTCCCTTCACAGAACTGCTGCCCGGGCCATCAGCCCCGAGGCAACGCTGTGAGGAAAGGAGGGGTGATGAGAACAGGAGAAAAGATGGCCTCAGACCGGTACCTGTCCCGTTCTGCTGCTAAATTCCAGCTGTGGGTTTTGACACCAGCTGTCAGCTCTGATCACATGTCATCTTTGTAACAACACTGTCAGGCTGCTGGACTGCCAGTGCTTGGAGGAATTGGAGAATTTTTATGCAGGTTTGGGGTTTTTAATTGTATTGATTAATTTGGCAGAGTAGTGGAGGAGGTTTTCTGCCAAGTTTCAATACAGATTTTACTGGTGAGAAACTTTCTAGAGGAAAACATTTTACATTTATTTAGAAAGAAGAAGCAATAAAGAGCTTAAATTTATCAGGGTCATCCGATGTAAGTCTAGAGTTCTTTTCATGTAAAATCAATATGCGTGAATTATACGGACAAAAATTGGAGGTTAACTCACTCATTATTCACGTGGTGCTCAGGATAATAAATGTTTGATGCTGGAGCATTACTGATAATTTATTAGGCATGGAGTAATAGGTAAAACAAAATGACAGAAAAGAATGAAGAAGGGAATAAATAGGAGAGGGAAGAACGGCAGGGACCATACAGGTCATCGTCATCTTAATTAATTTCATGTCCAAGCTACCAGTGACTTTAAAGAGATGGTGTGAGGCCATCAAACTGCTAAGGTGAAGGGCTGGCTAATGGGAAGAGCTGTGGAAGGTGTGGGAGGACAGCCCAGCATGGGAGGGCTGGTGCCTTGAGGGGCTGATGTCTGCTACGCTTGGACAAGGGAGAAAAGGGGATATGGGTGGGACATGGGTTGGGAAGAAGTGATGCTGCATCTCATGCACCAGAGCCGGCAGTGTGTGCACCCAGCAAGGGCTGAAGACATGAAATCTGGTTGCTTGCTGCTGAAGGGCTCCTCTGAGGGCCGGGTCACAGTGCCATTTCCCTCCTGTCAGCCTGCTCCATCTGTCACAGTGGTGTTTGTCACGCCGTTGGCACCTCTGCCACTCAGCCAAGGTTGTTTGACACTGGTCAGAAGCTTCTGGGGAAATGGAGGCTGGGCTGGCTGCTTCGTTAAACATGTGTGATTGAGTGAGGTTTATGTTATTAGGCAGTGAGACTAATAATGCTGATGGGACTTATACCAGTGGAAGGCATTTCTCCTCTCAGCACAGGCTGCTTCTTCCAGGGACACAGCTCAGAGAAATTAGTCCATGAACCCCTGAAGTTGCCTTTTGATGTTTTTTTAAAAGAAAGTAGTATATCTGTTATGAGTCAGTCTCACTGGAAGCAGCCTGTTTGTTGTGCTCTGAAAGCATTAGAGAAGAAACCTAATGGGTTAGAGAAGCAGAGACTGATTTCCTGCGTTGTCTTTGGCACAGAGCAGCCAGCCTGGACCACTACAACCCACCCAAGCCTGCTGGTGGATGCCAGTAACTGCAGTGGATTGTGGACTGGCTCTGATCTAGCAGTAGTTACTAGCCCTTATATTTTGGGAAGGTATCAGTATCTCAGTATGTGATATAGTGTTTTGTGTAGCAAAGCACTTGAGCTGGGGAGGGGAAACCTCTTACTGCTCCTCAGCTCCTGAGGTGAGGGATTTGGCTTCGGAGGCTGCACACAGTCTGGTAGGTGCATGGAATATTTAGCATGAGGGGAGCAAGGGGAAACCCACCACCCATGCACATTGGGATCTGGGCAGCATGTGGGCTCTGGAGCTTCCTCTGGGAGAGAGGGAGGTTGGTGGAATGGGGGTGTAGAAGGAGGATGCCTCAGCATCCTCGGCGCACTGGCAGCGTGATCCTTTGAGAAGCAGAAACAGACTGTGGGTGAGCCTGGAAGAGGCTCCAAGAAGGCACCACCCCTCCTGCAGCAGCATCCCTGGGGTGTGCAGGGGAGCAGGGCCCTCCCTGCAAGGGCTCTGTCCCACGGCCACCCAGCCTGCTCCCCACAGGAGGGAGCTCCAGTGCCTGGCTCCCAGCTAGCACCTCTGTGCTCACAAGAGTAACTGTATTTGGAGAGCCCATTCGTGAGAATGAGAAATTTGGAGTCGCTGCTAGGAGTAATTTTAATATTTGGGGAAAGAGAGAGATGTGGCTGTCTGATGGGAAATGTATCAGCATAGAAGAACATGAAACTGCAGTTTTACTCTCTTGTGCAAATGGTATCCAGCAGAACTTAATATGCAATGAAGAAATCCACTTCCACTTTATCGGCCAGACTAAATCATGTTGTGCACAGGAGACTTCCTTTTGCTGTGTGCCAAATAGTAATGATTCTGTGCAGACTTGCAGACAAGGGAAAAAAATAAGCCACATAAAAATACCATATGTGCCAGGCATTTTCTGTGTGTTTCCTCAGACATTCGAGGAGCATAATAATAAACTACATGCTTCCTTTTTGTTTTTTCTTTTTTTTTCCTTTGAAAAGCAAATTAAGTTTTGTGAAGGGGGAAAAATAGTTTCCTTAGCTTCAGATAAAAGAGAATATTTCAGCTGCTCAGTTGGACTTTTCTGCAGCTCAGACAAAAGCGAGGTCAGGACACCAGCAGTTACAAATTGAACAGCATATGGCCGGTCAGCCCGGACCTGCCAGTGCATTGTATTCCTTTAGCAGATATGTGGGGCATGGAGCAGGAGGAGCAGCTCCATTAAAAAATGATACAGAGGTGATATTAAAAGGATGTGAAAAATGGCAGGATCTGCAGGTTGGGCCATGATTACCTACAGGGAACAAGCTCTGCCTTTGGAGCAGAGAACCAGCTTCGTCCTCGACGCCTGCTCCCGCAGCCAAGCCTTTGTGGTGGCTATGAGGATCTGCAAGGTCACAGGGACCAGGCAGCTGGAGCTCCAGGGAAGGGGTTTTGTTGTTTCTGGTAAAAGCCCTTTCCAAATGGAGGATGGGCTTTTAGGAAGTGTGATTGAAATGTTCATCAATGTTTTAACTTCCTTCCAAAGTGCTGTGTTCTTTGGAAGAAAATGCTGTTTGTTTTTCCCAGTTTCAGATCAGAAGCTATATATGGAAACAGAGCTACTTTTCCCTTTTACTTTTGAATATTTCTGGGAAAAGGGGATGTAGTTTTCAGTGAAAGGCAGGGTAACCTGTCTGCTTTTTCCTTCCCTCTTTAATAAAAGAGAGTAAAAATTAGAAAGCTTTTAATAACTTGAAGCTGAATACACATGGATGCTTTTTTCTAGGATACTTTTTATTACAACACGTTCTCAATGATTTATTGTCCTCTGTAATTTCTTGAGGAACATTTAAGAAATCAACC
This sequence comes from Anthoscopus minutus, assembly GCA_013399455.1. Lineage (NCBI taxonomy): Eukaryota > Metazoa > Chordata > Aves > Passeriformes > Paridae > Anthoscopus > Anthoscopus minutus. The sequence continues at coordinate 185,019 of VWYI01023807.1, read as the reverse complement.
CTCTTGGAAAGTACAAGAATGAGCTGCTCCTGTGAAGGCTGACAGAGTGTTCTTGTGTTGTTGTGGAGATTACTTGAGGTGATGCCTCTTCATAACAGGGGGGAGATTTTCTAGCAGTAAATAAAGGATTATGATGAGTATTGTACTTAAAAGGAATTGTGCCTTTATCCAGAATTTTTATTGTTGCTACAAAGCTGAAAGAAGAGATTTTCCTACTTTGTAATCAGGTTGTTTGGAATAGGATGATAATGAAATAACATTTAATTGAAGCAAGTAGGGCGCTAATTATGTGAAAAGCAGGTGAACTGAGATCTGTTTTCTGCAGATAATTGAGGAGACTTGAGTCACTTTTGGCCTGCAGACACACCATCATTCATATCCTTTGAATCTTTTATTTGAGATGAGCTATAATGGGCTTGGAATCTAGAGAGTGTTTTTCCTTCATTGCTGAGGCATCTGTCATGTTGTGCCATGCGACTTCATGTTGTTCTGGTGACATGGCAGAAGATAACAGTGCAATGCAAAGCCAAGCGTGATAAATGTGACATGGCATGTCCAAAACAATACTTGCTTTTAGTAGATCAGTTATCCTTTAAGAGCTAGTATTTAGGTTTGTCCTTAGATAATTCAATAGCTCCCATCTCTGGTAGGAATGATGTCAACCTGAGTTACTGCTTGTGATGAGCAGTGCTGATGGGACATGATGGCATGAAAAGGATGAAAGAACAGCAAGCTCTGGGTGCATATCCCAGAGCTCATTGCTGAGTACCTGGTCAGGGCCAGGTTCACAGGGCTGGGCATAACAACAGTGTGAGAAATAGTCAGACAGGATCTGTCACAGGCCAGCTGGCCACTGTGACAGCCTCTGCCCACTACAGCACTTTGGGTTTTAATTTATCCTTTTACAGAGGTCACCAATAGCGTGCCTGCATTAAGGCAGTGAAAGAAGGAAAGAAAAAGTATCTCCCCAAAAATATGGAAAATTGTGTGAAGTGGTTAAATGAGGAACTGAAATCAAATTATTAAAACCCAAAATTGGATATAGATCATGCCTAGCCAGTTTGTCATGCAAACTGCATCTGTGTGACCTGACAGGGCTCCAGGGAGAAGCCAGCTCAGCTACCTGGGAGAAACAGGGTCAGAGAGTCTCCAAAAGTAGGCTGCATCCTGGGCCTCCAGAGTTAATTCCTCTTCATAGAGGAATATTTTGAAAACTGTTTTCTGAAAATCAGAAATCTAGGCTGGAAGAATCTGAGGCATTTGACAGTATTTTCTCTCTTGCTTTCCCTCCCTCTCTCTCACCTGCACTCTCCCCTTGCTGGCTTTTATATGCCCTATGCATACTGCTGTCTGTTCTTGATAGTAATTAGTTTCAGTGATTCAAAACATTAACTTATTTAGTAAAAAATTGCATATTTTTCAGAGCCCCTGCTGAGGTTAGAAGAAGAAAAAGAAGGTTAAATCAGGTACTGAGCATCCACGGTGCACAGTATTAATAGCTTATTTATTACTTCACAGGCATTAAGCATTTTTATTCAGAAGTATTGAATAAGCAGAAAGTAATCTACATAGGACACGGCTAAAATGTCAGGCTGCAAATTAGTCTGTTTATGCAGCAAGCACTGAGGGTTTCAGACTTGCTCTCTTGCGTGCTGTCGTGCTCTGGGTTACAGGCGGTGAACCCGTGTTCAAATCACAGCCATGAATGAGCTGAACTCGGTTTTTAACCCCAGCACAGTTCACCAGGAGTTATTTACATGTGCTGGCTGCAGGACTGAACCCCTGGTGCTGCTCAGGGTTTCACATGACCGCTTGCTGCCCTGCAGCAGCCTGTAACCCACCCCAGAGCCGTGAACTTCCTCCTCTGCCTTGAGAGAATCTCCCATTGCCTGCACCAAGAGGCTGCTGCAGCCCTCAAATGGGGGTGTGATGTATATCCTGGTTTTATTTTAGCTTATGGATCTTTAACTGCTGAAGCCTGACTCCGTCCACAGGCTCCAGGCTGTCTTGCCATGCTTTCTGGAGATCTCCCACATGATTCAGGGTTGCAGCCACAAAGAGGTTACTCCTGCTGTGAGAAAGGATGGTGAAGGGGTTGCATTGGGTGCACCCTTCTACTCTTGGTGCTTTGCCAAAGTCCATTTTGTTTTGCAGTGTCGAATGTGTTTGAGCAAGCTCGTGGAAGAGCGTTCAGTCCTCTGGGTGACAGGGAGGCTGGTCTTCCAGGCTGGCCTCTTGCTGCGCATCAAATCAGCCCTGAGATCTCGGTTTAGGCTGCCAACACAAAGATCAATTAGTCCCTGCCATGTGGGGTGCCCTGCGGAGCAGCCTAGTGCCCTACAAACCGGTCTGGACCTGCAGAGCGTTTCCTGTCTGCCACCAAGGATCTATCAAAGAGTAATGACCTTGTCGCTCCTATGCAGCTGAGATGGATGTGAAGCCATGACCCAGATGTGTAAGACTCTGTCCTCCAAACCAAGCAGCTGCTGGGCCATTTCTTTTTAGCTGGCTCTCACCCTGATCTCATACTCACATGGTGCTGCTTGAATAATTTCACTAAAAATTCTCCTAAGTGACGCATAAATCTGTGGCAACTGTACCTGTCCCTGTCTGCACAATGCCAGCTGCAGGCAGGTACCCAGGTCCCACAGCTTCCCCTGTGAGCAAAGATTCATCTCTTCTGCTCTTCATTGCTTAGGAAGGGAGGATGGGGGAGCTCGGGAGTTTAGGGCACAGGAGGAGTACAGGAGGATCTCACATACCTGGGAGATTTCCTCAGTATGGGATTTTGATTTTTGGTAGTGCAGACCTATCGTAAAGGGACCTCATCCCTCAAAAAAACCCAATCCAAAACAAACACCAAAGTATTTTTCCCTCTGAATCTTCTGACAGCATTGCAGATTGCTGAAAGAAGGGTTGAGAAAAATCAATCTTCATTTGGGAAGGGCTTTTTCCCTAGCATGCTTTCTCCACAGAATCTCCCTTTTCAGACTCTTCATTGCTTGCCAGGAGCAGTAGCCACAAATCCAATACTGAATGGGAGCAAGGAAGGCCATAGCAGGGGAAAGTTGTAATCGAAGGAATAGAGCAGCGTGTTTTTGCTTCTTTTTTTTGCCTTAGAGAAACTCCCTTTCATAAAACCTCTAGGCCCCCAGAAAGAAACTTTTTTTTCCCATTGGCATTTTGCTTTAGTAAAGTTTGTCATAAAAAGTACAGAAGAACAAAACAAGCCTGGTTCCTCACTGCTAAACATATTTGCCCAACCTCAGAGATTCACTAATAACTGTTTCTTAGCACTAGACATCATAGCAACTATTCTGCAGTGCTGCAGTGGGTTGGTTTGTTTGTTTCTGAGTGATTTCCAGGCATATGAGGATACCACACTGGGTTAAGGCAAGCAAGATGCTTTTAACATTCATGCACAGATAGAAAAAAGCTGGCTGCTATAAATGAGCTACATGTAAATCCAAGGACTAATATGAATGGAAATCCTGGTTTCTTTAGCTGACTTGAGTTAGAAAAACACCATTTAAAGGATTTAGAAAAAGATCTTGTCCTCTTGGACTACACCCAGCTGAATGGGAGTTGCAAGGGAAAAAAAGGCAGGCTAAATGCTTCATTAAGACAGGTACTCTTTCCATCCTCTCTGTTCCTCTTTTTAATGCTGATAAATATTTTCCCCCTGTTTATCATCGCATCAGTTGACGGCTTTGTGTAGTGCGACAGCACGTAATTCAAGTAAGCAAGCAGCATTCTCTAAAGCTGTATATTTTCCCAGATTCAATATTATTGTGCCAGACAGCAGGTCTGCACCTTCTGCTGCTCTAATGAGCTTTGAGAGGACCAGGCAGACAGAACAGAGTGTCGCTCTCCACCTGAATCCTCTCTACATCATTTGCCAGATCTGTATTTGTGAGAGTCCAGTGTCCACGAGAGCTCTCTCCATCTTGAGATGTAGGAGTGTGGGTGTTAATAAAAATGAAGTGGTTTAAAAATAAAAGAGAGAAAAAAACCCCGCTTGTGGCCAAGTTGCACTCAAGGTATGTGCCATAGGGATGATGCAGGAGGTTTGCAGTGAGTCGTTGGATGACTTGAGAACTGTAGATCAAGACTAAAAAAATCCAAAAAAATCAAATTTTCTCCACTTTATACCTTCAGCAAATAATTTCACATCTTCTCCTGTTGCTAAATGTGGTAATATTTAAAGAATTAAGAGCTGATGGTAGGAGCATATGAAATAGAAGGTTGTGGGAGATTAAAGAAGTCTTTTGAAGTCCAGCTTCCCGGATAATTTTTCCTCCCCCAAAAATCTGATTGCCTTTCGAATAAGCCCGTTTCGGATGCGTTTGCTGTGGCTGTCCCGCGGGCTCACGTCCTCCAATGGGCCCTTCCCCGCCGGCTTGCCGCGCTCCCGGGCCTGCCAGGCTCCGGCGGCCGTGCCCGCTGTCCCAGCTCCTCCCCTGCTGCTTTTAAAGGACAGCCAGAGTATTTCAAGGGCTGAAATCCCCATCTCGCTCTCAACTGGCTGATTTCCTTTGCCTTGCGACTCGTAATTAATTAGGAAAAGGTTAATTCTGCGCCTTGCAGTACTTGCTCTCCAATATTGTTCAGATCATGGTTCTTTTCCCTCTCCCCCTCTTTCCTCTGTCTCTCCTGTAAGACTGGCTTTTTAGGATTAGTCCATTTCTGATCTTGACATTTTTGTCTGTTGCCTTGCACATCTCTATTTAACAGCATATTACCAGTGTCACTTCATGTGAAATCCATGTAATTATTTTTCAGGTTTGAAAGGTTTTTGCTTTTAAAGGGCAAACATTCAGCAGTCTTTCCAGGTGCATTAAGCCACGTGGGAATTTCCAAACACAGTGGGAGGAGAAGTTTCACCATCAGCAGTGTCTAGAAGTGCTAGCTGGTGTCCCTTGACACTTTCCTTGTGGAAGATGATGGTTGTCTGCAGAGGATTTTCAGCAGCTAATTTTAAGTGTATCTTAAAAAATCTCTCTTTTAGTTACAAAGAGACGATACCAGGTAGGGACAAAATGTCTACAGTCTATTGTGTGTGCCCTTCTAGAAAAACTCACGGTGAGAAAACAAAGTTTGAGAAAATGTCAAAGCCTTTTTCAAAATATTTATTTCTGCATTCAGGGTTTTCTTTCCTCATTAAAAGTATTGACCAAATTCAGCATGATTTTGCTAGTCGACCGGATCAGTCTTAGGTGTCACCAAAGGCTATTTGGTGTCCCCAAATTCTGCTGGCTATGGTCCAGCAAAATCAAGGGCAGTGAAGTGTGCTTTTGCAAATCCTTGCCCTGCAGTGTCAGTATTATTAATTTTCTTTGTTCCAGGAGCACAGGGGAGCGGTTTGGTGCAGTCAGTAAGTGGTGCTCAGTCAGGGGCAGGACACCAAGCCCTGGCTGATGGCCAGAGTGTTGTTGCAGCCACAAAAGATCTGACATATTTGGTCTTCATGAGCTGCTGCCTTTGTGCCACTCCCTTCAGAGAACGACTGCAAAAAGTGCCACAGACATGGGGATAATCCACATTTGAGACATGGTCTGGGACCAGAGGTTTCACATAGGAGGGTAGGTCTTAGTCTGGTGAAGGGTAGTGCTGTGTAACACTGTTGGTTTGCTGCTTTACTGTGCTGTGATTGACATATTTTGTCATCAGGATATGCTGATGTGCCCCAGGAAAAAAATTAATCTAGAAACACGAAACACATACATAGAGCAACCAAAGGTATGGGGACATGGGAGGGCAGGTCAAACCAGTGAGAGGACCATATGTAACACTCGTGGGGGCTTGGAGGGTTCCAGTAACTCACAAGGAGGTGATGCTGTTTCCAGTGACGTGGATGAATCTGAACATGTGGAAGCTGTGTAACACAGAGTACCTGTGTAATATGTGATGTACAAATACATTCTGTATCCATTAGACCAACATTTGTTGTCATTAGACTCCTCTGCTGTGTGGAGCAACTCCCCCCGCAACCCTCCAGTCCCCAGAGCTCACAAGGGTGAGATAAGGACATGGTCAAGAGGTTCCTTCATTCCCTGTCTATTTTTGATAGGAAAGGGTTGGAAGTACTTGAGCTACGCTGTTGAACTTCTGGTTCTGAGCTTAGTGTTTCTTCGTGTTCGGTTTTTTTTTCTTACCTTATTTGAGTACTACTTATGGGAACATCAATATACACCAATTTTAATACCAAGTAAGCATCCAGCATTTGTGAAGACCTGGAAGAAAGAGAGAGGGAAGATGATGTCTCCCCACAAAGCACGGTGATCCAGTGCAGCGTTTGTCCACCCCGAAGTCCCCGGGCTGCCCCACTGTTGATCCATTGGCATTGATGGAAGAGGGCCTGCAGGTGGCTGCTAGAAGGCAGCAGCAGTTCCTGCTCATCGGGGCAGCCCTGCTGAGGGACACAGCATGCTGAGGGACACAACCTTCCTCTGCTATTGACTGAAGCCAGGGGTGAGGAGCTGCGCTGGCTGGACCTTTGGTATGCCCTGGTGTGAGGGGCCCTGTGTTCCTTGTGTAGCCTCTGGCACTGCAGCAGTGACTGCCTCAGCAGGTGACGTGTTTTGGGGTAAAGAAATTCAGCTCCCTGAGGGAGACATGACATGGATCACTTGTAGCCAGTCTTTAAGCGGCATTTGGTAGAGCAAATACATTTAAAAATAGTAATTTTGAAACAACAGCACTGTGGATATTGTATTCTTGCCTTCCAAGGATCATTTTTCACCCAGCTTGAGAGCAGGGCCAACTCACCAGGCTGTCCTGTATGCATGACTCCAGCCCCACGTGGTCTCTGCACAGCATGTCCGCAATGCCACTCAATTACTTTTTCACTTTTAGGCATGGGATTGATTTTTGACCTTCAGGCTTCCACCTCCAGCACAAGACTTGTCAGCTTCTGGGACACGGGCTGTAGACAACTCCAAGCTGAAAGGCTGCCCACTTGTCTTTTGATCTCGTGCCAGGCTGGCCTTTGGGTTAGGGCTGGGCTCCAGCAGCTGCAGCACAGGCAAACCAAGGGATGGCTGGGGTTTGCAGAGACCACAGGTCTCTTCTTGGTGAGCAGACTCCGTAAGAGCAGTCCTACAGAAGCCTGGAAGGCAAGCGGACAAAACCAACCTCCAGGGGTGTTTCTTTGTTAATGTTTTTTCCAACCAACTTAATTGTTTTCTCACCCTCTCCATGCTGCCTGTGACTTTAATGCCTCCCTCTTGCAGGCTCAGGGAGAATTGCCCAGGAAGCATTAGCAGAGGAGGCGTGAAATAAAGGCAAGAAGAGGAGATCGGAGACCTCCAGCCTTTGGTGGTGGAGGGGACAGGAGTCCGTGTGTGTGAGTTATGGAGAAGCACTGCAGATAAGCACAGAGCCCTCCTGACCATTCCTCCGCGGGGGTTTCCTCTGCAGCAGTCCTGGCCGTGAACGCCAGTGCTGCTTTTAGCATCAGGGGGGTCTCTGTCATTGTGACAGTCCCGCATGGGCACAGCTCCTCCAAATTGCTGGGGCAGGCTGCTCCCCCGCCGGCCCCGCCGGCTCCATCAGCCTAATTGAGGCTCCCGGCAGGGCTCTGGAGCAGCTGGTGCAGACGGGGCGCCCTCCGCAGCAGTCGCTACTCTTAATGAGTTTGTTGCTGTTTCATTAATGAGTGAATGGCTTGGATTTCATTTTCGCCCCTGTACTGGTTTTCCAGACCCCTTCTTGAGAAAGCAGACCGAATTCAGACAAAAGCAACAGTTTTCTAGATTAAATGACTTCCATCCTTTTGATTTCCTTTAAACCAGAGCACAGTCTCCGAAGGCTTTGAAATGGGTAATTTTTGCATATACAGCGCCACTGCATTTGAAACTATTTGCCCCTATTAAGTAACACAAACGTATCTTTAAAAGTAATGGCTGTTCCTGATTCAGTATTATCACATATTTTTGGTGAGAATTCGGATTTTGAGGAGGGGAGAGCTTTATGCACCCAGAACCTAAAAAAATACACACAAACTCCATCACCCAAACCACCTGTGTTTCTTTGAATACATTTTCCACAGACTTCTGCAAGGTCTGTTGTGAAGGGAGCAGTAGGAAGAGACTGGCTTCATGCACCACAAATGTCAGGAAATCAATTTAGGGCAGCAAAATGTTTCCTGCCTTGGAAAGTGGGGATGCTTTCCTTCCCAGCCCTGGAGAGAGACAGCCAAGAGAGGGGCGAGCAAACTGCTGAGCTGGGATGCAGGGCAAGGGCTCGACCTGCAGTCCCAGGGAGCCTGGGGTCTGATGGGATTAGCCTTCTTATCTGCTTTTCTGGCTTTCAGTTAGGATTTAGTTAAGAATTTCCTGCATCTGCATCAGCAAGAAGAAATGGCTGTTCCTGGGATTCAAGGTCAGCAATAGGCCAAAGATATTTAAGCACAGAGTTTGAGACTTTTAAGGTGTTGGAAATGCACAGGCTGGAGCCAAATCTTAAAAGCAGGTCCTTGGCATAAGGAAAGAAGAAGCTTCTAGCAAGAGCTGCCTTGCTGCCTCTCTGTGCATTTGTAAGCAGCAGGAGATGTTCCCAGCTGAAGAGAAAAAAACTGAGAAATAATTTTAAGTATCATATTAAAATGCCACTCCACATCTGAAAGGATCCATTAAAACTTTTATAGAGCTTTTTACATTTGTTTCCCCTCTTTTACATTTTGTTCTGATTCAAGCACTTCTCTCTTATAATTCTCCTATGTAATAAATATTTTTGCCTCAGTTGGCTCTGCTGTAAGAGGGACTATTTTTGGTGCAGTGGAAAATGGGTACTTTTGATAGAATAGAGGTTTTCTTTCCAAAATCACCATTTGCAGGGATCCAGTGCAGGCAGGAGCCTTGGGCTATTCCCCTGGACATGTTCCTGTACAATCTTTCTTAAAAATGTAGTATTTTTTCAGGGGATTTGGAGAATACACCTAGGCTTCACCCTCTGGTTCTTCTCTTTATTAGAAGGTTTCTAAGGTCCAGCAGAAATCCCTGAAAGCATTCAAGGTCAGGCTGGACTGGCTTCTGAGGTGTCTGGTCTCGTTGAGAATGTTCCTGCTCATTGGAGGGAGGTTTAACTAGACGACCTTTAACAGGTCAAAAAAGGTATGATTCTATGATTGGGCTAATTGAGCAGGTGGCTTCCTCCTCCTCGGGACTGTGGGCAAAGAAATAGAGCTTCACCTGTTTAGCCTTTGTAATTACATTTAAAAATATTTTAATTCCTAAGTGCTTGAGGGATATCCCCGTCTGCAGAGAAGCCAGGAGCTGCAGGACATGTCCTGCACCTTGCCCAGCCCCTCCCCTCCATATGGGCTGGGGATATGCTCACCATCCCACCTGCCTGCCCAGGCAGTAAGTGGCCTCTCCTCATGGCACCTTGTGCACAGGGAACTGGTGATGTCAACCTGTTACTTGGAAAATCATTTTAAGACCTCGAATTTAGACTAGATTCAAGTGTCCCCAAAGGGAAAAGCCAGCACCTTACCAGGTTAGGTATAAACAACCCAAGGGAGCATGTTGTGCCATGGATTGCGCTTTCCTTGCCTTGCCTTTGCCTCCTTCTCCTGTGTCCATGATATTGCAGATCCTGCCAGATGAAATCCCCCTTGCTGTGTACCTGTACTTCCTGACTGAGGGATCTGACAGTGTATTATTTAATCCTTCATCTTGTCTCCAGTCCTCTAACACAGATATGCATTTTTGACAGTTAAATGCTTGAAGCAAAGCATCTCAATGCACTGGGAATGGTGTGGCCACCCCAACAGGCATTTCTCAGAAGGAATAAGGGTTTAACCTCAGCATTGCCAAGCTCCTTGCAGGGCTCCCCTTCTCTCTGTACTGCTTGTTACTGTACCTGCTGCTCAGGCTTTCCTGCCTTTCCTCTGGCTGCTTGGCATCAGCACACCTGAGCCTTGCAAACCTAGGATGGACTTCAGGAATGCAAATAATGTTCCCTGTGCATCCAAACCGTGTCTCTAAAAACCTTTTTGTCTTGTTCCTTGTTGCCCTGGAGGATAGTTACTTCAAAGAGCAGCCCTGTTGCCTGGTATTTCAGTTTATCTCATTACCATTGTGTTTGCCAAGCCAGCCAGCTTTGCCAAAAAGAGAATCAAGGTTGTTGGCAATGCTGGCTGGCTCGCATCTTCACCCTCTCTGCTGGCGGAGATGCTAATTTCCCCTTGATTGCAAACCCTGCATTCATCTTTTGTGAATAAGCTGTGCCTACAGTCACAGCATAAAGGCTTTAAAAACCTGGGCTGGAGCCTGTGGGCCCCTCTGCTCAGGCTGTCCAAGGCAGGGCTAATGGATGCTGTTAGATTATTTACTTGCCCGTTTTTGGCCCAGGGCAGCAGCTGGCTGGTGCCCACAGCTGGCAGAGGGCAGGCAGGGCATGGTGGAGAGCTGCTTGGCAGGCAGAGCACCCAGGGGAGGAGCTGGGGAAGGCATAGCAATGTGGATGGATGGATGGGTGGATGGATGGGTGGATGGATGGATGAATGATGGCTGGATGAATGATGGCTGGATGCCTGGATGGATGGATGGATGGATGGATGGATGGATGGATGGATGGATGGATGGATGGATGGATGGATG
>VWYI01023807.1:40000-174217 GCA_013399455.1 Anthoscopus minutus | reverse complement strand
GATGGATGGATGGATGATGGCTGGATGGATGGATGGATGGATGATGGCTGTATGGCTGGATGGCTGGATGGATGGATGGATGGATGATGGATGGATGGATGATGGATGATGGATGATGGATGGATGTACGATGGATGGATGGATGGATGATGGATGGATGTATGATGGATGGATGGATGGACAGATGGATGGATGGACAGTGGATGGGTACAGGGAGTAGCATGCACCACTCAAAGGTCATTTGTCACAGCAGGGGCTGGTCTCAAGAGTCAAGGTGAGAGCTGACAGCTTCTGGCTCTAGAGGCTTCCCTGGGCTTCAGGAAGACTAGAACAGCCTCAGGACACCCTCAGGATGGTTTTTATACAATCTGGTTTCCCTCTTGTCATCTTGAGTTGATTGCAACAAACTGTGTGTAGATTTTTTGAAAGTCTCCAGTGCAAAATGCTGAGTGCTGGCAATAGTGTAGCACAAAGTGAGCAGTTTCTGCTCATGATGACTTGGGTTGGTGTTGCCAACATGATGAGAAAGCTTTGGGTTGCTGCTAAAAGTCAGTTTAATGGCTGAGGGTTATTTTATTGTCTTTAACATCCCTAAAATGAAACACACCAGGAAAAAAAAAGTTAGAAAACCCTGGATCTGTTAAACAGGATTGAGCAGCACCTGCAGAGACAGGTGAGTTGGGGTGGACAGCCACATCCCTGGGCTTTACGTTCCTGTTTAGGGTAGACCTGCCTCAAGGGATGTTGTGGCTGTTGCTAAGCAACAAGAGATGCTTGCTATAGCCAACATTGCCCTCTTAAAGGCACATTTGCAAGGAGCAATCTGCTGTGTGCATGACATTAATTTGCAGATGTATGGATTTGTATTAGTTAGTGGCAATAAACTTTGGCAGTGCTTCAGTGTGGTGTTAAAATGGAATACAATGTGGCATGAAGATATTGTGCAGAAAAAGCATTAAGCCCTCCCCTTTATTTAATTGGAACTTAAAGCTGGGATATCTTAGCAAAATAAATTAACATTAAATCAGATTACAGAATAAATGAACAAATTAAATTGGCTTAGTTGGAAAGTCTAAAAAGGAGGAGCATTTGTGAGCTGCTTGCATTACAAATACAGTTACAAAGTCTTGAGCTGGAAGGGAAGGCTCACACAGAAACATGTAACTGTCCCAGTGCTGCTTTGATTTCCAGTCTTTATCAGAAAAAGACTGGACCTGCTCTAACCATGAATTAAAACTCAGTAATGGTATAACATCAATCAAAGTCAAAGCACTCACATCAAGAAAGGCTTTGGCTGCTTGTCTTCTGTTTTGGTGAATAGTTGCCGGAGCTTTGCAGAGGATAGGGCTCCTTTCACGGGCCATCACAAACTCCCTTCTTCATTTTCTTAAGCCTATTTTCCTTCACTTACTTTGCTCCACCACCCAGCACCTCACTTTATCTCCTGTGCCTGCAGAAGATGCTCCCACTGCTTGTTTGCTCCCCAGGGATGTGCCCCTGGTCCTGCCTGTGGATGCAGTGGCTCTCCTCACCCCATAACCGTGGTGGTGACTTTGGACATGCACAGAGCCATTTGCAAGGCCTGGCCTGAGATGCTGCTGGCTCTCACCGTGTCCAGGAGGGACTGGGCGGACAGTCCTGCCATGCCACAGATTTTCCCTGTGCTCCTTCAGTCACTCTGGGCTCACTCTGCTGCCATGGCAAGGCTGGGGAAACTTTCTTCTGATGGCAGCAGTGAGAAGGGGAACCATGGCAAGGTATTTTAACTGTATTACTTTCAGGTGGTTGCCACATCTTTTCTAATTAAAATAAAATCATCTTAGGACTCCTGAAATGAATATTTGCTATAATAGATTCAGAAAGTGATGAAAATGTTTTCATTAAATAGTGAGAGAGGAAGAGAGACCCTGCAAGGCACAGCATTTTATCTCAACTCTCTAATAACATTAATAAACTCTTTAATCTTTGTCACATTTATGACTTAATGGCAATCCTTAAAGACATGACAGACAAGTTAGAGCTGCCAGGTTCCTTTAACCTATAAGCATTCATATTCTTCGCAGGATTTAGATTAAGTGGAAAATTCCCCTGCAACGGGCTTTTTCTCCTTGTAAATCTGTGCTCTGTGGTTGTGTGAATGGCAGAGGATGCTCAGCTGGGATCTGGTCATGCTGTGGGATGGGGGTGTCACCTCCCTATTCTACAGCCAGGGGCCAGGTGAGTGCTGTGGGTGCTTAGTGTCAGCCCTGGTGTGGCCAGCCCTGGCTGTTCCCCTTCTCCCACCTGGCTACTGACCTGGCCCTGCTGGTGGGCTTTGCTTCACCAGTCACCCAGGGGATTTGGGCTCTCCTCTCCATGAAAACCATACTCAGAGTGCTTGGTGGCCTGCTCTGTGGGCTTTCCCCACTCCCTCTGGGCTGCAGAGCACTGAGAATCTCCTCCCCTGTGCCTTTGCTCATGTGGCAGTCTGTGGTTTCAGACAAGTAATATTTGCTAAGAAACAGCATTAAGGGAGTGTGATTTGTTTGCAAGGCCAACACTCCAGTTGTGGATGCTGAGAGCTGCCAAGCCCAGACTTCACTCTGCCCTAGTGTGCCATTATATGTGTGTGGTCCAAAGAAGCAGATATCCAGGGGGAAAACAGTATGGATCATATAATTATGGAGCTGCACAAGAAGACAGGCACAGCTGGGGACTGACTCCAGCCTTGGGATTTTCTTTTTTATTTTTCTCAGCAATCTGGCATTTTCTAACCATCAAGTTCCTGACTATAAAAGCTAATTAATATTCCTTTAATGTAAGGTTTTTGCATTTAATCTCCTGTATTTATTTTGTTTTGTTTTGTTAATGTTACATGAAAGTGCAGCCTTTTTTCCTCTGTTGCTGGGGCTTGGACCCAGAACACCCATTTTGGCAACTGCCACCCCACTGTTCCCAGCTGGAAGCAGAGGGATGCTCCACTGGTGGGCTGCGGGCAGAAAAGGGTCATCAGTGGCAGCTTGGTCCCTCCTGCACCCTTGGGAGGGCTGTGGCAGCCACATCCCTTCCCCTGAGACAGCTGCAGTGCCCAAACCCAAAACCTCCACAAGGGACAGGTGTTATTTCATCTGTTTGGTTCACTGTAACCTGCTGCACACACAAGTACCAGCTTACTAAACCCACTCTTGTAAATGATAAGCTGAAGCCTCTTTGGCTTTCTCAGTCAAATGCCAGCAATAAAAGGAAGAATCACCATTAACCCCCTCTTTTATTTGCATAATTTTGATGCTGTCAGAAAAAAAAAAAAGACAATACTCATGTAGCATAAGGAGAATTTTAAAATAGAAGCGTTAAATTTTAAAACCCTAATAAAGATAAAAGCAAAATAAACACTAGAATTTGAAATTGGAGAATGAGAGAAGAAAGATTAGGCTATGCTGGTGAAGTACTGAAGGTAGTAGCTGGTAACAATTTTTAATAGCACATTAATGCTGAATTACTTTGGGATTTCTGCAGGAGTCAAGATGACATCCACATAAACACCAAATGAATTCCAAATGATTGGTATTATCATAAAGAGCACCAAATGAATTAATAATGATGGAACACTTAAACTAAAATGTTATCTTCTCTAATCTGTTTTCTCTTTTATGCACTGCACAATTCATTTTTAGCCAACTATGACCCTTTCTTTCATTTATCTTTTAATTTAAAAACATATATATTTATTTTTGCCTGGATGTCCTGCTCCTGCACTGTTTGAAGTGGGACTTGGACCAGTCCATCTTCACAACAGTTTTGTGTTGGCCTCCGAAAATTAAGTGATAGATAGGAAGACATCTGGATACAAGACTTATCACTGGGAAAATGACTATGACTAATAAGAACAATAATAATGATTCCCTCTTGATGGTCCCACGTGTGCACAGACCTCAGGGCACCCTTAAAAGTGTTTAATAAGCTAAATGGCTCACTTTACAGCAAGGGAATATGTCTCCCCCTCCCATGGAGAAGCACAACAGGAGAGGAAGCCTGAGCTCACAGTCTGTGTAGCTGAGCCAAGAGAGATCGGTGAACAGGAGTCTGGGGCTGGTTTTGGGTGTCCCGGGAGGACCTGAGCCCCAACACTGCTGCTGCACCTGTGTGTGGCTTTTTGGAGTCCCTCACTCCTGTCACATGGGGGGTCCTTGGCACAGCCTGGGCAGGGAACACCAGCGCAGCATTTTTGCCTGAGGGCAGCGCTGGCCCTGGTCACTCCAGGTCCCTTCCCATGGCCCGGCCGGGTGTGCACACTGACATATTAGCAGTCAAATGACATTTAGAGAGCACAAGTCTCACTCTCTCCTGCAGGCCAAGTAAATATCATTAGTAATGATATTAAATCTCAAATTGTGCTGCTGCACTATGGCAACCACTCAGCAATTTGCTATTGCAGCTTGTTCCTAACAATTACTTTCATAGACTTTATTTCTTGAAAAACTATTACTGACCATAATCCTCTACATGGCATGCTATGAAAAGAAATAATCATAATAATAATAAATTAATTAAAAAAAAAATCAACCCAGCTTTCAGAGTGAGGGTATAATGCTGCCACGAGGCTGGCGTGGCAGGTTTTGGTTTTGTGAGGAAGCTGGCAGTGCTGAGAGCTGCACAGGGAGCTCGGCAGGACACAGCTCTTTTGCCCTTGTTATTCTTTGTGGCTTTGATGCAGGACATGCTACAGGGCAGTCAGCTGGCTCTCCTCTACAGTATCCATCACACAAATAGAATTTTATTTTTCTAAATAAAATTGCATTTTTGTATGTGCGTGTGTATTTATTACACGTGTGAGCACGTAGGCATATCCACACGCATGGATACATGCGTTTGCACACACACAGGTGCATATATGTGTTTATATATGTATTTATACATCCCAACCTGTCCATACCTGTGTGTGCACACGCACAGAGCCCCTCAGCTCTTGGCTGCTCCTCACTGCAGCAGTGCTGGCTGGGCTGTGGCACTGGCAGGCCGCTGGCCCAACACCCGTGCTGCGCTTCTGTGACAGAAGCAACATATAATTATATTACAAATTAACTTGCAAATGCTGGCGGCGATGCACTCCGCGGGAAAAAAAATAAAATCATCGGTTTCATCTTCTCTCGTGTCTTGTAGCTGGTCCCTCCAGCACGGCCTGCATCTGTCAGGATCCATGCCCGGGGAGCACTAATCATTTTTATTAACCATTAAACAAGAAGATCCTTTTTATTTGAAAATGTAAAACATGCAGGAAGCACTATCTATAGCCGCTAATTCAGGTCACATTACACGGCTCTCCCTCACCTCTGCTCATCCCTGCTCTGCTGAAAGCTCCACCGTAAAACCAGCGCTGCCGTCGGGGCTGATGGGCTGCTGCCCGCCTTTGCATTTAGATGCTGGATCTTACCCTGAATAATTACACTTCTTTTCCGAATGACCCGGCGTAAACTAAGCCCCTTTTAAAGCTTCTCTCATGGCCAGTTTATGAGGCGTAACTACATTTTCTTAACATTTTTCACCTTCCGGTCGTTTTTACTTGGGCTGGGGCGGCGGGAGCTGAAGGCTCCGCAGTCACCCCGGTGTCCCTGGGGCTGGGCGCTGCTGGGGTGGCCTCCCTGACACTGGATCAGGGATCCCACAGCCCGGGGAAAATCAAAGGGGAGAGGGAACGACCCCAAGGCTCCTCCGTGGGTGTCCGTGCTCCCTGAGCGGAGTGAAATGGGCCTCCCATTTTATTGACAAAGCGGTGGTGGCGGGAGCCACCTCGTTAGCATTATAGAGCAGATTCCTCACATGCTTTTTTTATTCTGCAGCTTGGCTGCTGCTGTGTGAGACTGCGGAATATTTTACTGCCTTGTGGCTCGCATTCAATATGGCAAATAAAAAAAAAAAAAGGAAAAGTTGACAAAAATCCTGTCTTTTTTTTCCCCCCTCTTTTTACATGCATGTCTGTTTTTAACAGTCCTCCTGCTGTGACAAAACTGTTAATTAAACTGAAACTAAAATAAATTAAGCCCACCTAATATGACAAGCATTTGAAAGCAAAGCATCAGCCCAAGGGCTGGCAGGGTAGGAGCTGCTCTGCCTGTTCCTTCTGCCCCTCCTGCTTGCAGGTGCCAGCAGAGGCTGCATTGATGGCACTGTCAGGCTGCAGCATTCCAGATGCTGGGGGGGCAAAAAAAAGAGATTTTTGGCTTCCATGTCAGACAGAGCACAGTGTAAGAGGCTCCATCAGCCAGGCTGTGGCCCATCGAGACCAGAAATATATAAAATATTAATATTATTTTTATTATTATTAATAATAGTTTTAAATTACTCTAAAAGCTTAATGTGTAATGGCCCAGTGTTTCTCCATCTCCCTTCAAGTTCAGTTGAGGTTGTTTATTATTCTGGAAAAGCCCTACCAACAGTGCTAGACACCCTCAGCTTGCCTTACAAACCTGTGGGGGCTGTAGATGTCTTACAAGCAGAGCTGCAGCCTGGCCACACACCCATAAATTAAAGAAAGGGCCAGGCTGGCCGAGGCCAGCTTTGATGTGCAATAATGAACCTTGCTTTTAATTCGGGGCTGTAACTTCCATGCGACGCAAAACTGGGAGCTGGGAAAAGCTGCATGCATAATCAGGGGTGAAAGCAAGGATGCGGCAGTGTGATGTGTCTGATGTTGGATGAGAGGGAAGATAGCCTTTAATCATTTTGTTTTCAAAGAAGCTTTAGAGAGCTCTTTGAAGATGAGGCTTTTTTGAGGGCTGCTTCTGGAAGATAGGAGGCAGTGATAGATGGCACCCGCATCCACCTGCCCGCTCGGTTAACCTGTGCATGGGACACACCTGGGCATCCCTGCCAGCAGCACGTGGCTGGCACAGAGAACCAGAAAAAAACAGTGCTGGTGACACCCTGATGGAGGAGGAACTGCCCCAGTGTCTTTGCTGTTGAGGTGATGCCTGTTCCTCAGCATGCAGGGGAAGACAAGCAGTGAGATCAGGGTGTCCGGCATCCCTTCGTTAATTATATTTTTGCAATGATTATGTTCTGTAAATCATGCCTTACTATCTTTGGATGAAAGGGACTGATAATGAACATCTGATCAGACTTTACTTTAAGGAGAAGCACCATGTTGGTGAGGCATGGGGCTGTGCCTGTCCTGTAATGCAGCATTTGGGGTGGGGAAAGGGAGTGCCCCAGCACTGGGATCAGTCAGGGTGGTAGCTGCAGGTGAGTTTCTTATGGATCCAGCCCAGCACCCTTAGGCAGGAAGGTGTTGGACACCATCTGACCACCCCAGGCTGGGAAAGGTAAGGGGCTCTGCCAATAGCATGCCTGCCTTTATTCTGAGGAATGAAGTCAAGATGTTGTTGTGATAAACGCATCACATACAAAATAAGGACAAGGTTTCTTGCTCCAGGAATGTTTCAGGCTGTTCCTTAGGGCATGGGTGTGCCAACAGTCCTATTTTTACTCCCTTTTACCTTTTATAGCTTTTGGTGTGGCTTGTGGTAAAACAACAGCAAGTGACTGCAGGCTGTTGGGCCTTGTGTCTTGCCCCAAAGCCATCAGACCGAGTGTGGAATACTTTTCAGTGGTTTTTGCACATTTGGTCATTTAACGTGGTTTTAAAGTAGGTGAGTGCTGGTAGTTGAGGTTATTTACAGTTGCCATGACAAAAAAAGCCAATGAAACAGCAAAAATAGATGAATTACCGCCCTCCCCAAGTCTGTCTCCGTGGGTATCACAAGACCTTGATCATGCTGCTGAAATGTGCACTGAAAAGAGGACAAACAGCAACACTTTTTCACCCCTCTGTGTGACTCCAGGTGGAGGAGCTGGGCTCTGCCTTGGGGCATGGCACAATCCCTACAGCTTTGCCTAGCCAGGTCTTTATGCACTCAGCCCACCTCCCTGCATCTTCTGTTAAACTGCACAGACATTGCCATGTCTCAAGGTCTGGCCAGCACAGGGATCTAACAAACTCGCATTTTGACAGACCCTTCAGAAAAGGAAAAATCCACGTCTCCAAATTTGCTGTATTTTGTACCGTTTCTGCAAATGTCTTTGCTAGAAATCTCTGTTCCCCTACGTACAACCCCAAGACTCTGCTCCTGTCAGACTGTGTGCCCATGCCAGCACATTGAAGGTTAAATTTGAAAGAGCTAAAGAGGTGAGACCTGCCCCCTGTGTGTTAAAAATCCCTTTCCCCTCTTTGCCCTCCTCTCTGCAGCAAGCATTTAAACACTGGCCTTGCTGGGGAGGTGTGAGGCCCTGCAGCTGGGGATGCAGTTAATGACAACTGGCATACACAGGCTGTTTGGGATTAAATGTGCCACCGCTCAGTAAAAGCCAGGTTCAAAAGCCAGGTTTGGAGACAGTGTGTTGGACTCTGGTTTTCACTCCTAAGCAATGCTGTGCTATTTCTGTCCAGGTCAAACCTTGCCTTTTTTATTAGGCTTATTGCTATAGCCCCATGGTGATGTGTATGTATATTTGTATGTATATATGTGTATATATATATATATATGTAGCGGTGATGTATATTTGATTGTTTCCAATGTAAGCCACCAAAATAAGCAATCCAGGCCTGATAGTCCTCCCCCAGTGGGGGAATGACATTTGGAATTGGCTCAAAATATGCAGTTTTGACACTTGTTAGACTCCTAACTCTTTGCACAGGAAGCACAAAGCATGGGAGGGTGTCTGCAGGGTAGGGCTACGTTTGCCTTATTCAGCCTGATCCTCAACGTGCTGCTGAAGTGCTCCTCAGAGGAGCTCACTGCCATTGCTGTCAGGTGTGGCAGTGGAGGGGTCTGAGGAGGGACACTGTAATGCCACTTGGGTATGAGTTACCAGAGCTTGCAGTCTCCCTAGAAGGGATCTTGTGCCACCAAATCTGTAAGGAGCAGTGCTCCTGTGTCTGGCCTGCGCTCCTTGTCAGACCACCCTGGCTGAGCCTCAGTGTGTGGGGCACAAAACCAGCAAGGAGTGGGACAGAGATTTTGCAGCAAGTTTGAGCATGGAAACATCCCTGTGGTGCAAAAAACCAGGATCACACCTGCTCACAGCCTCTGCTGTACACTCCTGCCCCACTCTATCATTCTTCCAGTCTGAAAACAAGGCTCCAAGACCGGAGAGCTGGGATGAGGGCTGAAGAGCAGGGGGTGGCTGGACAGCCCCCTCTCCTTCTGCCTTGGCCCAGCCTACGGCCCCCCAGGGAGCAGAAGGTGCCTGCAGGGCCAGCACCCCAGTGCCAGAGAGCTGCCCTGTGCCATCATCTGCCCCTCTGCCTGTGCAAGCACCACTCCCACTCCCATCAATCAGCACAGACCAGGTGTCTGGAAGCATCTCTTGCCAATCACCTTTTATTACCTTTAAAAAGCCAAGAAACCCAGAACAAGACAAAAACTGAGACCGTGTGAACATCATGCAATGGATTCACTTTAAAGCAGGCTGGGGTAGGGAGGGGGAAGACCAAAAGTCATGTTAGAGTAGAAGTATCGCTGCACCCGTGCCTGAAGGCCAGGCTGGGTGGGCTGTCACTGGTGGGGCTGGTGGTGACTGCTGTGAGTGACCAGATGGACGCTGAAGCAGGAAATGGAAAGGCGCTCATGAGACATCATCCCAGGTAACCCCAGGTCTGACTCTGACATGGTGATGACAGTGAGAAATACTCCTAACTCTTGTCTTGGGTACGTTCTACCTGGGCAAAGTCTCTTTGGAGAGGAGCAGCACAGTGACTGCTGTTACAAGGGCTGTTCAGTTCAGTTCTGCTACTCAGTGGGACTAGAGCTCAGGCACTCAATTAGTGGAGTGGATGTTATCCAGTGACGTTACCCCACTCTGCCCTTCAGTCTCACTCTGCCATCTTTCACAGCACAATTACCTTCTCGAAAGGATGTGTTTTGGAGAGTTTCAGCTATCACGGAAATAACTTTGCATCTTGTCTATCATGTGGATGTGACAAAACACATGACCTTATTTTCCTGAGGTATAGCCAACATTTGGGTTCATTACATTTAATGGAGTGGGGTCACCCATAAAGTTATTCATAAGGTATTTTCTGAGTGGTTTTCACCTTCTCTTTGAAAAAATAAATTATATCAGCATGTTCACGAGGTGCAAATGGGACTGGCATTTCAGCTGTTATTATGTTATTAACTTTTTTAACCTAATAATTTTCAATCAAGAGTGAGAAGCAATTTTCACTCACTCCAGTGACTAGAGTTGGAGATTTTGCAAAGTGTTCTCATAGGGTTCACCTTGACAGACACCTAATTCCATCTCAAATGGAAACGTTACCCCCGACACTCTCATTGCGGTTACTGAGAATTTCCATTTCCCTTTTGGTTAGGATTTAATTTAGAAGGCAAAGACTTCCTAAGCTATGGGACAGTAAAGATAGATGGTATGGGAGAAGAAGGCTGATGAAATGTAGTTGACTCCGGATCTGAAATATTTTATCCCTCCTCAATGTAGGTTAAATTATTCTTCACCTTTCCCACATCCATAATTGTCGCTGATCTTGGACCAACTCAAAACCCTACTACTGAGTTCAGTAGACTCAAAATTGCCACTAGAACTGGAAAAAGAAAAAAAAAGAGATTTGTTAGTGTCCATATACAATATCCCAAGAGTATACACAGCTATGAGATACAGCAAATTTAAGAAAGGCAATTTTTTTCTCATCACTGAGTATTTATTATATATAACAAATACATGAAAAAGAAAAAACTATATTGTGTGATATAAATAGTTTATTTACATTACAGAAAAACATCAAGACAATGTATACTATTTCAAATATATCCATACATAATCAAATATAGCTGTAGTACATGTTCTCATTGGTGTAGATTACCACAAATGCAAGGCAACATGTGTAGATCTTGTCTTAATCTTTTGTCTATAATACTGTATTTTGTAGTCCAAGCTCTCTGCAGTTAGTTTTGCCATTGTGGAAACATGCGCTCTTTAAATTAACCTTGTCGATGCTCTTGTTGTGTTGTCTGAACTGTAGTGCCCTGTGTTTTGCTTCTGTCTGTGGATTCTGTTGCTCCTGGGACATTTCCTGGAAAAGAAAGTTGTGAGAATACACGGCTCTTAGCAACACATCTGCTCGAGAGATGGTGGGGACAGCAGGGACGCGAGGGGCATCCTCCAGCCCTCAGTGTGTTTCCTCCTCAGTGAAATGAAATGTGCTGGCTAATGGCAATGGCACCACAAAAAAAAGCCACCACAACCCTCAAAACATACTGTAAACAAAACTATGGCAAGGGAGATGTTCAGATTCCTGAACACTGGACACTCTTGCTGCATGGCAATGATCCCAACTGCACTGTGTGGTTCAGGTTTAAATAATGGGTTTATTTTGAGCTAGGTGCAGGTGGAAGATCCAGGATGGTCCCATGCTCACCTGGCCAGCGTCCCAGGTCTGTGAAGTGTTTACAAAGTGGCAGCAGGGGCTGTCTTTCCAAGGCCCTAAGTGTCTGTAGTCTCCCTGAGTCTCCATTGAAATGCTCCATGCTCAGTCAATGAGCAAACAGCTGCTTTACTTACAGGTGCCTGCACTGTGCCACGGCTGCTTGGCTGGTGTGGAAAGCAATGGTGCTGGAAAGCCCCAAATCTGATATTCCTTTGGACAGCTGCAGGGCCAAACCCCTCATGTCTCAGGACCTCCAGTGTTCCTCAGCACAGGCACATTTCAACTTTTCACCTGCAGCAGCACCAGCTGTGGGGATGCCATGTTTCCCCTAATGGAAAGCTAATGCTGTGTTTCTCGCTCCTCTCACAGAAAGGCACCCTCAGGCAGAAAGTGAGGAGAAGTTTAATCCCAGGTGGAGGCCACAGGATGTTCTAATCAGCTGAAAGCTAGTTATGGTAAAAACTGAGGGCAGCTGCACAGAGTGCCATGGAAGAGGCCCCACAATACTCCAGACCACAATGAAATGGTAAAACATTCCCTTTGTGTGAGGCTGACTCATTCTTCTGTTATAGGAGGCCTTTCAGCAGCAGGTTGTGAAACCCTATGGGTTATGCACTGGGGAGAGCCCACCTCAGTGCAGTGAGATTAAAGCACATGCCTGCAGCTCTGTGTCAAATAACTAAGAGCAGAACAGAGTGAAATAGATTTTTACTGACCCCTTAAAATAAAAAAGGTCAATTCCCTCCCTCTCCCTCCAGTAAATGGGAGTGATGTTATAGTTTTGTGACGTCAACTGAAAGGCTAAACAAGAGCATAGGAACTTAGGAAGCATTCAAAAAACAAGCAGGAATACCATTATGTAAGTGTCTAGCAAAATATGGGTCAGACTGTCCTGACTTGCCTCACTTTTAAGCCACCAGGACCACCCCCTCATGAGAAGCTGTATTGCTGTGGGCTATATTTTGCCTCGTTCCTTCCTGGGAAGCATTGAAGTAGGCTGCTATCATTACTCCAGGAAAAACCAGCCCGCCTCTCCTGCGCTCTCAGGGGTCACGGCAGAACTTTCATTACGGAACTAAGGCAGACTTCAGCTGGTTTGAGATCTCATGACAAACTCATTATTCACTGTGTGTTCCTTGAAAAGGCCATCAGACCTTGGGAGTGAGTCAGGGAGCTGTTGTTGGCAAACACAGGGCTGGTTCACTGTGTGTCATGGGCACACCGAGAGCCTCCCAGCTGCTGTCCCCATGCGGCCTCTCCTGCCCGGCCGGCAGGGAATGCATGTAGGGCCTCCTGGTGCTCTGCAGGACATGGCAGTGACACTTCCACCAGCTGAGACAGTTCCACCAGCACCCAGGGCCAGTGCCCAGGCAGTGTGGCTGAGCTTCCAGGGCTCCTCCCAAGCCTCCAGCATCTGGATTTACAGCCCCGCTTTGCTCCAGCACTCAGCCATGTGAAGCAGGGTTAGGGAACCAGGGCACAGTGGGCACAACCACAAGAAACTCCTTCCTTCTACAAAACATGGAGGAGCCAGGGATCATGGCTGGGGGATGATGAGGATGGTCAGCAATCCCAGGGGATGCAGGTGTGCATGGTGGGTTCCAACTGCTCCAGCTGGAAGCAAGGAGATGAACATCTCATAGGCACTTTCCCCAAACTAACACTGACGGTTATCTACACAGTCTTCTCGACTCCAACGTCAAGACAAATCAATTCAAATGTGGAGATTACTCCAATTAGGATGATGAAGAAGCATCTTGGACCCAAAAATGGCCATGTTTTAACTGTAAATTACCAGTGGACAGGACTTTGGGAAAGCCCCAGTGCCCAGCACCAACACCATGGCTGCTTAGACACAATGCTATTGTATTTACATGTGGGTTGTGTCTGAAGTGCAACAGGGGTTCTTAATGGGGGCACTGGCATTTAACCAGCTTTTGAGACTTAATCATCTGCTAAAACTGACTGATAGGTTTTCCTTGGTCCTTAACTCTTTAATCAAAAGTCCTTTGTAGTGCACTGTGTGGGGGGTGCATTCATTTATGAACACAGCAGTTACATCGATGTAACTGGAGCACAAGCCACCCTCCCTCCTTCCACTGAAGCTTTGTTCGCGAGCTCGAGTTACTCGCAATGTGATTCATAGCAGGTAAAACAAGTTATGCATTCATTTTTAATCAAGTTATTTCTTCACATAAATAAGCTGCTGTGACTAAACATTAGGGAAGCACTAAAAATGCAAAGCTGTAAAGAAAACTGCTGAGAATCATTATGACACCTGTATTATTTGCCATCCTCCTTCACTTTCATCACTGCTTCTTTTTTGCCTTATCTCTAAGCTGAAAGTCGCTGGGCAGACTGTACCTCGCTGTTTTACCTCTTGGCCTCTGCTTCTCTACTCCACCCCAGAAACTTATTCCCATTGCTGGCACTAGTGATGAGTAGCCAAGTCACTTAAATTCCAGGCATCACCACTTCTGTTGGTTGCATTTTCAGCTGAGTCCGTCCTCTGACTGTTGGTTGTGCAGCTACAGAAATGGTAATGGTGGCAACTTGGAGGGCCAAATGCCTGGGAGGCAGAGGAAGGGGCAGGGGCAAAGCTCAGATTTTGGCAGCCCATTTATTCAGATTAAAGTGTCTGTGGAACAACAGCCCTAAAAGTTCCCAGGACTTGCTTGGAACCTTCCAGCAATGGAGGACATCCCCGTAGATTTGCACCACTGCACAGGTAAAATCTTAAGAGCAACAACAGTAATTATAGCTGGAAGATTACAATGGCAGTTTTGTGAGGCTCAAATGGATGTGGTGCACTAAACCTACTTGATAAATTAATTAACTGAGATTGCACTGAAATGAGCAGCTAAGAATTTGGCTGCAGTGCCCTTTGAGTGAAGCTTCCCTTCTTTTTCCCAGGAACATGGCAAGGTGGTTTCAGCACTTTCAAGAATTCAGAGTGTGGAGTTCAAACTAGTACAGGCAGGTTTGCCAAAGAAAACAACTTCAAAAACTCAATTGCTTCTCCATATGCTGCCACAACACACTCTTGTCATGTAGATTTCTCTTAGGCCACTTAAGAGCACCCTTTTGCAAATGCATCTCAAATCATTATGCTGGGATGGAGGATGCTCTGCAGTAATTACATGCATTACAGAAAAAAGTCAAAAGATCATAAATTGACTTGGCTACAAAGTGTGGGGGGAAAGGTACTGTTTCTGTATGGAAACAGTGTGATGGGTAATTTGCATTACAGTACTGGATCACTCAGAGCTCCCTGTCTTCATTCTTCAGTAAAGTACTTTGCTCACTGCATCAAGGTGACAAAACTAGAGTCACTTGACAACACAATACACATTTATTCCATTATCAATTACACCACCTTCTTTCTCTCGCTACAAGCTGTATTTTTGGTTCTTAGAACTACCTCTGTGAATACCATTTCCTGTAATATACTGCCTCATTTGGTAGTTGCCATTCAGGTGATGAACTCTGTTTGGCCAAAAAAGGTTTTGTTTTGTGCCTTTGGGCCAGAGAAGGATTTATGATTTTTCTTTTTTGTCTTTTCCAGGAACAAATGCACAACGCTTGTCTTCCAGCCAGGTAGTGCAACATAGGGACTGAAATAGAGATTTTATTTTATATGGCGGTATAATACCTGGCATTTTTTTTTAATTTTAAAAAGAAAATAATTTTTAAAAGAGTGATTTATCAGTGCTGCTAGCTGAATTCATTTAACCTTGTAATTTCTAAGAGAAGCCTGTAGATGTTTGACCTTCAGAACTTACCCCAAGCCCTCCCAGAGACAGTAACACAGTCAAGAGGGGGAGTACAACAGCACATGGAAGGGAAGGATTGCATTTACCCCTTTCATTCTGAACTACCCTGTGGCTTTTCCCATTCACATAACCCTCTGCTCCTCACTAAAGAAAAAAACCCCAAGTGCATCATATATGGAAGACCCTAAAACATGTGCAGTGCTTTTAAACATGCACTCAAGCCTAATGAAATCACTTAATCAGCAGGGTTGCAAACAGGCTTAAAAGTTTGTATGCTCTGCCTGATTAGGACTAAGGGAATGGGCCCTTAAGGAAACCAGATGGAGATATGATTAGTTTTATTAAGTGTTGATCCAGCTGCTGTATTTATATTCCCCTTATTTATATGAACAATATTTGCCCAAGCATCTGAATACAAAATAGAGAACTTCACTTGCTGTAGGCACCGTTGCTACCTAAGTTTGATTAAGATAGAAGTAAAATTCAGTCATAATAATGAAGGAGCCCTGACTGGCTGGACCAGATGATATCTTCTGTTTGTTGGTGAATTAAATAACATTTGTTATCAGCAGTGTCACTGCAGAAATCGGTATAATCAGTGCACATTGCAGGAAAAACAAAAGTCTTTTCTCTTTCTACTGTAAAGTACCAGAGATACTGACCTTGTAATACAGAGGACTACAACACAGATGATAGCAATCTGGATGGTTCCAATCACAGCTGCTATTAAGACATACTGAAATCGTACTGGACCTGGAACCACATATAAAACGCTGTAGTCCTTTTTTTCACAGTGTTGTCCAGTATAGCCGGCATCGCATCTGAAAGAAAAAATAGTTTTTTCTTCTTATACCTGCTGCTTTCAAAGAATGCTGGAAAAATTGTATCTTGGAAAAAAAAAATTAGTGGCTGAAGTATAAGCTTATGTGGGGCTTTTCTTGCAGAATGGACTCCCACAGAGAGAGTATCAGTGAGTGCTCATCCTCTCAGAGGGAAGACTTGTGGTCCTCAGGGTCACCAAGGTCTGTGAGCGTGAACAACACTGTGAGAGTGCCAGAAGGTGCCCAGGGGACCAGGACATATCTGGCTTCAAATGGAACTACTTGCACGTTGTGCAATGAGAACCCATTTAGTTCCTTGCACAACATACTTTAGAGTTCTCCCTTTCTTTGGGGAGGTGGGGGAGGGTGAAAAGCCATCGAGCTGTGGTTCCTTATGCAGATTATCCCTAAGGAGGTGATAAGCAATCATCCAGGCTCCATATAAAATGTGATTAGATGTTCCTGAAAGTGGATACATCATTTACATTTCGTCTGGTTGCTATAAAAAAACCCTGTATTGATGCAGCAGCCATCCACCCCGATGCTGCCTGCTGCACTGCTCACCAATTCCCATCCTGCAGCCTGACATCTCCACTCTGCTCTGTGGTTTTGGGGCCAAGCAGTGCTTTTACAGTTTTAGCTCTTGCCCCGTCTCCCCTTAATTGCCCAAGCAAGATGTGAAAATCCAGGTCAATGGCAGCAGCAACTGTCAGGGACTGAGACAGATGGCTTGGGCTCCTCTCAGGTGTGTTAGCGGAGCACTAACCCTGATGGGTTAAGCCTTGCGCTTCCTCCCTTTTCTTCTGCATTCCCACAGCTGCCAGCACCTTGAGGAAAGGACATTTTCCAGCTGAATGGAGCACCTAAAATGCAGAAGCTGCAAAGAGCAAAATGTGCCCCGGCTGTTTGTGTGAGCTGGGAGAAGCTGGCTTGAAGTTCTGCCCTGGAGAGAGTCTGGTCTGTATCTTTGCGCTCCCATTCCAGTGTCCCAGGAAAATGGTGCTGCATGTGTAATAGTCCTTTTCCA
This sequence comes from Anthoscopus minutus, assembly GCA_013399455.1. Taxonomy (NCBI): domain Eukaryota; kingdom Metazoa; phylum Chordata; class Aves; order Passeriformes; family Paridae; genus Anthoscopus; species Anthoscopus minutus. Next base: position 157,180 of record VWYI01023807.1, on the reverse strand, counting down.
GCCACTTGGCCACTGTGTGGACTTTAGAAGTAATATCTGCACCTGTGCAGGAAGGCATTCAATGCAGGAGCACTACAGCACTTTCAATATATTCCTCCTCCCTGCCCAAACCTCCTCCAAAATCACCTCCTGCTGAAGCAGCCACCTCTGCCCCAGCCAGCTGCCCCATGAGCACCACTCCTGCCACAGCAGGGACATACACTGGTGGCACTCCTTTCCCTCAGGCTGAGGAGGGCACCCAACATGGTCTGAGTGCTTTTTGAAGGGCTTTTAAAAACACATCTAAATATAACTGAAGGTTACTGGATGGCTTTACAGTCAATTAACGTTGTTCATAACTCAATACACTTTTGGGACTTCGCTGAATAATTTAACTCTGATGGATTTTATAGCATAAAGGGTCATGGTTGCCATCATTTTCCATAGCTGATCTAGATTGTTTCTATAAGTCAGTATTTCCAAATGTGTGTAGCCTTCCCTTGCTGGTAGGAGAAGGGTTACCTGCAAGATGGTTCCAGCATGTTTGTGGAGTGCTCACACTTGCCATGCATGCAGAAGCCGTTGTAATGCTCTGGACAAGGGATGTAGATCCCTCTTGCACTTTCTTCCAGTTTATTTGCATTCTCTGTGAACACAGGTGAAGGGGATAGTTAACCTGACCATGTAGGATAAGGTTTAAGTGATGGAAAGAACTCAACATATGAAAGAATGGAAAACCAGACGAAGAAGATGTGAAAGATGTTCATGGGAAGCATGCACAAGGGTTTGCCCCTTCAGACAGGTTGGCTGATATGAGATTTGCAAGGGTTTATCTCAGTCTGTTATGATTCCTGTCAAGTTACAGCAGATGAGACGCCTGAGAAAATAACGTGACTTCAAAATCTGATGGCAGAATAGCACATACAAAATACCTGATTTTTTCTGTTTTTCTTTATGGACTGTCTCCTCAAACTGAGACAAGGTTGGGAGAGAGACCCTGGACATTTGCATGTAATATACATTGCAACACATTTGGTAGTTCAACAGAATATATACAGAAAGAAAATTTTATGGCAGAAGTAGAGTGGGAGTCCAGAGCTGAAGTTTATCATCAGTGCTGCATGCCCATGCCCCAAAGCCTAGTGGCCTCCTCCACATCCCACAGCAACCAACACTTTAAACTAGTTAAACTTTCTGAGCCTACTTCTGCAGCAGCTAGAGTCACTGACACTGCAAATCCTGGAAAATCCCTTCATGCAGCCAGGAAAATGCAGGATTCATTTAGTTTTGAAACAGGTATGTGCTCAACACTGGCTGAAACACTGAGTGCTACCATCATGAACTCACACGAATTTTGTAGGCCACCAAGGCATTAATTAATCTGGGTAAATTTGGCAAATTCTTCCATTTAACCAATACTTTTGATATCTCAAATAGTAATGCTCTTTTTTCTGTGATACTGTGTTCTAGCCATGATTAATTAAAAACAGAAGAAAGAAGTCTCATGATGGATGTCTGAGGAAATGTAGTTTGCATGCAAGTAAGTTGAAGCATTTTTATCTTCCAAAGGAAGTCCCTGAGTGTTATAAAACAATTGCAATTTGTGTTCTGCCTCTGAGCCAGTCATGCCAGCAGCAGGCATGCTTAGGTATTATCCCACCTCTGGGAAAAGCGTGTGCAGCAGATCCAAGATTCAGATTTTCATAATGAATTTCTTTTCTGTCGCTGCTGTCCAAGGAGAGTTGTAAGAGTCTCTAACCGCTTGCACTAATAAAGTTGGTTATATTGTCCTTATGTGAAAACAAACCAGGACCAGCTCCCAGCAAATGAGAATGACAGGCAACCTCTACATCCCTGCTGACAGCACTAGCTCCTCTTCCATCCTTAGGATTTTCAGGACCATTATTGCATCTTTTCAAATGCACACATGCTGAACACAAGCCTGTGTGCCTCTCCCTGTTCCCTGATTACATTGGGACACCTGTGCAAGGCTGGTGGAGGCTGTAAGGACCATGAAGTGCAGGAGCATGGGGGGAATCCTCAGTGTGAGGATTCCTGGGCTGGGGGATGGCAGCTGTCTCTGGGACAGCACAGACAGGATGTGCTGACAGGAGGCATGTGAGAGGTATGCTATGACCTCCTCTGACAGCTTGCCCAGGAATTTTTGCTACCAGAAAAAGGTGGGAAGATAAGGGGCCCATTTGGTCTGGCACGAAACATTTTTGGCTACCTACCACCCTCTAAAGTGAGACACTGGCTACCAACACGTGAAATATATACACAGAGTTATCACCCCTTCATGCACATTCCTTTATGGCCTGGAAATCCTCCCAGACAGAATAAATGTGTGTGATGTGTCAGCTATCAATGGACTTGCCCATGGCACACACATAGATCTCAACGTGCTCAGGACTTGCGGGCCTCCATACCCATGTAGTGATTACCTATGCACTGTGCCTGATGGGTTCTGGGTGTGCTTGACCTCTGCTATGGCCCACATTCAAATCTATTTTTGTCCAGGAAACTGCAGCAAGAAGTATGGAATCCTTATTAAGACACATTTTTTTTTTCTATGGTGGAAAACATAATGGCATTTCCTTCAAACCCTCCATTACCAGAGGAAGTTTGCTTCCTCTCTGAATAACAGACTGCCCTGTGTGCACGTCCATGTGTGTGTGTTTGTCTGATTGTTCCTTCTCAGGTACTGAGGTATCTCTGCCATGTCTGTGCACCACCGCTCAGCACAAGAATCCCTCCTCTCTCACATCAGCCAGCAGTGTGGTTAAAATGGTATGAAATCCTTTGGTTTAAATTTTTTTTTTAAGGTACACTTCAAGATGGAGGGGAAATTGTAACTTTTAGGACAGACTAATCTGGGACTTGAAAGGGGAACCAGGACCTATCTGGACATGCAGATGCTCTCACTGTGTGTAGGCTGTAGGGCTGGCAATCATGTGGGTGAAACCATGTCTTCTTTAACAAGGTCTCTAGCAGATTTTAAAGTAAATCTAGGATCATGGAGAACTTGTAATTACACCTCTAAGCATAATGTTGTGATGGAAAATGCTTTACTGAATCTAAAATGAGATGGTCCAAGCTTTGCTAGCATTTGTAGGATAAACATTTCATAGGGTAAACACTTCATACAGGAACACTTGTCACCCATCTCAGAAGAGCCCACAAAACTTAGGCACAAATTATCTCTATCTGTATCTCACTTTGACTGATTACTCCTCCAAAAGAGCCAGGGATTTATACAAAAGCAAAGAGGGGGAAAAATGCATTTTTAGTTTGATCTGCTGTTTAGGTTACTCAAAATACAGACAACAATAAAAACATCATTTTGTTCCGACTGAGAAGTTCCCCCTCCCTGCACATTTTGAACACACACACAAAATATTTTCTTGCCTCAAAAAAGGTTATTACTTTTCTCATTACAAAATCCATCTTTTTGGATCCAATGTAGAGACCCAAACACCCAGGCATGCTTTAAAAATTCCTTCATGTTAAAACAGACTGGTCTCATTTCTGGAAGGACCTGAGCACTTTTCAGCAATCCAGCTGTTGATGAGATACTAACTCTTATGAAGGCATCACAGGGTTTACATCACCATGAAATAAGAATTATAAACTGATTCTAAAAAGAGAGGATATAAGTAAAAACCATGCTGAGGTCATGAAGCAAACAAGAACTGTACAAATCTTAAAAAATTTAAACCTAAATTAAATAAATTAAGACTTTCACCATTATAAAAACTTTTGATTATTTATAAATTCATTATTGGATGCAACTTGTACTAATCAAACTACAGTATCACTACACTAAAGAGCCCCTCTATCACACCAATCTCACACCTACAGAGAGCTAAACCAAATCCAAGCCCACTTTTTTCCAAGCACAGCAGATCTGCATGCATAAAGCAATGATACAGATCGAATTCAAAGTTACTCAGGTTTCAGTAATGTTAAATTCAGTAGCTCCTCTTCACATGCTATACTTGTTGACACTGCATTGTTACTGGCAACTATGTGGGAAAGTTTTATTTGTGCCAGAAGGACAGACTTGTACCTTTTTGTGATGGACAGGACTTGAGGCAGCTGTAAAGAGTAGAGGCAAAAAAATGGACTGACTGGATCAGTCTCTTGTATCTCTGGACAAAAGAAATTACTACCACGTTACTCAAAATGCTTGTCCTTTTTATTTCAAAAAAGAAATACACCCTCACCCTCCAGATCAATTGTATTCAAGAATGTTTTTCTTGAAGCACTTTTCTGATCGAAAAAGTCACTTTGATGAAGCCAACATCTTTTGCATTTCTGCAGCATTTTTTTGATCTTTAGCCTAACATGACATTTCATATTGTTCACATCTCCTGATAGTGCCAGCACATGACATGATAGCCTATCAAGTAAGACACACTAGTCAAAACACATTATTTTTAAGTGCATGGAGGCCATATGCTACTTTGTGTAGCCTGAAAAAGCTTATTATCTCTCTCACTGGAAAAGTCTCCCAGATGAACCCTTGCTCTTCAACCTCTCTGTGGATGGCAGGGAGATGCTGAGATGTCTCAGAGACATAGATGAGCTATGTCTCTGGGATAAACTGGATCCTAAAAAGATATCCAGTGTGGCTGACCACCCACTCAGTGATCTTGCTTCTCCTGATGGATTGTCTTCTGAAATGTTAAATAAATTATTTAAAGCTATCTTGTCTAAATTCCTTAATATCCATGCCTGTTCATGTCTGTCACCAAGATGGCACAGAAGAATGATTTCAAATATATTTCACATCATTTTAATTTCTGGTTTAGCTATATGGCTTTCCTTCAGTCTTTGGAAGTGGAATGTACACCCTTCAGATTCTCAGGTACCTATTTCAGAGAAAGCTGAAATTCAAAAGCTGGAACAGTCTGCCTGGTGGCAGGATGTGACTGCAAGTGATGAGAACAAGGCAGCCAGTCTCTTCTCTGGCCAGCCCTCACTGGTCCCCAGCTCCCATCTGAGCTAACATGGAGCTTCTGTTCCACAACCAAACGTGCAGTAGTGCTACTGACAGAGGAATAAATCCATTAGTGTCTTTGATGAGGATTATATGAAGTACTGTGTGGAGTGCCCAGAAAATTCTTTCCAGACATAAGGTCCTACAATCCACTTTAGAGAAATTAAAATAAAAGTCTGGCCAAAAATAGGATTCTTATATCCAGGAATTGACTGCCAGGCACTTAACAATTAGTTGTGCAGGGCTGATAATTCTGTCATTCTTCATGTGTGAATCAGTGAGACTTTCTAGGTGATTTCAAGCAAGCAAAGTAGAGGGTCACAGCCTGAAAATTCCAGTGTCAGCATTTTGGTTGAGGTACACAGGTAGTGTTGGAGCTTTGGAAAAAATAACTATTAGGCTATGACCATATGAGAAAATATTGGCTCACATACAATGTTAACACCTATTGTACAGTCATTCCTAGACCAAGGGAAGGCCTGAAAATACATATATACACATATATTTCATCAAATAAGGGATGAGACAGTGGATGATATGCAGCAGAAGCTATTTTGACACCTATCTATTGGCAAAAGTGGTTAAGGAGAATTGACTTATATAATGATTTAATCTTTTAATACTGCTGAGGTCAGTCAAATTTGCAGACGGAAGCTGTCGCTGATATTGAAGTAGTGACTCCTTACACATCACATTATCAGAGGACATATGAAGGGAAAAAGGGATTTTTGGATCAAATGTAGGACTTTAACCTTCTCAACCCCTTTTGGAAGCATATCCCCCTTGTACCTCCCTGGCAGGTCTCCCAAAGAGATGCTGCAGAGCACAGAGCTGGGAACTTTCTTAAAGATTTTCTGCTCTGCATGAAAGAGACTTCATGTGCAATTCTTGTTTGGAATTAAAACAAACATCCAGAGAGTATCCACCTGTGGAGCAAAAGCAGGGATGCCCTGAATTTTGGGAAAGAGCTTCGGTTGATTGACTATGGCTAGGAATGAACCCTGTGGATGAGCCTAGGGATAGTTTATGTTACTGATCTTCAGTGTTCATGGTCAGCAACTGCTGCTCTTCGGATGTAAAAGGGAACTTTCGCAGGCCATGAACATCTGCAGAAATGGTGCAAAGGTCCAGGAGAAGGATGGTAGTTGTGCTGCTCCCTCTGAAAGAGCAGAATTGCTTTAGCAGGTTTGCTGGTACTTCCCCCCCGCTTCAATAGCGTCCAACAGGAAGTGACGTCCCACAGCAACTTGGGGATGAAGTCCTTAGGCAAGTTTTCGACTCCCTTGTAATGAATAAATAGTAAATCCCAGCTCAGACCCAGCTCTGATGAGAGAACTGAGATTTCTCCTGGGTCTTTGCTGACAGGCTCCAAGGCGCAGCGTCCTTGGCAAGCCTGCCCTGCTGCAGGGCTGCACTGCCCTGCTGCCAGCTGCTCAGGGCCAGCCTGGGGAGCACCTTCAGCCCTCACGTTCCCTTCTCCTGAAACTTTGCTTTTACAGTTCCAGCGCGCCTCTTCACAATGAAGAAAATGTGTGCAAGCAACGCGCCTGAAAATCACTGTTTGGGTGGGCGTTGAGTGAGAATTCCGAAGGAAGTGCTTGCTGCTGCTCAAGAGGGAGCTCACTAGCCCACTCTCCCTGACAGCAAGAGGAAAATGAGACACCAAATGTCAGCTGAAAACGTCTGGCACCACTATACTGCAGCCTGAGCCTAAATTCCTCCTGCAGCCACTCCAAGTACAAACTTGAAGCTAGTTTTTCTACATAAACTGCACAAAAAATACCATTCCCATATCTGCTGCTTCACCAAGGGGAAAAAAAGAAATGGAACATGGTGAAATAAATTACATTCACTTCTTTTCTCAGGCACAAAATAGGCCTGCTGAACACAGTAATTTATTAATTTCAAATGTCCCTATGCAAATCAGTTCCCTGGAATAAGATAAAATCCACTTTCCTTTTTAGAAATAATCTAGGGCTTTTTATGTTTGAGATGATGGCAAGATGTCCTAGTGCACTTTGAAAAAAAAATATTGTGCTCTGTCTTTGCAGCAATGCATCATAATTATTCAGCTTGCTGCCATAATTAATAATAGAAACCAATGAATTAAGACACTAATAATCCCCAGATGTTCAAATGGAGAACAAAATACTTCCAGCTTGTCAGCATATATATGGAGGCTATGCTATATATGTTAAAGCTGTTGCTGAACTTTGGAAATCAAGAAGCACTTTTATTTACAACATCTGTGAATACATCTTCCTTCTTTGAGAAAACTGATTGAAATCAAGCAACTTGTTAATCATTTTCCTGCATACATAACAAGACCATTTGTCTACTCAAAACTCAACCAGGACTGTTATAATTTTTTTTTACCCTTGTTTTTCACAGCGTCTGTTGTACCCTTGAATTCACAGATGTCTTACCCTAGAGATTGTACAGGCCTCTAAAAGCCAAGGCTCCTGCATGTAAAAGAAGGTTCTCACAAGTAGTTATTGCAATACAAGGTGCAATACAACTCAAAGTTGCACAATGATGTGAGTATATGGCATCAACTTTATACTCACACGTCTGAACAGGAATACCCAGCAATGTAAGCTAAACTGGAAGAGAAAAAACACCACATGGGCTAATGTGTTGCTCCAAAGCAGCATTTTCTCCATGTCCAACTGCTCACATTAGGCTCAGCTCCTCCCCAGGGTTATTGTTTCATTCAGGGAGTTCAGGCAGGCTGCTGCCTCACCTTGTCCGACCTCCTCTGCTTCCCTGCCACCACATTTCAGCCTCTCACCCTGACCGAGGCCAGCCCTAAAGCAGCAGTCACTGCTCTTTGGTGCTGCACTCCACACCTGATTCCAGGACATCCAGAGGAGGCTGATGCACTGAGCTCTCCTCTCCCTGCAGCAGCTCCACAGAGCTGCTCATCCCTGCGGGTCAGCGGCGCCTGCCTCTTCCCAGGCCAGCAGAATGGTGAGGTCCCCGCCCCCTGTATCAGCTCTGTGTCAGCTGTCCCCAGACCACCTCCCCACACTTTTGTGGATGAAGTAACACAGAGAGAGCTCTTCAATGCAGCCACTGTGGGGGCCGGTCTTGAGGGCTGCAATCTTTGCTAGGCTGTGATTTCATGATGCAGAGCTGTACTGTGGATTTGTCAAAGCCCTGGGTAAAGGGGCCCTTACAGTTTGTGCTGCCTTCTTTTATGTCAGGATTGAATAAATCTGTGTTAACCCCATTCTTGGAATAGATTAAATCCCTCTTTGTGCTAACTCAGCTACTCTTTGTTTTTGGCAAGCTGCTGACGTTCCCTTCACTCAGATTCTCCTGCCTAAGAGAGATGCCACCAGCCCTTTGGGAGCAGCATCCTCCCCCTTCAGAAACCAGCAGTGTAAGAAATAAAGTCATAGTTTATCTCCTTCCATATGATCTCCTTAGGCAGCTCATGACAGAGCCCTTAGAGGATGAGTTAACCTTATTATTATTGTAATTCTGTGTTGAAAAAGAGTTAGTGTCACTTTGGAGATTTGTGAGGTTCCCTCCAATTAGGCTGCGTGCCTGAAGGTGAAGGGGTGAGTGCTGGATCCATCACACGCAGCACTGCACGAGCAGAGCAGGTGTCACCCTCTATGAGAAATTCCTCCCAACAGCTGAGCCAAAGGCTTGTTTTCTCTCCCACCACCTCTCCTCTAGCTACTCATTAGTGCCAGTGCTGAGGCAGGGTAAAAAATGGACAGGAACAACCAGATCAGGGCTCCTCTCTATCCTCCTCTCTGAAAAAGTACGCCTGAGAGTTTCAATTTACCGTTTAATTCCAGATTAAACAGAGGTGGAAATACCACCCCAGTATGTGGATGTTAGCAGCAGAAGATGCTTCTTTATACAACCAAATCGTGTCTCCTTCAGAGAAGCAAGTGTGTATCTGCAGAGGATGGCAGGAGGGATGCTGCCTGAAGAATACCTCTATGTTCAGTGCTGTCTTTTGGGGCACAGGAGGCAGACCACCATCCTTACTGCACAGCCTCAGCAGCACACACATGATTCTTACTAACCAGCAGCTCTTCACAGTCTAGCACTGCAATGACACAGCATTATTAGCTAACTTAGTTATGTGATGATTAAGGAACAAAACTCCCTGAACTTGATCGAGTGGTGTCCTGCTGTTTCTGCTTTGTGTGCTCCTCTGCAATTTCTATATCAAAGCAGCCTGGCTAGTGCAGCACTCCAGAGCATCTTATTTATATGTAGATGTGGCTATATGACATTTCTAAATGCCATACATTTGCATATGAAGGTTCCACTTTTTTTCCTCCACTTCAAGTAAACAGAGTCTGCTGCAATTCCAAAGCAGTGCTTGCCCTCACTTGGAGCTGACTGAGAACCATCCTCCTTAAGCAGCTAAAAAACCCCCTGAACCACCTAATTTTCACAGTTCAGCAACTTTGGCTATCAATGGTCTCTGGGTGGGTCTTGTGATTTATAGCTATACCTTTGATACCAAACCGAGAGCAGGCAACAAAACTGCAAGACCTTAAGATTTTGTATGAAATGGCTACAGATAATCTTCGATACCAATCAATATTTGCAAATAGGCTTTGGACATATGATGGAAGCTTGTGGTCATCCTAAAAAAGCCTGTGGGTCACATTCATTATAGCTATGAAGATGGTATTGATTTTTGTCACTGATTTTCCACTTGAAAACAAGAGCAGGAGCGTGTTGCAGGAGCTGCTGAGGAGCTCTGAAACTGCAAACCTAACACAAAACCACAACCTTATGTAACACCAGGAAAGCCAAGTGGACATTATATATTCAGCTTTCTTGTCAAAGAAGATAAGGCTGGAGCAGATGGTATGTGGGCAAAGTTTCAACCTGAATACATTGCCTTCTAAAAACCAAGAGTGCTATGAAAACAGCCCGATTTTGTGGCACAAGGCCGATGAACATGTTACCTGCACATTGAAGAGCTGCCCGATGCCAGGCCTCGAGGTATGTGCTACAGAAGAGCTGGAAGAGTTTCCTGTTGGCAACGTGTGCATGGAAAAACACGACTCTCAGCACTTGTCCTGTACCACCTTGCATGAGCAGTATGAATTATGCATAATACTCAGACTGAAGCCTGTCCTCGCGCACGTTGGAGCTGGGATGCACAGCCAGGGTGTGCGCTGAGGCAAGCGCTCCTTCAGCACCACCCGGCGCTGTGGGAGGGCTGGTGGGCAGTAGAGAGGATGGTGGTCACCAGACATCAGCTGTCCTCCCACAGCTCAGCCCTCCTCCCAGGCTGGGCTCCCTGCTCCCTCCACATCCCCTTGCGCTGGGAAACACTGAGGTGGGCATGAGCTGCTCCCGTGAGCCCTGGGGCTCTGCCTGCTCTCAGAAGACCGTGACAGGCGCTTCCTAACTGTGACAACAGGCACAACAACTCCCAGGAGTCACCCTCACTCTGGTCTCTGCTTATGGAGTTTCATCCACCTGCCACCGCCTTTCTAGTGCGCCTCATCCTCCACTGCCAACTGGTAGATAGCATCAACTATGACAAATGGGATGAGGTGCCAGAAAGCTGATAAATACTTTTGATATGGCTCTAAAAATAGTGAAGGGATATTTGTATCCTTCTGACAGTTTTTGAGAGGTAGATGGATATGCATGACCTAAGTTTTAAGACGGGTGTCAGGAATATTGATGTGTGGAAGGAGCGGGATCGTTTGGCTGGCATTGCCCTGGGGGACAGTCGCATGACTGATGATGTCTCCATCTCCCAGCTGAGGGTGTGCTTGGAGGGGGCTCAAACAGGAAAATGGGAGCCCATCCAGAAAAAAACCAGGATTCATCTTGCCCACCTAGGACATCTTTTCCTCGATGGGAATGATGAAATTGGAGACACGGGGCGCAAGTCCCCTCAGAGCAGCACTGCTGTGTCCTAAGTTATGCCCTTGCAATTCCTGCCACATGAACTCCTGTATCATGTATGATTGAGCTTGGCATGTTCCCAGGATCACACCTGTAAATTTAATCTGGTATTTCCAAACCCTCTCTGGAAATGTGGAAGTCAAATATGGTTTCTTCCTTTCCCCTCCAATCTCTAGAACAATGTAGACTCCAAAGGTCTCCAATTTGCACATCCAACCCCAGATGTCCTGAAATTGCCCCCTCTTTGGCACCTACACAGGTGGTCTGCAGGAATTTAAGTACTGGTGCAACTAGCAGCTCTTAAAGAGGACTTAAAGAGCTCTTAAAGGACTACACTGATAGAAATTGCTTTTAAGCAATTAAACTGTAAATTAACAAAGCATGCTTCCAGTTTGTGTGGAGAAGCACTTACAAGCTGTATCCACCTGATCAGGCTCAGTGAACAGGCACATCTTACATAACACAGAGCTGCATTTTCCATCCATCCTCGCCCCTTCAGCTGCATGTGTGGCTTTTACTGGCAGAAAGATTGGGCAGGCAATCAATGAAACAAAGCAGGAACTTCCTCTTGAGAAACTGCTGCGCAGAAAAACACACCCTAATCCAATTACCAGGCTGCCCCCTAATTTCCAATAAGAACTCCAGGTCTGAATGGATTGTTTTCCACAGAGAAACAGTGTTTGAAAAGGTCTCTGACTTATATTTAGGTCTGCCAGCATGGTGTTATGAGACTCTACTTTCTGACTTCACACTTCAAACAAACTCAAAAAATTACAACTGAAAGCAAGTATGAATGGCAAAATTGTCAGAGGTTTGATGGAAGGCATGGATAAGAAAAGGTTACCCAGGTACGTGACAGCACAGACAAGTAGGTCAGGGATGTCATTCTGGCTACATAGCGTTTCCTTCAGCCTTTTGACAATCTGAAGGTTTTACAGTACTAGCTTTGCATTGCTTTTATATTCAGTTTTGATTACTAAAATCAGTCCTTTCCCCCTCCCCCCCTTTTTTTTCAGGGCACATGTTAAGAAGATGCTGCCAAGCTGAAGTGTGACACCCATTTGGCTCCCTTCCCTCCTTTCTTTTTTTCCAAGGTAGCATCTGTGCTTGTAAAAACATGCTGCCTGAGAGGATTCATCCAGGAAACTAAAGAAAGAGCTGCAGAATTTGGGGGAAGTGTGTGTGAGAAAATAGGAGACTGAAATAAAAATACTTGACTCCTATATGTGGTATTTTTGTACACTTCCTGAATCACATGCCTGGCAAATCCCTTGTGAATATCCTGGTTATTTTAGTTGCCAGAGCATGACCCTGAATGGCCTGTGACTACTCAGAGATATGCCTGTTGCTGGCTAAAAGCATGGTTTCATCCATACTTTTCACTGCTTTTGTTCAGGCTACTCAGAAAAGTTTTGTTATGCTCAGAAACATATTATTGGCATGTTGCAAACCTGTGATCACTCCTCCATACAAATCAAATGCTACACTTGCTGAGGGATGACTCCTGCATGGTTTGATGCTATTTTTACACATCTCTTTCCCCTGAGTCCTGCATTGTAAAACTGTGATGGCAATGGGTCCACAAAGTCTACAACCTTGCTTTTTGGATCAGTCTAGTGGTATTGTTAAAATCTTTTGTGCCTGCTCAGAGGGCTGGCTTTCAGCAATGTTTGAAATTCCTACTCAGTAAACATGAGCACACCAAGCAGTGTGCATCCTTTCCCATGCCTGGAGCTGGAGATATATCCCTTACAACTCCCAATTTTTAGTGTAGGAGAAAATGGATAAAACAATTCAAAATGTCACCACTACAAAACCTTCTACATTCCTTCACCTATTTTACCAAAGATACACTGTTTCCCATCTGTCCTGAAACCCTGCAGTGGAGGGCCAGAGCCAAAACCTTTGCCTGTTCTTGGGTTTGCATCAAAAGGGTCCAATGTCACCACACAAATGTAAACTTCTTGTCTATTATTCCAGTGCCAAAGGCATATGAGGCAGCAGCTGATCTCTGAGATGCAGAGAGGAGCCCACCCAATGCTGCAGAACACACTTTGTGCCTATTAGAGCCTGAGGGGCTATGAGAGACCCCTCCAAGGCACACTGAAGACACCACTAGGGAGCCATCACCTCCCCTTGTCTGCTGACTGCAAACTCTTCCACAAGCGCAGTGTCCTTGAGCTGACTTCTCCATGGACTCAGCCCAGACTCTGCCTGCTGAAATAAGCCAACAGCAGGCAACATCTGGTGGCCTATCTCCCATCAAACCCTTCCACCCAGACCCTTGGCTCTCCCTGTGTGATGGGACAGAAAGCCAGCACAGAGCTCACCCTGCAATTTCCTTCCATAGAGAGTGGAACAGTTCCTCTATGCCCCAGAGGTCCTGGGATTCATCCCACAGCTCATTCTGAAGCATAGGCAGAAAAGCCTATCAGGAACATATATATATTTTTTTAAAGAAATGAATAACTGCATTCACTATTCTTATTTACCTGTTATTATTGTCTTGCAGCAATGCCACAGAAGTGAGTTGTAAAGATGGCATTTGTGAAAATAAAAGGTTTGGTATTTTAACTCTGCACTCACTCCTAGAGCTAATATTAAAAGCAGAAGAAGCTGAATGGAAAAGAAGGGGCAATTCTAGGAAATGGAAAATTTACTGAGAATAAAAATGGACAAAAAAAGCCATAGTGAGAAATCTCAAAGCCATTAAACTCAATCGCCACTCTCCCACTACTTTCAGCAAGGCTGGAATTTTACCTACTGCCTCTTTAAATCTTACTGCCTCTTATAACAGTATTTTAAACCAAACAGCTGACATCCTTCTGCCCAGCCAAGACCTTTTAAATTACTGAAATGCAGGATGGAAAAAAATCTGCAGTGCCAGATGTGTCGAAAAACAGTCACAGTTCTTGTTGAGGCAATCTGCAGAGGAAAATGTTTAGCATTTATCATGCCTGACAAAACACTAATAGTTTATCAGTTTTGATATTATAGACTAATAACAAGCTTTTCCACGGCTGCTTCATTTGCAGAGAATGGAGACAGGCTACACTACGGTTATTTCATTTTAGAACAGTGCTTTTTATTTAATCCTTTCCCATCCTAGCTGGATGGAAGTACACTTCCATTATTAAATGAAATTGTGCACTAAATACTCTAGGGAAGGGGTGTTTTTGATGTATACCTGACACAGATTTAAACCACAGATAAAATAAGAGGGTGATTAAAACCATAGGGAGTTTTAATTTTTTTTCCCTCCTGAAAAATATTTTGCCATTATGTAATGCTGTCTAAAATGGCTAAGGCTTGTGATAACAGCAGTAGGCAAAGCAGTGCATTTTGATTCAGTGCTGATAATATCTTGACATGCACTGCCACTGGTACTCTAATAGCACATTTTGTTTACAGCTGTTGTATTTCCAAGGAGAGAATTTCACAGTCACTTAACGCTCATGGGTACAAGGCAAAATGACAGCCCAAGTGTGTAAGAAGTCACCTTTCTAGGCAGGTAAATATTACTTTTCAAACCTGAGTTATTAAGAGCACTTCTGCTTGCTGAGTGGTACAGTGGTGCTACTCAAACTGCTAAGGCTGGGTTTATCCTGAATGCAGAGGAATGTTTGTATGGAAAGAAGCATGGGAGAAGGAACAGCTTATATTCAAACTGCTGCATCTCCTGCTGAAATTCTTACTTTCTCTAAGCCATTTCCATCAGATACAAGTTTCTGTCACTTGTGGTTTCATATACTAAATGTCAATATGGAAAGAATAGTTACTTTGCTCAAAAAAAATCAGTGCAGGGTGTGGCTTTTAGCAGGTGTGTTCAGTGGAAGAGGTAAGTGCACCTTTTACCAGGTATGTTCAATGGAAAAGGTAAATGCACCTTTTACCAGGTGTGTTCAAAGAAAGAAGTGGAACCATCAGCCAAGTGAAACAGTTGTGGCAAAATATTTCTGTTTTTACTTTCTTTATCCAAGTCTATTAAACCAGGCAAATTTTGTCACTTGTCTCCATCTAGTCTAATTCTGAAGGTCAACTAAATAGAAATACACCACCTCCTTCTTTTCTTCCCCAAATGTATTTCCTCTAATTCCACCAGGTGTGTTTATACTACTGAATCCAGGTGAAAGCCTTTGTTATCTTAAGGCTCAGGTTACTACTGCACGTGTCTAAATGATCGAATTATCTCGTGTTTGTATTGCAATTTGACATGATGATACTCCTTCTACAAAAAAGGATTTTTCAGTCAGTTCTAAGTAGCAACTTTCCTTATGGTTACAACTTATTTATTACAACTGTCATATGCTTTCATCTCGTGGTATTTTGATATCTAACATTTCATGAAGAATGCCAAAACATCCGATGAAACAAAATTCTGAGGAAATTCAATTCTATGAATATTTCAAAATAATTTTTTCAAAAACACTTCAGACTAGATCAAACACAAATATTTAAATGCTGATGTTTTCTGAAAACAGATATTCTAGCATGTCATTATAATTTTAACTCTCAAATCCTTGGGAAGGCTCTGTGATTCCTTACAGCAAATTCACAGAAACGAGGCCTAAAATAGAGCTGCTGGGCATACAAATACACTGTGGTACTCCTTAGTATCTATAATTCAAATTAGTGTAGTGGATAGCAAACAGCTGCTGTGCACCATTTTGAACAGTATCCTTCAAGGATGACTCTTGAGATGATCAAAGTGCCTGGAGCCCAGAGGAAGGATGGAACCAAGGGTGAGGGAAATTCCTCCCCAAATCCAGAAAACAGAATTAATTTCCCACCCTGTTCCTGGAGGAAGATTGATAGGGTCTTGACTCAGATCCCTTTTAAAAATTTTTTTTCTTTTAACTTTCTTTTCTTGTAGGTAGGGAAATGCCTTCAGGGTATCAAAATGCCAAAGATGGTATCTGCCATGCTCCTGGCATGTGGAGGATGTGCTGGGGGTTACAGAGTGGTACCTACAACAGCAGCAGAGCTGCTACAGTGTGAAATCCAGGTACCACAGCAGAGTCTCCCAGGAGTCACATGTGCCACTGCCCTGCGTCATCTGAAGTGTCAGATTGTTGGCCCTACAGAGGAACTGGGCTGCACAGTCCTTCTAGACCCCAAAGGGAGAAGAACTTAAGCCTCCCTGTGACTTCTGGTGTGCAGTGAGTCTGTGGCTGTCTGCAGGAAATTGAAATACAGATCTTGTGAAGCCACTTCATGGCCTGCATTGTTAGATGGAGTTCATACAGAACTCTGCTGGTCAATGCTGGTCTGTCTCAAAGGAGGGGCCTGAAAAATGGCAAAGGTGCAGTATTAACTAGTTGCTACAAAGTTATTCAGTCAAATATAAACAGACCTTTTTGGATAACTGTAAATCCCTTCACAATGGCAGTGGCTGCAGCAGGAATTATGGTGCATATTCCATATATCCATGACAGCTGAACACTGGCTGTAGACCATGTTGTTTTATTCCCATAAACCTCTGAAAACAAAGGTTAGGAGAAACAAATTTGGGAGTAGCTGTAATTAGAGCATAAAAACTATCACGACTGCAAACCAAGGGTCCCTACCCTTGCCATTAGAGATCCTATTTAGGAAGTAGGTATCTGGTTAAAGACAGCCTGAGAAATCAGGCACAATTCAGCTTGTGTTGAGTTTCGGGGATCACATTTTTATGTGTAAGCAGGAAGGTTTCTTTCCTGCAAGCTTTACCTTCCTTCCAGCTTACCCATTCTTCTGATCAAAACACAGATACTGAGCAGAGGACCAAAATATCAGCAAGTACTGAAAGGTTCAGGTTTGCTCGTGAAGATGGGTTCCTGCGCTCCAAATAACACCACACATATGTAAATGGAACATTATGTGTTTATGGACTGGGGCACAAATGGAAGAATCTGTAAAAATGCCTACATGAACTCAGGTCTCCTCATCTCTACTGCACATTGAATTTCTGTTTTTATCCATAACCTTTAAGAGAACAAAATGTTACAGAAGACTGCTAACATGATAGCATAAGGGGAAAACCAACAAGTAAGGCACAGAGTCTTGGGCAAGCAGAAGTGTTTGGAGCAAGCTTCATAAGTTTCTCACAGTTCTGATGGAAGTCCCACATGAAAAAATAAACTTGGATTGAAACCTCCATTTTACATCTTACTCTGTGGGATTACACCCCACATCTTAAGGAAGCTTTACAGCTGAATTAATTTCCAGGATTTAAATGGTTCAGGGATGCTGACAAAAGTAAACCAGCCTGGTCTGGTTTTGCATTTTTTTCAGGCTGCCCATCCCCATACTGGTGTTACAAGCTGGAACTTGTTTTTCCCATTTGTTTCCTACAGATCAAATTCTTAGACTGGATATACTGAATTTTCAGGCTCCCAAGCTTTAATGCAAATCAAATACCTTTCTTTATAATGTTCACTCACAACAATACTGAGTTTGTTTATTATGGGAAGAAAGCACAAACGAATTCTGCAATTTTTGATTCACACTCATTACTGACTGAATTAAAGGGCTAAGCTTTAGAGGCACAAATGGAAAATGTTCTTCCTCCTTGAGCTACATCAGTCTAGGTAAAGAGATGTCTAGCAGTTCACCTGAGACCTAATTTAAGTTTTAATGCTAACAATTACAGGTTCCATGAGCATGACACTGGGAAATTGTAAGTAATGAAAAGACACAATTTATCTCATTATAAAACAAAAAACTCCCCCAGAAATCCAAAAAAAAACAAGGCACATTTTACCAAGCTTAGCACATGCAATTCAAAGTTAGAGAAGAACTCCCATAAAAAGTGAGGTATTCTCTTGAGGCTAGCAGATTAAATGAGCAATATTTCTCTCTCCCTCTTGCTTGTTTTTAAAATCTCCATAAGCCTGTTTTTATTTTGCATGCTCCTCAGGAAGGGAGTGTTAGGAATAAGTGCTGTTAAATCACATGGCACAATGCTCTGGAGTGCTGCAGCTTCCTTCCTGGCAGGGGGTTTGCTTTTGAGGCTATTATGTGACCCCTATGACAGTGTGTCTATCTCCCATTCAAAAAAAATTATGAAGATTTCAGCAAGACTAAGCCAAGCAGGATCTGAAGGTAAATTTGAGAGGGTTCTACAGAAGAAAAGCACTTGGGGTAGCCTGTGCTGCAGTGCCCATAGCAAGACAATTCCATTATTGCCCCAGCCTTTCCTTTTTTCAAAATAAAACATCCAGTCTTCGTTATGACTCAGGAAAACGCTGGAGTGGGACTTTCCACACTCCACCTTTTACAGCCCTGGAGTTAAGTCACAAAATAAATGGCTGGAGGTTTTAATCTCAAAAACACCCTGGATAAGTGGAAGTTTGGGGACCAAAGAGTCATTGGAACTGACTGTGTCTACTCAGACTTGACTCCAGAAGTACCTGGCAGTGAGACTTACTGACCTAACAGCTGGTATCTATCACTGCCTTTTAGATTTTCCTCTGGATATTAGCAACACTGGAGGAGCTGCATGGCAACAGAAGGGCTGGAGACCACCAGGCTACCAGAACACAGTGATCTCTCAACCTCTCAGAAGAATCTAGACTGGGGTTTTTTCCTGTGTTTTTTAAAGCTCATCTACTATATTTTGGAGACTTTCACTGTGCATAAAACTTAAGTATATTTTCATAAAACATTGCAAACAAATGCAAATAGCAATTTGCAAATGCAAATAACAATTCAAGCAACATTTAAAAGCTTCCTGTTTAAAAAATAATGTATCAATTGTACCATTCTTGTTATTCCACAGGTCTGAGTGTGTGTGTCTGTGTGTGTGAGTGCAGGTGGGGGCTGCAGCTAGACAGCATTCATGCTGCCACACAGCTGTCAAAATATTAAAATTCATTTTTTTCAATTTTTAAGTGATTTGATGGAATAGCAGGAAGGCTTTCTATATAATCTATTTATTTAGTGTGACAACCTCTGACTCTGAGGAATCGAAAGCCAAGCAAATCTGCATATGCAAGGATGTAATTTCCTTCATTTTTACAAAGCTGCAGATGAGAAATAGTTTCTCTCTAGCTGTGATGGTTGCACAGTGTTCAGCTTTGTGTTTTACTTGCTAATTCCATTAAGAAGAAAGGAAAGCCTGGTTCACAAAGGCAGAGCAAAAATGTACCATAGTTTATATCCCATAGCTAAGCTCTGGGGCTTTATTATTCTCCAGCAGTTCAGCAAATGGCTGACATAGTAGTAGATACAAAATTTAATTTAAACTAACAGTGTCAAGTGGTTTAGACTCCAAACGTAACCTACTCTGAAAATGTTATGATCTGGAGAAGGAATCTAGTCTGAAGTTCATATTTTAGTCGGGGGGGGTGGGAAATTAAAAAATAGTCACTCTAGAAATTCAGCACTGCTGTTCTGATTCTGGGCTACTCTCCAGGCCTGTTACAGACAACGGAGATGGCTGTGACTGAATTTTATTTATTCTGGAGTCCAAGACTCTTGGACTTTTGAAGGGACTCACTGAAGAGTCTTTAGACTCTTTACCCTTGTAATGTGTAATGGCTTTCATGGCCTTCATCCCACAGCCATGCTCCAGCCAAGGGAAGATGATGTGTTGACACAGATGGATTTTGCCCTTTTTGGTGGAGCTCTGAGTTTGCTTGGGCAACACAGCCATCTGCTGGATTACTTGCCCGAGCACCCCGGGAGTGCCAGGACGGCTCCAGTGCCAGGAAGTGCTCTGAAAAGGATCCAAGACTGTCATGCAGGTTTGAAATCCCATGGTAAGCTAGCAGGGTGAGCAGGGAACAGAGCAGCCACGAGCAGACGTGCAGCATTTTGTGCTCGTTATCGGTTCTGGGCACAGCCACAGCACTGGCACCCAGGACTCCCCAAGAGCCCAGAAGGCACCACCTGAGGCTGCTGCCAAGGGAGAGTTTACTGCCCTCAAGGAACCCAAAAATACAGCTCAAACTGACCACTTGTGGATGCACATTTTTCACCAGAGGAGACTATTTGGGCTGAAAATGCCTCCTTCCCTCTTCCATCAGCTTCTCTGTGCTGCTGGCATTCAGCTGCTGAGACTTGATCTAATCAATGCTCATATGGGGAGGTTTGTCTGGCCTGGAAGATGATATTATTGAATAGGTCTATCAAATTTGTCAGTGTCTTCGCCGATGATTTTCATGAATATATAACATTGAAATATGGCACATCCATACTGACTTATTCCTTATGGTGCTCAAAATGGCTTGGAAAAAACCCTCTGTAATTCGATAATGTGAAAGGATAAAGTCATTAGGGGGATAATTGCTATTCAGATCTTAAGAAGAGAATATAAATATTGAAGAATACAAATAAATTGGCAAATGGATTAACAAGATGAGAATTCCTTGATTGCCTGGACTCTGAATTCCAAAAATGTCACCAAAACAGCCTAAGTTATGCATATAAAGGGAAAATTCAAGAAAGCATCCATCACTGGACTTCCAGTTCAGACACAACATTCTAAAACATACATTACACTTAAAAAGCTTCAAAATGCTCTTTCATGGAAATTGCAAGATAAAGTGTATTTCTATTGGATTTGAGGGAAAAATCACACACATTCATTTATTCAGCAAAACCAAATCTCACTGCACAAACTTGATCAAGGTCAATGATCTGGCATTTGTTGAGGAGAGTGCAAATCTCCCCAAGCCTGATAAATACCTTGGGTTTTCAGAAAAAGGGAGAGGCCAGAACTGCACAGAGGCACAAATGCACAGGAGTACAGACACTGTGTTGACACGTATGGCACAGGCAGCCATGGCAAGGGCGGAATGGTGACCCTGGAGAGGCAGGACAGGGTCAGACAAGGGCCTCCTACAGCTCACTCTTCTGAGGTTTGCTTTCTTGCAAAAGAGGGTACTGCTGTTTGGGTGCCTCTGATATTGGTCAGGCACTTAGAGAGCTGGCATAAATCTTGCCCTGTGTGAGGCAAGAGCCCTTAAAAACCGAGGCAATGCAAACCTAAGGCAAAGATTTACCCCTCAAAGGAACGAGTACCCTTGGCTTTGCAAACTGAAAGATTTGTGCATTATTGGTGAGCATCAGCGGGCTGGCAAGAACAGGAGGGAGTGAAGACGCTGATTGAACAGACGGTTTGAATAGTTTGAGATGGAAAAACTCAGCTGGGTGCTGGGACTTGTGGCTGTTTGCAGAGCTGCTGCCTTCCTGCGCCCCCATGGTGGGCGTGCGGGGGTGGTTATGGAAAAACCCGCACTGCTCAGCCACCACAATCCCTGCAAGTAGCATTTGGCTGCATTAGCATAATTGACAACATCAATTATGCCCACTGCTATACTCTCCCATGGGAAAGTCTGTCCATACAAGCCGACGTTTTTAAAAGCGTGCGGTGTTCATGGCCTCGGCGATTTTTAGTGCCATTAAATGGTAGAGAACAGAGGTATTCTGTGGAAAGCCACAGGCTTGGGGAAATTGCTTCAGAGGCTGAGGAACTGTTGCTTTTTCACACAAAGCTTCCCATGGTTAGGACAGCATTTCCTGTCTGAGGAGATATGAAGGTGGGAAAAAAGGAGCACATATCACATTCTTATCACAGCCATCACCATCAAATGTTTCTGCAGCTGAAAGAACATGAGGATAGATAGCACAGAGCTTCCTGTCTGGCAAATGCTGATGCATGAATGCTCACTGAGCCTCATTTTTATATTGCTGCCTTCCTTTTCCCTGATTATTTCCGGAAGGCTGGAATTGTTGCAGCTTTTGATACAGCAGTCCCATTCCCCTAAGGTCTCCTGGCAGGGTTATGCCCCAGACATTTAGGGACACTTGGAGGCATGTGGATTGCCCTGCATGAACTAGCAATTTTCACCCTACAGGCTGTTACTGTATGTAAAAATGAAAAATTTAAGCCACAGTAATAGGTGCACACAAAAAAAGACATCAGCTGGCACAGGTGACTGTGGCTGAGGTTAAATCAATGGATATCACCTGATGAGACCTGCCCAAGGAACACAATCACCGCCCTTGAGAAGCCCACTGGGGCCTGAGCCACATCAGAAGCCCCAGAAAGTGCAACAACGGTGTCTCCCTGTGCCAGAGGTACCTACTGGACTTCACTGCTGATTCAGGATGCCTCCATCACTCCCATGGCTGTAGGGAAGGGAGGTGCCCTGTGTCCTTTCCCACAGGTCTATGTCATCTCTCACTGGACCATCTATTCCCACATTCCTTCTGACCTCTTGGTGCTTGGAGACCATCTCCACTACAGACCTGCTCCTCTGTGCCTTGGCTCTGACCCCTTCCTTGTCAAGTAACCCAGATTCCTCCTGAGGTCTCTCCGTTGCTCCCAACCCCTGACAACAGTTTGCTCGAGTCAATTTTCTTCTACCCACCACCTCTCCTCTTGAATGTGGGCTTAAATATCATCTCTCCTAAGCAAAAGCTGTTCTCTTCCTCCTTCTTCCTGCTCACTTGAGCTCAAGGTACCTTCTGTGCTCCTCTTCCTCCATGACCCATGACATGGCTTTCTCTTGTCACCACTGCAATCTCATCCTCCTCTCTAATCCCCTACCTGCCTTTCCTCTCTTCTTGTTACAACTCAGTTGCTTCATGCTTAAATATGCTGTCTCCTCTCTAGCTGATGTGGGTCCCTGCCATCCTAAAGCAAATCCACCAGACAGCAGCACACTGACAAGGGGCTCCAGGCCCTTATCTTGGCTCAGGACAGCCAGTGCTCTCCTCAGTTCTCCAGCAAGAAAGAGAAAGAAGTTAAGATAACGTTACTTGGCTTTGTTTCTAACTTGAAATAGATAATTTTGGCCTACTTGGCCTTATCTCCTGTCCCTTGTCCCCACAGGACACAACATCAGCCTTCTACTGTCCCTGCTTCATGCTGCAACAACCCCCAACCCCTCACACTGCTCTGCCTCACTGAGACATCATTTATTCAGAGCACATGTTTGAATCATCACACACTGTTTTAAGTAGGAACAGAACAATCATTTCTAAGGCAGGGTACCCCACAGTCACAGGGATGGCACAGGAGATGACCAGCTGGATTAACTACTGCCTTGGGACTCTCCCAGCAGGAAATGTTCACACCTGTGAAAGTGTCAGCTGGGTTTCACCCAAGCCATGCAGCTCAGGCAAACCCAGTGATCCACACCTACTCTCTCCAAGCACCTCAAAATCACAGAAATATCACGAAACTGAAGCAATGAGTGCATCACCTGACCCATTTTCACCAGACCTTCCCAGAGGCTTTCATTCTCAGTGTGAGCTGTGAACATTTGCATGCACGTGCGCACGCACACACACGTTCCATTTTTAAATCAATCCTCCCAGGCAAAGGGTGTAAAAAATGTCTCCCAAACCTCACTAGTATTTACATGTTTTTAATTTCAAGTGCCATATAGGGCTATTCAGCCATTATATTTTACTGTAGCTTCTAAATAAATTAAACCCATTTATCACTTAAACCCCCCACATTTTAAGAACCTTATTAACTCCATAGTTAAATGCTGACAGGTGATATCTATTATGGCAGTGTTTCATGGTATCCCAGCAGTGCTATGAGCTGGATTTTCACTTCCTTAAACCTGTATATCATGACAAAGATATGCATAATCTAGTGCACTGATTCTATAATTTTCAATAATGTCTGCTAATTCTGGCAAATAATTTACAGTACTTATTTCCTCTGTCAGAACAGGTGTTTTATGGCCAGAGTAGCTGTAGTTTCACAAAAACAGAAGCAGCCCATTAATTAAGAAGAGAGCTTGTAGCAAAAGACAGGGTAATGGAAAGGCAATGTCTTCTTAAAGTAAACCAGGAAAACCGTACTAGAAGACGAGGACACTTAACCGCAGCAAATGAAGGAGAAAAGAGACTTACACACATCCTGTGAATTGTGATTCTCACAGAACAGGAACCATACCTGCATAATCTGTCCTTGCATAATGCCCATCTTCTGATTTTGTAGTTGTTGTGGTATTGTCTGTGTGAAAAGAAATGTGTTGAGTTGCCTGGGGAGCCTGGACTCGATACAGCCCGTGCCCCAGCCACAGTGCCCAGGCAGAGCTAACTTTGCACACACATCATCTTTGCTGGCTGCAAGGCTCTCCTGAGCCTGCCAGGTGAAAACAGCAGGATCTTTTTTCTAACAATATGTGATAACAGATTGCAGCTGGGATAAATATATCAGTCTGAAGCAGGAGTTGTCATTTCTGCTCTACTTGAAGTAATTGGGGAATTTTAATATGTACCCTGAAATGAACTGCCATTTAGAGTGGTTAACTTTAAAGAAATAGGAGTAAACCGGAATGTGTTTAATACACCTGTATACTATGGCCTTGTAAGTAGATGTACTGAGGATTTATGGGTCAGAAGCTAAGGAAAAAAAGCTATTGAGAGTCTAAGCCTCAGCAGACACTTAATTTACAGCAGCTATTGAAAGGCAAATTCTCTTCATTTTTATTTTTGAGAAAAACAGGGTTTTTAAAGTCAGGGCAAGGCTTACAAGTGATGTAGTAGCCCAAGATGTGGGCACAGAGAAGCACTGTACTTATGGAGAAGCCATGACTGGAAAACTTCTTTCCAGGCATCTTGGGCATCATGGGGCACAGCAAGGGTCACTTGAAGAACTAGCCCAAGCACTGTGTCAGGGGAGCACCTCTTTGGAGAATCTCCCAAGACTGCCTCATGCTGCTCCAGTTAAGAGAGCACCAGAGGATCCATCCTGGGTGGCAAAATGTATCTGAGGGGCATTCCCACGGTCCTGCTCCAACTGCTGCTTGGAAGACAGAGCTCTGGGCAAGCTTCCCTGGGCAGGAGACTGGTGACTGATGCAGAAGCCAGTGCAGGGCTGGGCAATCCCCTGCTGCTGCTGTGGGCAGGCCATGGGTGGGTTTAGGAGTGGTACCCCCTTCATGTCTCGCTGTGTCTGCATCATGGAGGGCTCTACCTCTCACCATAGCCTGTGCAGTATAAACTGCAGCAGTCTAATGGAAATGTAACAATTCCCAAATAAGAAGCTAGCCCTGTTTTTTCTTTTTTTTCCCTCACAGAACAAAAATTGAAAACATTCTTTGAAATGAGTTTTGTTATGAGAGTTACCTTGACATCGACCCAAAGACATGACTTCAATTTTCTCCTGTTTCTGGCATGATGCCTCTTTGATTTGACATGCATTATCGTAAGATTTCCCATCGGAAGCACAAAGAGGATTGAAGTTGGTTTGAGAACAGTCGATGTTGCACACACACCTGAAAAGATACAGAAAGAGAAAAAAGAAGAGGCTAATATGAGAAACTTCTCAAGACATCATAAATACATCTCAGAAATACAAGTGTTTATATTATCCTGACTGTACAATGCAAATCAACATAATGAAAGTGAAAAGCTCTGTCAAGAGGTCATTTGTATTTCTCGATGGGAATGAGATGCAGGGAGAGGCACATAAAAGCAGGCAAAAAGAAAGATAAAAGAAATGTGTTTTATGTGGAAAACTGTACCACAGCATTATCACTTGTAATCTCCTATAAACCAAAGAGATATGCAGATAAAGCAAGATGCTGAGCTATCCTGCAAACTATAGGAGCCACAAAATTCTCCTCTGTTCAGGCGCTCTCCATTGTATGTAATACCATATAAATGTGGGTTTACATTGACTTATTATTTAATTCTGAAAATAATTACAGCACCTAGAGGCACTCTGATTGAAACAGAAGATGTGATACTGAAGCCTCACTTCACCCCACTGGGCTAAAACCACCTGCCAAGACTGAGACTGGAGCAGGGATGTGACTGCACTCTCTGTGCCTTGGGCTCTTGGGATGCCCCCAGCTTCTGGACACAGAGAGACCGCTCACTATTAAAACCAGGAGAATGCTGTTTTGGGGAAGACTGTACACAAGAACTTTCTGAAGCACTTGGATAACTCAGCAAGCAAAAAGCTGTGCCCAGGTATTACCCAGAAAGGTCTCCTGACCTGGCATCGTGCTCTGTGCAGGATGAATGCTCCCATGCCCAACAGCACAGTGTGGGCAAATGTAGGCAGGGCAGTGGTGGCCCCATCTTTAGATTGCTTAGGGCCATCTCCAGCGACTCCAGAACCCAGCTTGTGAGCTCCTGGGCTGCCCTGCGATGTGAACCAGAGCACAGGTATTCACTTCCAAAGGCTGCTCTGGATCTGAACTAATGCACTAATGTGGGCACATCCCGATCCCAGCAAGCCTTGCCATTGCCTCTAAGATGGAGAAATCTAATTATTTCCATTGATAGCAGGCTGCAGACTCCTTTCTTTAGGTTTCTCCTATTTCATTATCATTATGAACGTCAGACACCCCTGGGCATCAGTAGGGGAAAGGCACGCTAATCTGTTCCCCAACCATGCCATGTAACAGACAGCTCAGCCTCAGCAAACCCAAAGTGATCTTGCCTGGGGACTAAGCCAGAGGTCTAACCTGGCAGCTGCTCCAGCTCTTCTCAGCACATAATTGTGCCCATGCTGCTATCTAAATTCTTCCCAGCTCCTTCTGACATTAAGGCAAAGTAATGCAATTGATGCTCCATCTCCAGCCCACTGGTTGTGCTGAGCTTCGCAGTGCCAGCTCCACAGCTCTCCCTTTGGAAAGCTGAGTAATGGAAATGTCAAGCCTCCAGCCTCACTGCTTGATTTAAGAAAATGTTTAAAAGTCAGTCCACCTCCCATTTGCAGCAGACATCAGGATGCCTTTGACTACTGGAGGTGTAGAGGGATATTTACAGAACTTTGGTGGAAAGAAGAAGGAAATTAGAAAGCGTGGGTCAAATATTTCCATCGCCCTGCTTGGCTTCTGGCCTCCAGGAATGTGCCCAGGGGGATCGAAAACAGTGGAACCAGTAGTTGCCTTCTTCTAGAATTATTTTTCTTCTAGAATTATTTTGGGTAGGCCTGTCTACCTCAAATGTTCACAAAATACAGAAAACTTCAGTTCAAGAAGAGGCCAGTGATGAAAAGCTGTGGTTATAAATTAAATTACATGATTTCATAACTTTGAAGAAAAACGTCTAGCTCCCTGTGTGTAGCAATTTCCCCACACTGATAAACATACAGAATATAAGAAAAAAAATCCAGTGCA
This sequence comes from Anthoscopus minutus, assembly GCA_013399455.1. Lineage (NCBI taxonomy): Eukaryota > Metazoa > Chordata > Aves > Passeriformes > Paridae > Anthoscopus > Anthoscopus minutus. The sequence continues at coordinate 130,210 of VWYI01023807.1, read as the reverse complement.
TTTCCCAAGAATCTCCTTATCGGCAGAATAAGAATGTTCTGCTCCACTGAAATATTAACCATCATCATTTCTTCCTGCAGCCATTTCCAGCTTCCCACCTTAGTCAAACTCACTTCATTAGGAAACATTTACTGCTCAAGTAATAGCAATTCTTTCCACGTAGCTCCACCATTTGCATTTCAGATGGGACACAATCAGCCATATGCTCCTTTTTTTTGGTAATAAACCAGCTAAGAAACAGCTTCACTTCTCTACATTGTGCTACAGAAAAATGAGTGAAGGTTAATATATATTATGTTTCAAGTCAAGAGAAAATTAAGCCAATGGGAAAATTACAACAAAAGGGTGCTCTTTAGGGGAAATCTCATCAACTTTGGATGCAATTTCAAAAATACCTAGGGGATGCAGGAACCTATGCTCAGACACTTTAGAGACATATTTTTAAAGGTGTTTAAATGCTTAAAGATGCATGCAAACATTTTGTGTATCACCCACTGATTTCAAAGACTGTTTCAGAGACCACTGGGCATTTATTTACATCTTCTGATGCCTTCCAAAACACAAAGACCCAAAATTACTTTCCTGACCTCTTCCAGCAAAACTGAGAAGAGAACCAAGGTTTTTCTGTACCCCATTCTAAAATTTCAGCCTTGACACCAGCCTTTCTTTCCAAGCAAACCTCTACAGCAACTGCATGAAGAAGAGGCTCCATGTGAGCACAAATCACATGCTGCTTGTGCTGGGGTCAGATCACTCTTGTGCCAGGGAGAGCAGAAAGGAACACCCCCAGGATAACTCCATATGCTCCAAAGGCTTCTAGGATTTCCTGTGTGAAGCCTGATTTTCAAGGCCAGCTAGAGGGATGCTGAAAAAACACCAAACTTGCCACCCTGATCTCCTTGCTGCAAGGATCTGTGCATCATCTACCCCCTGCACAGTTTTCAGCAGACAACTTCTAGCTTGCATCCACAGTTTATTACTGCTTTTGCACTTATATACTCATATCCTACTTTAAGGATGCACAATTAAGTCGACATCAAATATATGTCAGGAAGTGCGAAAGGTAGGATTGCATCTGGAAGATTAATGTGTCTGTGTTGCTGATTCTTTTTAATTTATAGTGCTCCTCTTATCAGGGAAAATGATGGTATTCCAACACACTTTTTCAAACTGGAGGAAGCAACATTCTGCCATTTCGACCATACTACCAAATTCCAGAAGAGCAAATTGCAGGGAAAGAGGCTTGTACTCCAAATGTGTGTGCCCAGGCAAATGCAGCCTCTGAGAATACCTCAGACTTAAGTGGGATCCACCAGTGAGGCAATAAATGAATAATGAACAGCACTTAATGCATTTGATTGAATGAGAACCTGTAAAGGTGCCTTCACTTCTCGCAGCACTATAAAATGCAAGAGTGGGACTCTGTTGTGTTAAACAAGAACCAAACTGACATCTCTGCTTGGCTCAGGGTGTATGTTAGGTGAGAGCACCAGTGATATTATTTTCTGGGCACAGAGAGTATCTCCAGCTCTTGTGGGATACAGAAGTCCCCTTCCCTGAAAAGAGTCTCCCCCTAACACTTGTCATGCACAGTGCTGGCAGCACCCATCCCACTGCCAAGGGTGTGTCCAGTGGACTGGCTGTCTGCCTGCAGCTTCCCAGTGCCTGAGGCACTCCAGTATGCCTCCAATTTTGAGTAATTTGATCATTTGACCATGTTATCATTCTGCCTATGACTTCTGGTTACAGTTTAATCAAGAAATATATTTGCTTTCTGTGTTCCTAAGTGTAGCACTGAAAAAATGCCTGGCAATAAAAAGGCTGACTGAGCGTTCCTGGGGCTCAAGACACTGTGGGAAGGTCAATGAGGTCTCCTAGGGTGGTCACAGAATGAAACTGTATCCAAGAGCATACACAGAATACGTGTGCGAGATTTAACCATGCCTTCTGCAGTCAGAAATGCAGCTTTAAAAGCCTCTGCGAGGAAGGAGAGCCTCCAATATGTCAGCAGACACCCTGCAGCTCCTCTGAGAAAGGAAGAAATGTTGTTCCACAGGCCCTTCGCATCTTCAAGTAATAAGCTCATAAGTTAATTGATTAAAATTTGGGCTGCCACCCTGAACAATCACTAAACAAGGCTCATCTTCCCATGCCTTTTCTTCCAGGTCATTGTGATAGTCTCCAATGAATTCCCTTTCTTTTATACATTTTATTTTATTCCATTTCATTTCACATGATGATAGTCCTGGAAGAGCTGAACATCCAGCAATCGATGTGGTTACTTTGGTGATCATGGAAGCAAAAAACACCAAAGCAAACTGGAAAGACTGTTGAAGGGGCAAGCCTGGGGACCTCCTGAGGGCATTTTGGGCTTACTCCCCATGGTGGATCTTGCAACACTGCTTGATGACTTTGCTGGGCCCCGCCATGGGAACGTCACATCCGGGATGAACCAGAAAGCATCTTCAGGCAGAGGTGCAGCTCTGCAGGGAAGATGCAGGAGAGGCCCACGAGGATGCCTGAGGGAGAGCTGGCAGAGCTGAGCTTAGCCTGAGGCAGGTGAGATGCTGACAGGCACCTCTTTGTGCCTCACTACTGACTTGGGGGGTGTGTGTTGCTGCACTCTGGTCTGTGAGCTTTGGGAGCTTCTGGCAAGGCAGGAGCTGCAAAGAGGGTGCTCAGCAGCACATGGGAATCCACGGGCATTTTGGGATTTCACCTATTTATCCTGCTTTTTCCTCCTCCAGCAAAATGAGAGAAGAACGCAAAGAACTCCTTTCCAGCCCGGATCCTGATCATGAAGAAACGCTGCCCAGCCCTCAGTCTGGTCCATGTGCCACCAGTGATGGTGATGTGCTGCACCAGGCTGCCTGGCCAAGCTGGAGCAGCCAACTTGGCTTTCTGTTGAATCAGTCTCCATAAAATTTAATGGGTCAATAAACCAGGCATGGGTGAGTGCACAGTCTCCTAACGCCCCAAGCTTCTGCAAAAACATATGGTATTATTTGCTGGGCACAGAGAGTACCTTTGCCTACAGAGAGCAAGCTACTGAAGAGAGGATTCATGGCTATGAAGGACTGTCCCTGGATGGAGGAACTGCATTTTATGGAGAGAGAATGGTTCTTGGCCCGTGAAGGGTAGGAGAATCCTATAATTCTATTTCCTTAGTTCCTGAACAGAATGTAATCATTAGTGACACACGATGACAAAAAGAAAGGCACTCCATTGCTTTATCTTTACTCCTAAGACAAGTACTATTTAGTCCTTGTTTTCAGTAATGCATAACTGAAAAATAATTTTAAAAAAATTACTATGCAATATCTGCATGTAGCATGAGGAAGGTTTCCTATGTAGCCCTGCAGGAAGCAAGGAGGATAAATGAGACAATGCTTCCAAAAGAGTGGTTTCACTGGGAACAGATGCAGGCACACTTCTGTCAGAGTGAGATGGCAATGGCAGTTCTTCCCCATTCAGCATCTTTTAATTAGCCCTCTGTTGTTTGGAAACCTGAGAGCATTGTTGGTACTACCTCTGTTTATTAAAGATTCATATTCAGACTTTGCTGGCCGTGGGTCGTTTGCTTTTTGGAACCAGAGCAACAGAAAATTGTGCCTGAGATATCGGAAAGAGAGGTACTTAATGAAATGACTAATGTCTTTAGCCAAGTGTCTAGTTGATTACAGGGTCCATACAGCAGAACAGCAATAAATCTGCCACAAAGAGAATTGTCAGTCAAGAAAAAAGGCATAAAACCAAAGAGACAGGGAAGGCAAGAGCTAAAAATGTGAAAATGCAAATCTAGTGTTATTTTTACTAGTCAGAGCTCTGATATTTGAGCGCATATGCTAATTTGGTCAAGTGTGAGATCCCACCATGTCTCAGAGAGCACTGTTTTACAGGGAAGGTGAAGTTCCATCCTGCAATAATTTTAAATGTCATATATTTTCTCCAGGCAAAAACCAAAAACAACAAAACAACCAAAAACCCAATGAAAGCTCAACAACATTTTGCAGCATAGAAAAGTTCAAAGCATTTCCTTTGCCACAAAACAGTGTATAAATAAAAACAGCTGTTGTACATTTATGGTATTTCCATCAAAGACATTTCTTATCTTCCTCTACTCTGACTAGAAAATGGTGATCAGAAACTCAAATTTCTGGATGTCAGCACAAACCTCTCCAAGCCCCCTGCCCCCCTGAGTAGGACATTAAATGCCCATTTAAAGAAAGTCTGGCAGTATATGCCTGTGTAAAGAGCCTGGAAATCAGTCCCAAATGCCTTCTCTATCATTTGGATTCCTGCAAGGTTTTTCTTTCTGGTATACAGGGCATCTTTGTTGACATTACCACCAGGCAAGCTGAAATGAAGCCAGGCTTAACATTACGCCTCGACACTGGAACAGGCATTGTAGCTCGGTTCAGCTGTGTGTCAGGAGGCTGGTGGGAGCTCTCATTTACCCAGGCAGCTTTGGGGGTGTTTAATGTCTCAACACAACATCATCTGAATGAGCTCTAGGCAGAGACTGTGCAAGGTGAACCTCTGGGAGCTCAGGTAGCTTCCTCAGACCAGCCTTGTTCAGGCACACAGCCTGTGATAGCCCTTCACTGGGGAGCAGTGACAGGTCACCTCTGTGCCTACCTTGGCACATCACCCACACACAAAGCCACCTGCACACACAGGCAGCAAAACTGGATTGCTCCAGATGGCTTGGACACACCTTTGTTTTGATGTCAGTGTCAAAAGGACCCCATAAATTCACCAAGCCTCTGACCCTCAGCCCACCTCCAAGCACACCACTGAGCTTTACAGTGATCTGAGACAGCCCCACAGCAGCAATGGCCTGGCACCTTGAACAGAGAGGCAAAGTCCTGACAGGCTCAGTGCAGAGTCACCAGGCACTTTTGGTAATCTGGCCAAACTCACGTACCCACAGGGTCTCTGCAGCACGTGGAGCACAGCCCAAGAGGATGGCACCCAAAACTGCCTGGCATCATTGCCTGGTTTGGCATGCAGTGAACATCATATATATGCTGACATACATATATAAAAATATATATTCAGAATGCACATTGGCACATAGTGTTTTACACTTTCTATGAATCACACCCTACAACCTGTCTGTGCTTGCCATGAGACTGAAATCCTATCACTGCACTCTTAAGAACATCATTAAGAGGCTTAAAGAATAGAGATTCTGCGTGTCTCCTTCAAAACAAATATTGCTGTAATTTCTGAGGTTGATGCAAAACTTTAGCTGCAGTGCAGAACAATAAACAATACATATTTTATAATGGCAGCACAAAAATAGCATGCAATATTTCTTTCCTGGGCCTGCTAGTGCTTCTCTTCTGCTTTAAGATCACAAGAGAAGAAAAGCACGGCTTATTTTGAGTGCCTTCCATTCAATGTTTGTTACTTATTTATTTATCTAATTTATTTTTCCTTTTTGTCCTTTGCAGCCTTGCTTCTGCACTAAGGGCTTTAGCATGCCTACTTTGCACAGTGGCTTCCCTGGGATATTTTACCTATTTCAACTGTTCAAATGTTTATCTTCACGAGGAGTAAAAGGAGAAAAGCTTGATTCCCTCAGGGTGATGCAATGTTTCTGCATGGCATTTCAATAGCATCCTGTTATTCAAACAATTAGAAATCACAGAGACCATGCACAGAATTATCAGCATACTGCATGGAGATTTTTATTATTATGTAGTGCATAATGAAAATGATTTGAAGGACCCCAAAGCATCATAACAGAAGGAAGTGCTGAATAATCAGGTGATTTTTAAATTTTTTTTTTACTGAAAAGGCCCAAAATACTGTTTACTGGACATATGTCAAGCTAAAATGCACTAAAGTGGTGAATACATTTACTGATGATCTTCCTTGCATACCAAATGCAACACACTCCGGGAGTGTAGCTGGAGACTGAGCCAGGAGCTTGGGCCACAGCTGCCACACTGCTGCTGCTGGACAACAGGGACAGACTGGCACTGCTTAAAAATACACATGGGTTTTTGAGAGCATGCTTTGCATGGCAGCTCATGAAGGATGCTCCAAAGCCATGGGCTGCTCAAGGAGACACCTTGCTGTGCAGTCCTGAGAGAGCCCTGGGCACCGGCTGCTTCTCAGAACTCAGTGAGGAGCTGCTCTCATGCTCCTTCAGTTTTCAAGAAGTCATCCTGGAGACTGCAGCTCATGAAAAAATCTTTAATCTGCAGTGCAAGACACTGCAACTTGAGTCCTAATTCCCCTTTAATTTTTGACCTGTAACTTTTTGCACTACATTTTTGATAAAAAACATTACAAATTTCACCTTTGCTTCCTTTTTACAATTCACAGCACCAGTTATAGTATGACCTTCACCTGGCTTCCCAATGCCTCTGGTGCCCTCAACACTACATTGAATTGTGTGCTAACAACTTTAGGGCAAAATAAAGATCTCTTTCTTCCTTTCTTTCTTTTTTTTTTCTTTTTAAATGTCATTCTTATTTAAAAGATACTAAGTTGTATAAAGTGGTCTTTGCTACATTGGATACTTCAAAGCCAAACAGAGAATCACAAGGCTGATGACTGGGTTTGAAGAGTCATGGAAAAGCCCTCATGCTAGCTGTGCGACCAGAGAAGAAAATTCCAATTCTGTGCACACACCAATTCAAGTGTCTGCAGGTATCTAATGCATAAAGTTTATTTAGAACTCATAGAATAAAATAAATGCATTTCTATGGTTTGCCTGCCCCTGGTGTCCTTCACATCTCTGTGGTCTGTGCTAAAACAAAGCTTTGCTGACTGTTTCTCTCTCTGTAAACATTTGAGGCTGTCCTTCGTGAACGGTTTATTGCTGTGTGCCTCAGACTGCTGATACTGTTCGCTCCTATCTAGAAGCCAGTAGAATAATAAAAATTGCTTCCACAAATCCCACAGTTTCACCCTGGACTGGACAACTAGTGGGAGTATTGCAACATCCAGTGGGAAGCATGGGACACTATCCAGCTGCAGGTCCTGGCATGGGCCTTGCCATGCAGGAAGGATCCATCTACTCCCAAAGAAATAATGCTCTGTCTAGGACCTGCTAAAACTTATTGCTAACACTAGAAATTAGTTCTGAAAATGGAAGGTGGACTCTGGTTTATCAGTGAAAGTAAAGGGATGATCGCCTTTTGGCTAACAGAGACCAGTGTGCTGCCTCATCCCTGGCTGCACATGAGCCATCCACTGCTGGTGGGGAAGGGAAATGGGGACCTTCCTAAAATGAGTGAAAACTGTGGTAAAGGAACTCCTCAATGTGAAGTCTGCCTCCAAATCCAGACTAGCTCTCCCCATAAACCCCTGTGTGTCCATAAACCCCTCTATGTGCCTCATGCTTCCTCAGGGATTCACAGAATCCTCTGAGGTGGAAGAGACCCACAAGGAACATCTGAAGTAAATGGCTCATCCAGGGGTTGGACCCATAACCCTGGCGTTATTGGCACCACACTCTAAACAGGGGTACCTGCCTGAGGCCTGAACTGGCCACATATTCCAGGATACCCAGCTTGGTCAGCTGTCTTCAACTACAAAACAAAATCCAGTCTGCTATTCAATGAAATTTTAAGAGGATACTTCCAGGCTTTCCTTCAGGCATTGTTTGCAACTCCTGCACAGGAAGAAATAAGGCAATGAAATGAGATCTCAGCCCACAGGTATGAGCCTGGAACTCAAGCAAATCACTGCATTTGCATGAAGGAGGGTGTAACCCTGAAGGAGGGAATAACCCTCTTTTCCTTGGAGCAATTCAGGTCTGTAGGTAAAAGCTGCTGTACAAAATCAGGCATTCCTGCTGGCTCTGCCTCTTTTCCTGCCTTGTGATGAACCACGGTGGCTGGCTGCTTTTGGGATCAAGCCCCAAGGGACAGTACTGAAATCTGGGAAAGGAAGACAGACAAATGACTGCAATGTGCCATCTCAAGGGCATGTCCTTGCCAGCAAACTAATGGGATAAGTGTAACCTTCTTCTGGCACACAGATCAGTGGAATCCACCTGCAGCTCCTTGAAAGGAGCAAGTGCTGTGCACTGGCCAGGACAGCTGTCTGGGGTACCCGTGCTTGTCCAGGGGGAGAGCTCTGTTACAAAATGGGCAGGCTGAGACACAGCAATTAAATCTGTACTTCTGGGGACATCTCACACAGGGTTTTAGCTGCTGCCTACATGTGGGAAGGGACCAGGGTAGGACACGGGTTCTATGAGGAAGGGACACCTGCCACTCTGCAGGGGCTGTGAGAGCTGAGGTCAGCCCTTTGCATCAGCTCCTACTGAGTTTTCCTCAGGCTCATATTTAATGCATGGGATGCATTTTTAATGGTTTAGATGTGTGAACAAACCATGGCCTTGATGTTCCTACATGGGTGTGTGAAGGAGTCTCCGACCTTCTGCAATTGATGCAGCTCTGTTTTAATAGTTAACATAAAGTGGGATGGAAGAGATGAAGCATTCCATTAAGACATTTGATAATAAATTGGTAAGCGCTTTCCGAGTGTTTTACATAGTTATTCTCTCTGCAGATCTATTTAGCCAACACATGTAATTCTGAGCTACAAAGCTGTATCCCTGCTTTCGTAAACATACTTACATAAAACTCAATAACAACACAGTCTATTTATTGCTAAAACGCTAGTAGGAAATTGGAAAAGGTATAAATACAATTCATTGCTGGTGATCTCCTGCCCCCTGAAGGCACTGTAAGGCTCCAAATCTCACTCAGTTCACAGCATCATAAAACTAAAGCAATAAATGTCACTCCTTTCTTGATTGCACATTAGGCCAATTGGCTTTTTATTGTGACTAAATAGGCCGTCAGGAAGGCACCACTCCCTTTACTGCTGGGGGAAGACTTTGTCTAAATGGGGGGCCAGGGGGGGAGGGATGCTTACTTTTAAATATCAAGGCTAAGAAAAAACAGAGGGAAAAGAAAGGTGCAAAAGCACGTCGCTCTGCAAGGCCTTTTGCACTCGCTCTTTCATGCTGTAATGCCTTGATGTACGCAGACGATTATGTGTCAATGCACATTAATATCTGATGTGCATTACCATATTATCATCCCTTATGTGCTCTTTCACAGGCTGGTGAGCCCAGGCTCTCCCAGACGTGGGGTTACACAACCAACGTCACCGTGGGGGTACAAACTGAGCCTCTCACAGCTCTGGGGAGCACCCGCGCTCAGCGCTGCCCGTGCAGGGCCCAAGGGGACCGTCCTGTGTCCCTCCCACAAAGCAGCAGGAGCTGGGTGATCTTTACAACACCCTGTGTTACAGCAGGAGAACAAACCAGACTGCCAAAGCCATTCCTCCCAATGCAAATAAAGGCATGTGCTCAGAAGGCTGGGTCACTTTCTTACCCAGTGCTGAAAACCACAGTCATAGCTGGTGGCAGAGGAGTAAAAAAACCCCAAACTCTGGGTTCATTTGCTACTCTGTTGATCTGGGCACGTGAAATAGTGGCATTCCACCATGCTGTCATGTTTATATGCTGTATCCAGACATCTCATGAAAAGAGAGGGGAATGCTGCTGCTGCCCCACACAATGCTGAGCCACACATGTGCACCTTAGTAACGGGTTGGGATCGGTGTTAATGCAGTCCTGCAGCCACACCAACACGATGCTACCACCCCACATCCTCCAGCTGTCCCTGTCACATAAACATTTAATGCACCTGCTCATGCTGGGTGAGCCATTCCAGCCTCCCAGCCAGGCAGAGAGAAGGTAGGAGAGGGCAACCTCCCTTCTGCCCTTGGGCAGTGTCCCCAAAACCCTCCCAGAGCCTCTGATCATGGGCAGCCACTGCAGCTCCTCCCCACTCTTCAGCAAACAGCCAGGACTAATTGCAAGTCAGCTTTACATTTCCTCCCTGATTCCACAGTCCTTTGTCCCTCTGGCCTTCTCTGCCTTGATCACCCATCCTTCCAGGCCTCCCATACACACACACACATAGACAGGCATCTTGGCATGGAAACCTAACAGGAATATTGGTCTGTATTGAACCATGCTTTTGAAATTATTGCAGCTCTTTTGCCCCAATTCTAATGCTGACAGACTACTAATTGCAAAGACAAATGATGACTCTGACTCTTAAAAGCCTTCTTCCCCCTGAATTTCAAAAGAATTTGTGTCTTGCTCCTACAAGAGCATGGCATGGTAAGACATGAAAACCTCCCAAAATCTCAGAAATTACTTTTGGCTTTTCACAAATCAATATTTTCTCTGAAGCAATTGAAGCAGTCTGTAAGGCAAATTCTCCTTTTATCATCACTATTTCCAAGTTATTCCTTTGCACTGTAAGACTGACAGAGAATTTATACTCCAGCTGAGTTTGTTCTCCCTTCTACTAGCAAAGGGCTCCACAGGCTACTGAGAAGTTACTCCATAGTTATCAAACTGGGAGAGAACTTTGTTTCACTGAAGCCAGTGGGATAACTTCCATTGACTTCCCTAAGTTGGAAGTTCACCTTCTGAACTGAAAACCAAGTTTGGGTGAGCATCTGAAAAGAGGAGCACAAGAAAAAAACCCCAAAAGCTATAAGCTTTATGACTGTGTAGAGTATTATTCCCCGGACGCATAAGAAGTTTTGCTGTAATTGCAAAAGATAAAAAATGCCATTTTTATTACAAAACCAAATGTTAGGGATTCTAGTTTTTGGATAAGAGATGGATGTGTTGTATAGGGTCCTTAAAAACCTGCTTGGGTGAGTAGTACAGATGGAATACAATGTGGGTTTGCATTTATCTGAGAACATTTAGAGCCATGATATATAGTCTACATGACAGACTTCCTCGATGTATTGAGAAAATATAGCCAATTTCTTTGTGTAGGCAGAATTATTTACCAGAGTGTTCCAAAGTGTATTGGTAATAAAACACTATGAAGTATAAGTAACTCCAGACAATCTTGGCTTATGTTAAAACAAGTTTGTTTTTCTTTTTTTTTTTTTTTTTTTTTTAAAGAATGTTATTAAGAAAATAAATCCCGAGAATCTGGAAAGGCAGGACTTACTCAAATGAACATAAGCCTTTGAAGGATAGTGTTGACTCAACGGACAGAAAGGTCAAATTCTCCCAACCATCATCCTAAAGGAGTTGGGAATCAGTCTCACTTCAAAATTAAATAGGCTATTTTGGCACAGGATGAAGGATGCAGAGATGGTAAAGTGATTCTGTGAAACTCACCTGACTGGGAAAAATGGCTGGTTTTAACTAAATAATATATATGTACAGTAAAACAATTTTACCAGCTGGCCAAACAAGCCATCATTTTTCCAAGCACAAACTTTCTAGCCAGATCACTAGCAGTGCAATCAGTTTAGAAACACAAGGTGCTCATTCCCTCATCCTCCTCTGGAGAGCTGGACCATAGGCTTTTCTTGGGGCTGCTGAAGATAAAGCCAACTGCTTTTCCATACCCTTCCTGGCTCCTTCTGAGAAGGATGAAAACCACCTATTTTTGGCTTGATTTAGGGTCTTTCTAAAGTCTGCAGGGATCTTTCCCTGTTTTTGTTTGGGAACAAAGTCACTTTTACACCTAGGCCAGTTTAGGTTGAAACTGCCCTCTGAAAGAGTCCTCCTTATTTTCTGACCCTAACATGAAGTCTAGACACTGGTTTCTAATAAGCCCAATCTTGGAGCTGCTGCAATGTTGTCCTTGCTTGTGCTGTGGACAGCAATTCAGTCTACAATTTTGTATTTTACTAGCTTTCTCACTTTTGTGTCTGTTCATGTAGCATTTTTTCCCAGTCCCAAATGAAAAAACATGGCTGGGTTCTCTCTTCAGCTGTCATACTCCAGGCAGCAGGATCTGGCTGACCAGCCTCCTATAAAATCCTCCAACCTGGTCCTTTCTCAGAGCAGGCTTCGTAATTAAAACATCGCATACAGATGGGTAGGCATTATCTTGCTTTTTCTAACATTCCTCATGTTTTGTCTTTCATTGCAAACATTTCACTGACTAATTTCCAGTTGCTTAGGCTACATTTTTTCCAATACTGCTGACTCTTAACCCACTGAATGGTGTCTCTACACTTATCTCAATGTGGCATCTCAACAGTTTCCCTGGAAGTCAGCTAATTTCCTTTTATTTCAAAATCTTTTATCCTTGAACATGCACCATATGAAACATCAGGTAACAGAGACAGAAGAGGGTTAATTTCTCAGCAGGCACTGGAGGTAGCTCTGCTATCAGGTTGGTTATAAGATAAGTGACATAAGTGTGAGAGGGTGCAACCTGCCTGGTCATCTGCTGCTGTGCAATGCAGGGATTGTGCTCCAGTGCCTTTACTTCCCTCTGCAAACCCTTACCTGGACTCTTATTAGACATGACTACTAAGCTCCATGTGAGCTTAATCTGCAGCACCTTCACTTCATGCCTTAGGTATAATCTCAAGTAGAAATTTAATTTTTTTCAGAATTGTGTATTTTTAATGATTTTATTCCATTCCTGTGCTTATATGAGTACAAGTCCAACATGTATGTTTGTTATGCCTAGCTATGAACAAAGATCTACTTTTTCACTAGAAGATAACGAAAAGCAGCAGAAAACAGCAATATATCTACTGTATAATGCCTGGGACATTGCAGATGTTAAAGCAGCTCGTTGTTTCTGCATCTGGAACAAGTAGGTCACACATAGTTATTATACACACTGCTGAACATGAAGCAGCCAATACCCGTGAAATGTATGTGAGACTTCAAACTACCTTTTAGTACTTTATAGCAGTACAGCATCTTGTTTGCAAATGCTCTGCTTGAGAGCAACTGATGGAAGGGGGAAGGGACCCAAAGCTGACTGACCTAATTGCTGCATGGATCGAGAAGCCAGCAAAATCATTATTTCTTTGATATGTTTTCTTTCTATACTATAATAAAGATAAATATTGATTGCTGGGGCAGTATTGATTGCAGGGGTGGCTGCAGATGGCAGCTGCATGATTTGCACAGATATCTCCCATGGACAGAGCTACTTATTTGCATGAGAATGAGATTTCACCCTCCTCACATGCTTCTGACTGTTCGCTTGCCTTATAGGAGCATTTACCCAAAATAAATGTACAGTGATAGCAGTAAAATATGAAATGAGGAACTGAAAGAGTTCATCTTCGTAACACCTTTTATGTGTGTGCCTCTCTGCTGTGGGTAAGTGGAGCTTATTGTCCCAGCTGTGTGGACAGAGGCACAAGACACAGAGACCTGCTGCAATTATGCTGCAGTGCCACTGCCTCAGCTGGGAATGCCACTTGGGAATGCCACCCAACCACACAGCACACCTCCTTCCTTCCCCACTGACTCCCACACTGAACAAGCCCAGCTCCTTCCTCCAGGCCTGGATGCCTCCCTGCAAGCTCCCTGATTGGGGTCGTCAGTGACCCTGGAGAATGACTTCAGCATCTTCTCCTGATCTCAACCTGCCTAGTGGGATCCTTGCCCACTTTCAAGGAATGGGAAAGGCTTCTCCAGTGTGGGCCAGGCTTGTGAGGAGGGAAGAAAGTTTCCTACCAAAAGAAGAGTGCCTATTGCAGCACATAATACACTACTCCTAGCCAAGGAGAAGTCCTTGGGGTGATTGGGACCAAGTTGCAGGAAGCAGCAGGAGTGTGTAGGCACCTTTTTATCACTGGCACAAACCTTTGAGCGGCCCATTTCATGGACCACTGCCAGGGAACTGCTGCCTATCTCCTCCACCTGCAGCCTCCAGCAGGGAGGAAGGGGCAGGCAGAGGAGCACTCTGGAGGCCCCACCACCTCCTTGGACACGGACCGGCTGTAGGGGAAGCTCTCTCTGAGCACACCACACACCGCTGTGTGTCTGCCTTCCTGCTAGGAACCTGCATCTTATTGTGGGCAGTGCTGCTGCACTTCCACAGTGTTGCTGGCTGACCTGCTGATATTGGAATTCAAAGGGAAATTTATGCCTATTTAACCCCAATTCATCATTTTGATTTTGATTAACTCTACAAGTCAGAGGTTTGCAGGCTTTAATCTTGTTTTAAGAAAATACTCCCGTCCTCTCTATTGTCAGCATTTTCCAGCTGTAAACTCAACCAAACGATCTTTCTTATTACTTATCTCCTTCCACTTTGGACATATTGGTGGACCTCTGAAACAGCTGCTCAGTCTTTATCCAAGCCATGATTTGTTCACTGTAAGGAGTGCTCTTACTTCCTCAGTGGCCTATAAGGAGATTATTGCTGCAACCAAGGTTTCTGACGTGGCTCTGCACTGACACTAAGCCACTCCAGCAGAGAGCAGGCACTCCATTTGGTGAGTACTATTTATGTACAGTGAGTGTTTCATAGATGCTTTTTGGAAGATCTGAGCAATACACTACAGTTCAAAACGTTACGCCTCATTCTTCAATTCCTTTTAAGTATATCTCTCAGGGTGTTATGTTGAGTAGCCCTGTCTTACAAAATCAATTATTCCTTAGCCAGCTCAGAAATAAAACTCAAAGCAAGCAACACCAAATGTCTGATTTACCAGTAGATTGCAACCCTGTGCTGAAGAGCGTAGCCACTGCCCTGCTTTAAATATTCATGAAGCCCACTGGTGCAAAATGCATTAAAGGTGGGAATAATGCCAGTAATACACGATCCTCTTAGTGACAAGAAGCTTTCACATATTAAAGCAGCAAGATGTTAAAGACTTTCAAGTGAACAGTCTTTGTTTTTAACTTAGAGAAAGAGATTCACTAATGGAATGCCAAATTGCATTCACTCTCATGATACTTGACTGCAGAATAGGATAATAACACATGTGTGCTTCTGCATGCCATGGAAAGCCTGTTATTACAGAGGTTTCTTTCCTGCCTTTTCTCTGTACCTTCCAGAAAATGTTCACACAAATCTTACCCCTTCAAGTAATCTTCTGTGTGCCAACCCCCCATTAGAATCCCAGGAGTCTAGCCATTAACAGATTGGTTTTACGCAAATAAAAAGATTTAAAAATAATGGTGACACAGTACAATAGCACAATTTAGATGAGTGACAACTGGCAATGAATAACCAAAAAAAAAAAAAAAGACAAAAGGAGTACAACCAGAGATAACGGTCTGCAAAATATAGACTATAACAATGCAGAAGAATGTCAATTGTCACTTTAAATCATCAGCAGCCCAACCACATCTGCCATCACACCTGTGCTCTCTTTTCTGCTCTGCTCTGGCACCCTAGAAATAGTAGGCAAACAGCCAGCCTTGCATCTCCAGCTCTCTGAAGTCTGGCTTTGCTACCAGCCTGCATTCCTCTTACCCAGAGCATAGCTTACCTCAGGCACTGACCCTGCACCCTCAAACTTTTCCTGCTGAAAGGGATTTGGTGCTGGGATTGACATCCTGTCACAACAGGTCCCAGAACCACCAGGATCTGCTGATCCCGTTTGGATTTTACAAACCTCATCAGTCAGGTGAGAGAGCTAAAGGAGTCCTGCTTATATCTGATACTTGACCCATATAAAAATAGTGAACAAATAATAAATTGGCATTTCTTGGCAAGGAGAGTGGGGCAATATGTGCCTCTGGTGCCAAACATGAGAATTCAACTAACATATATTTGAAAGAGGGTTCTACAACCTCCATACATAGTCCACTAGGAAGATGCTTTTCCAAGACTAATCAGGGGACAGGAAAATAGAGCTCTGTTATGGCATATGAAGCTGCTTACTTCAAAGCAGACCTTTCCCAGGCTTTACATGCAGTTTGGGCTTTTGGATGGGAATCAGCTTTCCAGCCTCCTAACAGTTTGTCTGGGAGCATCTTCCCTGTGCCAGCCCTTCCGTGCTTCCTGCCCCCAAAAGCACCTTCCCCTGCAGAAAGAGTGCTTGTCAGTAAAGACTGAGCACCTCAGCTTCTGCTGTCATTATGCTGCTCTATAAAAGCCAAGTTGTTTCAAAGGGGAGGAATTAAACTGCAAAAGATGCAGTGGGAACACTGGGGTAAGTTGGATCAGGCAGTTTTACCAAGCTATTTCTGGAAAAAAATAAACACTGCTACTCAGTGCTTATGATTAATAATGTTATCTTGTAGCTAATTTTATTCCTTGCCCCTCTCTTCTCCTGCCTTCCAATTTGGAAGCACACTTAATTATGAAAACATGAGCACTAGACTGTGAATTTTGATATATTAATTTCACCATGGTTTTGTTTCTACACTGCGCCACCAAAGCTCTCAAGGACAACCAGTCAAGGAGACAATGAAAATCATAACACCTGGGTTAATTTTCTTAAGCAAAGTCAACATTAGGCAACTTCTTACTCACAAATTTCATTACATTGCTGAAACCTATAACCATGATGCACCTTGCTCCTGTTTTTCAGCACCAGTTTCCTTTGATAACTGAAACCAGAGCAAGGACTCAGCAGTTGGTTTGCTCTGGGCTTTTTTAAGGACTAGAACCAGAGATTACTGATTACTAAGAGACTGGCAAGACAAAACCAAAATGAACAGAAATGGTTAACCATGACCATATTCCTGAGCTTCTTCACTCAACAGCAGAACTGCTCCTAATTTCATGCCTTGACCAAGGGCACACGGATGCATTACCTGGGTGGGGTCAGCTGCCCAACACTGGCCCAGCTATGGTGTTCACCATTCCCTTATTGACTCCTCTCTGATCCATTCTGATTCTCCACACTAGAGCTCTGGCCTCACTGTTTTACCGAAACCTCACTGTCCAGTTTGCATATCCATTCTTTAGTTACCACTAGCCCACAGCTCCAGAAGCACCATCCAGGCAACTGCTCCGACATTTGCACAGCTATTTTGTTGTCTCTCTAAATCTGTTTTAGTTACTTAGAGAGAAACATGAGGCATTGCATTAGGGCAGAGTTAGGAATAATGTTCTGTGAATAGTGACCTTTTTGATCTATTGGCTGTTCCAAAATCACAATGAAAGGGTTAGCTCAGAGTTGGCTTAATATAAGTTTGCATATATCCTAGGAAAATTAAAAATAGAAGTCTGAGTTGAGAGACTTATTTCCCTTCAGCTTATGTAATTAAGGTTTAAAATAAAAAAAATCTGAATAATTTTGAAACTCCTTTTAAAAAATAAAAATGAAAACCATTTCCATTGAGAAAATGTCTAAATGTACACTCATTTTTTTCAAGCAATTGAGGGCAAGGTTTCCAACTCCAGCAAACTAGGAAAAAGCGAGACAGATTTCCCAGCCTTTCTAATGCCACACATGAATTAACATGATGATCATACTAATGATACTTTTTAACTGGAAAAGCTTTAGGTCAATTATTTTTCCCAATTCTATTTTTACTGAAGTATGAAGCTGTAAAACCCCAGATGGAATAACATAAGTTATAATGGCAACAAAATGGATAACTGTTTCTAAACTTGGTCTAAATTGTGCACGTTCCAAAATTATAAACCAGAATGTTTTATACATTTTTTTCAGAGTAATAACCACCTCAGTCACTTTGAGATGAATCTCTGGCTGCAGAAAATTGAGTATCTAACATCTGTAATGCTTTCCAAACCACAGTACCTTTAAATAATACAACATTCATTAAAATAGAAGAGTAGAACAAATTACTGTACCAAACATCCTCTGCATCTTCGTCACACTCTGCCCCAAACTGGCAAATGTCACAGGTCGATGTCTCTTTTTGATTGGTTTCACCTGAGCCTTCATTGACTGTTTGATGGAAAGCAGAAGAATATACATTAGTAAAGACAGCACTGTAGCAAAGAACTTCTCTCTCTCTAGAAAAATCTATTCACTGCATCAGCTTAATGCACTGCTCACAAAGCCAACAGCCAGCCAACAGTGTTCCTGAGCGGGCCAACACAGAAACTTCCATGCTGGCCTGTGATAAATCCCCTCAATTACAGAGTTAAAAGGAAAACCCGAGAAAAACCCTTCCTTTTACCTCTCCTCTTAAACAATCACCCCTTCAAGCTGCAGCCCAGGAAGGTCGTGTCCCCACTGAGCCTTACTGCTTTGTTCCCTGGGAAAATAACGGAGGGGCATTGATAGCATCACATGCTGCCTCGTGTCCTTTACCCGTAAAGGCCTTGGGATGGCCCCAAGGGGATGCTTTCCTCGAAAATGTTTTGAAACCACCTGCTGTGTGGTGCAATCTAGTCCACTCCAATCTAGTCCATTTTTCTCCATGGAAGCACAGCTATGAGCCCCAAGGACTAGTTATCTCTGGCAGGGAAGATTTAGTGCTGTCCAGAGGAGAGGACAATCTCCAGCATAGGTTAAATTTGCTACCAGGAGAAAGTCAGTGCTGATGTCTGAAATTGTGTAAGGTTTGTACCCGGCCCGTAAATCAAAACCAAGAAGGGACTAAAGAAGGGAAAATAAAAATATGGGTGCAAGAAGATGTGAAAAAGTACTGATGGCTGAGTACTGAAAGACAGAAAGAGATGACTAAGGTAGGCACCAAGAAGAAGGTTTGTTAAAAGATCCAAAAGAAACATTATCTATGTTTCTACTGAAGTGTATAAACATCCCTCGATATCTTTTGAAAGACGCCTCTCTCCAGCAAGACACTGTACCTAGAGATATCCCTTCTGCCAGTTGCAGAGTTATTAAACCAACCCAGACTCTGAGCATCCATCAGCTCTGACTGACGTTGTTACCTGCACCAAGAGCCTCTGCAGTGTCTTCTCTCTTGCATTTGGAGTCAGCACCCTGGTGCAGGCTTCTGCACACCTGGGCGCAACCCACCAAAGCCGGTGGGCACATTAGAGTGTGTTGGTAGCCCCAGTGACATCCACTGGACAAATCATCTGCCTGATGGACATCCAGGTTGTTACCAGAGGCTTTTGTGTCAGAGCACTCTGACTTTGAATAAGCTGCTTTTGTTATTTACTCAAAAAAGGACGTGAATCCCAGGCTTTCACAAAGCTGTTTGAGGAGAAAGGGCTTTTGCCCCTAGAAGAGCAAGTGTGTCTCCAATTCCCGTTTTTCAACAGACTTGTTTCCCTATCCTGAACAAGTTATGTAATCTCTGCCATGCTTCCCTCTATGTGATAACAGGAATAATATAATTTCCTCCCAACAGAGGATGTGGAAACAAGTATATTAAAATATTGTGATATGCTTAGACACTACAGTGATAGAAATCACAGAAATACCAAAGGTAGATGACTTATCTAAAATGCTTTTTTCCTGAGCCTTAATATAGTCAAAGGAAATGTTGGTATTTTTAGGTACAGACTATGCTACATCAATTTCTTATCAGTCATGCTTGAATTTAGACTATATTAAAGAGAAAAAAATGCACCTGTGAAAAGCATTTTGATTATCTGATTATCCCAAAAGGAAAATGAAAAAAGGGAGACTTGCTCTATTTGTACAAATTTGCTCACCTTTATACCCATAAAATTCATGCACAAAAAACCAAAAGAGAAACCAGGAAAAACACACTCTGGATTTTCGTTCTACTGCGTTGTCAGGCTTTACAGGGAAGGTCTTAGCTGTGGTTTTTCCTTTTCCTTAAATGACTGAGAAACTCTGTAGGCTCACATGTCATAAAAGCCAATGTTCGAGGGTGGACAAGGAGTCCAAGTACCACATCCTCACACCATTAGCATCTCCATGTGCTGCCTATGTGATTCTGGCCCCACAGCATCACAAGGCTCATGATCCTCCCCAGCTCCCTGCAGCTGCATCCAGGCCTGCAATGTTTCACTTACATTTTCAATACAGAAATCTCTTTTACTGAGGAGATAACTTGACAGCCAATTGTGGCAGGGGGTTTCCAGTGGTTAAGACAGTAGGCAGGACATGTAACGTGTGACTATGGGGCCTATTGCCAGATGACTTCTTATAACAGCCAAGCATTCCTCGCCTATCAGAAACAAGACAACTGCTCCAATTCAGGAGGGTGAGATATATACTTTATGGAATGGAGCTTCAATTTCTTTATTTTGTTATTCTGCAAATCACTTCCCTTGCATTTCCTTTTAATTTAAAACATCTTCCCTGCTTTCTTCCTCCCTGAAACATTTCTATTCATAACCGCCCAGCACGTGTCGCTTGGCCAGGGACCTCACACAGTTCTACATCACAGAATAAGTGAAATAGCTACTTAAACCATTAAAAAAGGCCTTTGAAAGACTGGGCATGTTGAAGAGAAGTAACTGATTTGGAGATCATCCACTCTACAGCACATTGCAGTTCTGAATTTCTACTTGAAAATATTAAGTCACTCCATATTTTTTTGAAGAAGCCCCATGACCAGCTTTCCATAATCAATGTGCACATTGTCATTAAACGTGCAAATGTGCAGCAGTCCTTACTCAAAAAGACAGCTGTTTATCTCCTGTTTATGATCTTTCAGTTGTCAGTATCACAGATAACGTTATTCTTTACATTTCTTAAAGGTGTGTTTTCTCTCCCTACACAAACCCACTGGCATATGCACCCACACCCAGAACTGACACACACAGGGCTTGTTTTCTCCATGCTGTGCAGATAAGTGCTTTCATAAATCAGACATCTTACAACGAGTTATTTTCCCAATATTTCCTGCTGCTTTCTAGCTTGAGGACTAGTGGATGCTTATTTTCTAAGGTGAGTCTTTTTCCTTTTTACCCCTCACTGCACTTGCTGATTTGCACTTTTTTTCTAACTCAGCTAGAAAAAATTGTTAGCAAAAAATAATCTAATTTCTGGATTCCTCCTCTAAAACAGAGAATGAGTCTTCTTCTCATGCATGTTAGGTATTTTTTTATTAGCAACTATTGAAGTTTTAGCACCAAGACCCTGCAGGAACATAGTAGAGCTCCAGGGAGGCTAATCACTGAAGCCCACCACTTATTACTCACACAACTGAGAAATGTTAAGCTGCAAATTCCTATTTGTATTAGCAAGATTATCAACTCTTAGAGTCCAAAGAAATGCGCTAACAAGGGTTAGAAGGTCACTAGCATCATCTGAAAGTCACCTCAGAGACTATACCAGTCTCCTAAGCAATATAAATTCTCAGCTGTGACGGCACTACACACAATTTACAGAGTCAATGGACTGTGGTAACCACAACAGCTCCTGTTTTAATCATTTGGTCCTTCTCTGGCATTCTTACAGTGCCCAGATCAGATAGCTTGATTTCAAGAATGTCTGTATTGTTTGCAGGTCCCACAAGAAAGAAGTAATTTCTTAGGCATTTTACTCTGTCTCTCTAGCTGAAAAAAAGCCACATTGAAAGTATCATTGGTAGATTGGTCTGATCCTGTGCTTATTTTCTGTAACATCAGGAGAAAACTAAAAGCCCCAAAATTTCCCAGTCCCACTGCAGACATCTCTGGTTTCTCTTTACACTTATCTCTTTGAATCAAGTCTTCTGTAGGTGCTACAACCCCAAAATATCATGCTAGGACTTTACCCACACAGCTTCTCAGACGCATCCTCTATTAGGAGATGGATTGCTGGTTTAGAGGTTTTAAAACATAAACATCAAAATCTCTGTGCTTGAGCTTCTGAATAAACCTTGCTCAGTGTCTTCCCAAGGTGCTTGACAAGTGGCAAAGCTGGGATGGTAAAAGATTCCTTGGAATTTCCAGAAAAGCAGCTCCAGTGGGATGGTCAGGAATATGCACAGCACCTTGATCTGGTACACCAAGTGCCACAGCAGACATGCATGTACCTTGCTCCACAGACCATACTGTGAGGAGTAAATGGGTGTGGGAAGAATAGCTGGTGAGAGACAATCAGGTGGTGACACTGGCTAGACATACATCTCTGAATCTCTCTTTGCTGACACGCCTCTGAAGGTAATAGGGCAAACTCAAGAAAGCCCCAGCTCAGTGTTCACATACCTTTTTTGGACTATTTAACAACTCTTATTCAATATATTTCAACTACACTGGAGAACACAACAAAGAAACAATATAAAACATCACCACATGCTTGAATATACAAAATATGGCTTTAATGAATTATGAATTATGACTACTCTTATGTAGTCTTCCTTTGATCGATGTGATCAGACACGTGCTTATCACAACCTCTGATTCTCACTTGACTCCTCATGGTGGGATATCTTTGCTATTGTTGAAAGAAAAACTTCAAAAAAAGGCATGGTCTAGCTCATCCTAACAGGATATGTGCTTGTTTTCAGCTATAAAATCTAGGTAATAACAAAAATCACATGGAGATGAGAGTTGATGGCCATTTTTGTATTGCAGAATGAAAGACAATGTGCAAATTAAAATGTAGTGGAGGAGGATGCTCTTCAGACCAGCTGAGGTGATTTTGCCACATGCTTCAATCCTAACAGGAGTGCTCTGAGCAGGTGAGAAGGTGAGTGGATAAAGTGAGAAAGCTCTAAGCAAGCAGGACAGAGAAGCCAGCAGAATTTACTAAATGTGTGAGAACAAGCACTACCTGCGCTACCAGACAGCTAACAACACCTCACAAACTGCACCAATAAAAGCCCAGATGCTGCAAGCGACTTCACTCTAATCAATAAGCCTTTTTTCCTTAAAGCATTAGCTCAGTCAAAACCTGCAAAGTGAGAAAAATGAAGGGTTCGAGGCAGGGGGTCAACTTGCCAATGACTCTGCCCTCAAAGTCTGGCAGAGGCTCAGATCGGCATTACCATCAAAATAAAAGGAAAATGGCTTACAGTATTGGTAATAAATTCAAACTCTGACGTGCCTTGTTCTGCTTTACTCCTGCCAGCTGGCTCCATCTCAATAAATACAAATTTGCCCTCTCTCACACCCATAAACACCCTGGGGAAATTACTTATTGCAGAGAAAAACAAGTGTCTGTGCCCAGTTCAGGACCCAACGCAGAACTTTTAAAGGAGACCTGAAACATTCTCCTTCACACCAACGTGCCTTTGATGGTTTCTCTATAGCACCCCAGGTGCTTGAAACCCCCTCTCTATTATATGGGCAGGTGATTTAAACAGTACTGGGGCTGTGCCATACTTGAGCCAGCTGCCTGGGAGATTAGACCCCCTTTCTCAGGATTATACTGCCTCAGGTCCCATCCTCGGATACACCTCTGTGCTGCCAATCTCAGCCAAGTGCTGGAAAAGGTTAATAGGATGACTCTGGCATGATGTAAATACCTAGCAGGGTTTTTGAGGAGGAACTGGATGCACCCAGCCAGCTCAGATTGCTGATAAAATGTGGCTCTTATCTTATTGCTAAAGACCATGTAGATAGAGCCTGGCACTGCTTTGATGCCAGTCAGACTCAATTTGCAGTGCTTTTCAGTGCTGGTATTTATATTGTGATTCTCAGCTTATGTTTTTTTCCTTAAAAATCATAACCAGTGGATTATCTCAACGTATAAGGATCTCGGCTTCCATGTATATATTTGTTTTGAAAGGTAAGCCTAAGCTTTAGAGCAGTGGAGAAAATACTTGTGAGAATAACAAACACCAGGAACTCTCATGTTTATAATGTTTAAAAACATGTTTGTAGGGCTGATTAATGATCTTTCAGTCCAATGCTGAGTTGATGTCAGACAGGAAAGCAGCACTTCTGAAGCAGCTCACCCATGTGCACAGCTCACCCACACCTTGTGAGTGAAGCCTGTGCTTCTGCCCTTGGATACAGTCTCACAGTGCAAGGAAACTGGGAGTGCCCGGAGCTTAAGGGCAATAACTAGTACAAAAACTGTTTCAAACTGTTACTAAGCACTGCTGCTCTGTCTACTTTTTACCTCCTGCGCTGCTTCCCCTCATGCCTTCTAATTAATTTTCTTGGGTCCCCTTCCCTTTTCCCACCAGCCCCAGTTTTCCAGTGGCACTTTCCCAAATACCTGGAAAAGCTTGGTCAGCCCTGCAGATGGGTGGTGCTGCTGTGAGGAAAGGCGTGGGACCACGCAAACCCACGTGCCCTCGCCTGGCCCAGCTCAACATCTCGGAAACCTCCCAAGTCTTCTCCAGCCGTCACCCGGCCCAGGGGCTCGAGGGTCTCACCTGGTGAGATGGGCAGCATTCCCACCCTCTAAACCTCACTTATTGTGGCTAAAAGTGGATGGGATGAGAATGGTTTCACAGTGGGAATGGTGCTGCTGCTCTGCACCTGTCTGCCTGTAGCTCTCTCCTATTGGCAGGCCAGCTGGAGGTCTCCTGCAGCATCCGTGTCTGAAGCCAGGCCATGACTCTGCACAGGGACTTCTCTTTGCATTTCTACAAGTGTGGCCAGGAGGGAACAGATTCAATTCTTACTCAAAGTGCATTTACTCTAAACAAACACCACTTGCTTGTTGCTGTCTCATGCATATTCCTGCAGCTCCCACAGTGCATTTGATAAAAAATTAAATGCGATTAGTTGAGGCCAGTTTCTCCTAGCAAATATCTCTAACGGCATTACAAAAGGAATGGCTCATTGAATAAAACCCTATTGTAAGTTTTCTGAATGCTGACATGAAGCAGCTGTGATTATTGCACCATTGTGTGGTCCCCCTACAAAATTTGATGTTTGCCTGGTGCTGTGGGCTGCCAGCACTGCAGATTTATGAAGGTGTATGATGACCAGCACTGACAGTATTTGCCAGCATGAGGAAGAGTAGGTTCATTTAATGTTGCCAAGAGCTTCCCCTAAAAAACAGCTTTGAGCAAAAAGCCAAAATAGCACATGGGGACTATTCATCTCTGCCTTGTGTTAATGTAAAGAGAAACCTCGCTTCCTTGGAGGAGAATTTTCAAGAAATAGATACATCTTTTTGTAAAAACATGCCTGCAATGCTGCCAAAGTTTTAGTGGCACCAGCCCCTGCTTTTATATATTTCAATATGCACAACAGAATGAACAAAATAACCAAGTGGACATGGTCACAGCTGGGAGGATGCAATGCCACGGGTCACTAATCAAGGCCATTATTAAACAGCCTGGAAGGAAATTACTGTAGCCCTAATTGCAAGGACCAGAAGATTTTTCAGGATCAAGGAGAAATAAAAAAAGATGATGCCTGATTCCTCCCTCAGGTTGACTTGCCTGACCACACAAATCATTAAACCTCAGCACTGTGTCAAGGTAGGTAGGAAGCTGCAGTCCAGGAAAGCGCCCAATGTCTTAACGCTTTTCTTGTTTGTCAGAAAATGGCTATCACAGGGTACCCTGAAGCAGAGTCACGTGTGAGCTGCCTCTGGCTGACTGGTCCTATGAGCCAGAAAGAAGTGGAGTAGGCCAGGATGGAATTCCACACATGGAATCTAGGGACTCCATGCATGCTGGAACACAGCACTACAAATCCTGTCAAGAAATACTGCATGAGATGAAGGTTCAGTTAGAGGAATACGGAGGCAGCGCTGCCTTCCTCTGTAGGAGAGGATGTTACAGTTGGACATAAACCACAGAAATTACCCATCCATGCTTTCCCTGACCTCTGCCAAGAATTCACATCCCACCTGAGGTTCTGAGCATTTCCATTCATTCTAGGCAGAGAGGAACTCACATCATCGAATTTACAGACATTCAGTGAAAAAATTAAAAAAAAAAAAAAATCCAAAGTCATGGTTTCACAAAGCCTAAAATAAGCAAGTCCCAAATGGTGATGTGACATTCCAGGGCTTTCAACACTGAAAGGGTGCTTTTGCCAGCTTCCTACCTGGTGGAAAGATTAACAGAAGTCTTAAATGTGAACCCTTCCAGCTACTCATCTTTTAAGAAACAGAATAAAAGGAACAAAGATAAAACCTAAAAGAGCTGTCTGGAATCCACTTGGTGACTACTTCAGTTTTAAGATCTTTGTCACTTTGCTATTGATTTAAGTCTGTGTATCCTTTTGAATATTAGTATGGCTAGCAAGATAGCAACATCATACATAAAAATGTTCTTTATTCCAGAACAGATGAAACTCCCAGTGGTAAAAGAAGATTTAGGTATCTCTGAAGATTTCTTATCGCTGTGCAACATAACTCTCTAATGGTTCAGTGCCTTGGAGGGTCATCTAAGATCACTTATCACATAAATCAAATAGGTGGCAGGCTATAAGAATGGAAGCCTATAGCAATTTCATGTCTTTGCTTGCAGACATCAAATCTATCTTTTAGGCAGACTATAGAGGAGATAATATGCCACTCCATTTAAGCCAGTGAAGAAACCCAAATCTGAGTATTAACCAATTTTTGGGAAGCTGCTCCTGGTCTTGACTGCACCACAATTATCTTGGAAAATGACTGGTTTTAAATCCTAAAATGTGGACGGCAGACACTGGTCCTGGTTTTAATTTACACTAAAGCTGCTGTAAAATCACTCTGGCAATGGAAGGGAGTGCCAGAGCAAGTGAAAGTCCAATTTAGTTTATGTCCCATTTACATAATCAGTGGGGTGTAAAGTGGATCCACCGTAAAAACTACTTGGGTCTACCTATGACTGGATTCAACAAGAGGAACACAGTTTTCTTCTCCTTCTCCACTTTTCTTCCATATAATAGTCGTTTCTTTTGATTTCTGTGGTGTTAGTGCAGGTTACACACTCATAACAGAGCTGGAGCTGCCTTGGGGCTCAGAAGCATCAAGTGGGCACGTGCCAAGCTCATTTTTAGTAGTGGGGTGTCAGAAGGGGGCAGTTCAGTGGGGTGCCAAAACTGACAGTCACAACCCATGTTCAGCCAGGCTGAAACCTCATGATTGACAGCTGTGAGACATGGCTCCTTAGCTGCCTCTTCCTCCACCAGCTCAGTGGATCCCCAAACCCCCTTCATAGTTCCTATCCCAGAATTTGGTATTTCTGCAGTAGTACTCCCTGATCTGCAACTGCCACCACTGATCTGATCCTCTGAACTGTACAACCAGGGTTCATCTCTGAGTTTGCTTCTTTCCCTGGGAGAACTCCCTTTAAAAACAAAAACAAAGTGAAAATGAATCTCAGAGCTAGTTGTTAAGACCCTGCTCATGAGACATGTGAAGGTATTTCTGCTTTCCCAAGGTATTCCTTGGATCTCTGCTGCAGCTCGGGCTGCACAGGAGTGCTGGCACCTAAAGAACTTGCCAGAAGCTGCGATGAGGGCAGCTGCAAAGCCTCCAAGTCTTGTTGGAGGAGATACAATATTTATGCAACATAGATCCTATCTTTTACATAACCCCACTCTTCAACAAACATGAAAACATATGGCGTCAGTTAATTGCATGGAAATATTTGGTAGGAAGACAATTTTTCAGGACAAATGGGGGAAAAAAACCCAATCAAGCCATGTTTTCCCCTTTTATTCCCATTTTCAGTGGGCAGGTTGAGGCAGTGCATGAGTATTGGCTTAAAGCACTCCTTGGTTTATGGTTTATGCAGCAGAATAATTGTGTCCATAGCACAAAATCCATGAGAAACACTGGCAGCTCTGCTGACAGCCTAGGCACACAGGCAAGGCAGTTCCTGAATGAGTAGCACAGCCACTCCTGCAAAGGTGACCAGGATTTATGAGCAGGAGCCTCCATGAACTAGGTCTGTGAATAAACAGGGGATCTAATTTTGTGCTGTCACCCAGAATTTACATGACTTGGGAAAAAGCCTCCCAGACCTCCACTAATAGGACAAACAGGCTGCGTGTGACACTTCGAACTCAGCCTTGAGTTTGAAGCAGCAGGAAAGCGTGGATTTGAATCCATTTACACCAGAACAATGTTGCCCTTCTGAGTATAATTTTACAGACGTGTTTATGATATAGGGGGAACCATATGGCACAAAAGGTTTAAACATTTAATCTCACTTAGCTTCAATACACTGCATATGCAGAAAATTGGAAGCCCAGCAGGAAAATGCCAGATTTCATTCTCACTTAGTCGTGATTAACCTTTATGAGCTCGCTCAGAGTTTTGTCACCTGTGAAGTCACTCGGGGCAGGCAGGCTGCAAAAACCCTGACTTGCTGCTTTGGCCAGGGGACCACAGTGCTGAGCTTGAGCTTTCCAAGAGCTCTGCTGCCCAAAAAGGGGCACTCCCCTGCCCTAAATGGCAGTGCCTCCTGCCCCTACATTCCCTAAAAATGGGAAGGGGAAAAGGGACTACAGGGGACAAATGACATGGAGGGAGGGACTCTTCCCTTTTTCTTCCTGCAGCTGGGCCTGCTTGGCTGAGCTGGGTCCAGTTGAGAGCAGCCTTTCCCCAGCAGACAGACACAAAGCAAACAGCTGATACATATCACACTTTGCAAATATGCTCTTTCTCATTAATACTGATTCCCACACACAAACACTTTAGCTATATTCACTGATTGCATTACCATTGCAGAAGTGTAATTAACAAATTAAAAGGGAGGATTGTGATTCAGTTTAATTTGGGGGAAATCTTTAAATAAATAAAATAAAAAAAGGAGTCTGATGAGTCTGATGTTTGAGGATCGTTACCCTCTGCTATTTGCTTTAATTCTTTGGACAAGCTCTAAGAGAAATGCTTTCCTTGAAACAAACACGCCCTGAATATGCTGCAGTAGTGGCTACACGGGCGCTTAAAGAAACAATGACAAAAAACCCAAAGAAATGAAAGAAATCCTGACAGATGCTAGATCCAGATACTAGATTGCAAATTAAGGTGTATCATTGTGAAGAGAGGAAGGAGGAATATGCCAGCTGGAAGGTGGTCAGACTGAGCTGAGACTGACAGCTTACTCACCAAGACTTATGAAAAGCAACACAAAATGTGCACGCTGCCTGCCCACAAATATTTGTGGAAGGAAGGAAAGCAGAAAACCCTACATACTTGCTGCCCTTCCAGATCCTTGCATGATAAAATAAGCCAGTTCCACTGAGTAAATGAATGTTTGTGAGAGCAGTCAAAACTCCTGAGCCAAAGTTAGACTGAATTTCTCTCCAAAAACCAACTGAGCAGTCCTGGAAGAATGACTAAGAAATGATACATACTGCCCCTCACATTTCCGTCAAAAACACCTTTCAGGTGATCTAATATTATGAGAAACCATAATCATTAAGGATTGATCATGCTAATATAATTTTCCGGATGGCTTATTAACCTACTAAGACATGTTTTTCTCTACTTCCCTTCATTAGCGACAGCGATAATTAGGTAAGGACAGAGTAGCAAAATTGATCATATGCTACCGCCAAAGGGGACAGAGAATGTATCATGGACATTTAGCACCCTGTTCTCCAAACTCGAGATGCATTCATTTTAGTTAGTACCACAGCTATTTTCTGCCTTTGATACAAGGAATCTCTTAATGTAGCTACTGTGTAACAGGAGCTTATTTTTAACCCTATTCCAAAACGGAAT
The DNA here is from genome assembly GCA_013399455.1 of Anthoscopus minutus. Lineage (NCBI taxonomy): Eukaryota > Metazoa > Chordata > Aves > Passeriformes > Paridae > Anthoscopus > Anthoscopus minutus. The sequence goes on along the minus strand of VWYI01023807.1, from coordinate 101,047 downwards.
TTTCTTTTTCTTTTAAAGTTCACGGCACAAAATGAGATGAGACAGGAAAACATCCCCCTCTCAAGTCGTCCTCTCCTTATTTCAGTCTCCTCATGAAAGCAGCACTTTGAAAGCAGAGCAGCTGCAGAGCCCTGGCTGGGAAGCAAAGGAGTGAGTTATACTGTCACCTCCAGGGCAATAACCCCCAGCAGACCCACAGCATCAACTTTCCCCCACCATCCCACTGATGTGGCAAGTGCCTGTAAACCCAACAGTGACAAAGGCATCACGGCCGTGGTGAATTTTTTACACATTTTTTTTTAAAATGTGAGCAACTGGTTTTCCCTGAGCATTCCCCCATGTGAGCAAGGGGAAGCTTTTTGTTGATAAATGCATTATAGGGAGCTGAAAAGAGTTGACATTACAAATCTGGCACTCTGATGGCATCCTGTATGAACAGGGAAAAGGAGGATCTGCCAAAGCGAGAGCCAGGCATAATATAAAAAGCATCAGCCCAGCATTTTGACCTTATTTAAGCCTAAACAGCATAACACTAGAATACTTAATGCACAAATGTCATAAATATTCTTTAGTCTACATGCACATTAATGTTTTCTTTAAATATGCGATTCACTTGATATCTCAACCCCCCCTTCCTCAGATGCAAAATCCAAAATAATGATTATATCAATTCATTGCTTAATACATTCAACTGTGGCCCTGATTTTCATGCATGAATGGTCATTTACATATCATTACCCATCATGCCATCCACTCAGATTTTTCTTTCTAAACAGACTAATACATTTAAAGTTGTCATTTTAAAACAAAAATGCTTTAAAAAGGGACTTTCACTTCTTGTGCTCTTAGCAGCTAATAGAGCGGAATATTAAAATGGAAAATTCTCAGTGTGTGTGACAACTGTCACAGTGAGAAGATCTTAGAGAAGAGGCAATTATCAAGGGATTTTTCTCAAATTTGGAAACACCGATAAATACGAGCAGAAAAGTCGAAGCAAACCAACCAGAAGCAAAACAGTAATTATAGCACATTCTTCTATTTTCCTAACAAAAGTCCTTGTTAGGGGCAAAGCTAGTTCCATGTCAGCAAAATCACGGTGGACATGAGGTGCAGTTAGAAGCTTTGCTCGAATAAATTACAATTTTTCAATTAATACTGCCCATGCTCACAATAGAGGAAGGATTTTTTTCCCCTCCTTCTCCTGCTACTTTAAAAGTAATGTTCTGCTATGTTTAATTAGGAAATTTCTCTACAGAAGGGAATGTGATAGAAGATTAATTCTCTATTTTCTCACCCACTGTGTCAGTAGACTCAAGTGGACACTATAAACCCCAGTTAAATAGGACAAGGATGATCAAGCACGGAGCTCCTTTTGAGAGGTCATGTCTGCAGACTGTGGATCTCATTCCAAAACAACAGAAATGAGCTAGGAAATGGTGTCTCTCCGTGGTGCAGTGCCACAGAGGACCAGTTCCAAGTGCTCCATGGTGTGAGGGTTCACCATGCCGGCTGAGAGGGTTTGCTGTCATGGCTAAGGACACCGAGCGCTGCTGGGTGAGAAATGGCATTGCCACAGCTGTCTTGGGTCTGCTTCTCCCCCTCACCACTAGTAACTGCTCCTCCAGCAGTCCCACCCTATTTTACATCTTTAATGCCAAGTATAAACCAGCAATTGTTAAACAATAAATAATAAAATATTCGCTGCTGGGCAATATAGTAAAGTTGGGTTTGTTCTTTTTCTTTTCAAGGGGAGAGACAAATGGTGTAAACTGTATTTGTTTTTAATGAACAAAGAAGGGAATGAGCTATTTACCCGCAGGACATAAAACCCCATGAATGGTCTATTGCTGCCAATACTGATTAAATATCGGGTTAAGGCTTTTTAAAATTGAAATCCAAGACAGAGTAAGAACAACTGCTTAGAGGAAACTCAGACCTACAAGATGCAAAAACACATAAGACATTACCCTTTGATGCGTAATGAGAGGGTAAGCAATTTTCTCAGAGGTTTTACTAGTGGAGTGCCTGAACACCAAAACAGAGAAAGCATGAATGATTTAGAGGAGGAGACACAGAGCTGAGTAGAGACTGAGAGCTTTGCGCATTGATTAACCAGGACCAGATTGTTATAATACAATAGAAGTTGCCAGTACAAACCTCCTGGGGACAGGAAAGGTCAAAACAGGACAACTGGCAGAGAAAACGTGTAATGCAGAAGAAATTCAGAAGCTTCAACTCCAGTTTTATTCTGAGCTTAAAAGAAATAAATCAATATTTTGGCTAGTCCGATATCTATTTATTCCCCCACATTTTGACACATTTATAAGACATTCTTATCCCACTCTGCTTGATGCTACTCTGGTTTCATGTAGAGGAACGCTGCAGTAGAGCATTTAAGAAGGGACAGCCACCTTTGCAGAGTCCCAGGGAGAGCTGCAAGGATGACAAGATTTACAAAACACAGTTCTGTGGTGAGCTTAGTGGAATGGAAATTTTTTTACTTTGGAAAAGACTGAAAGGAGACTACTCAACTGATATGAAAAGGAATGTAAAAAAGGCTGCTATAAAAAGGATAGTCAATTGTTCTTCACATCCATTATTCCTGAGAGAAGAAATAATTGACATAATTTACAGCAAAGGAGATTTAAGTTAGATATTAGGAGATTTTGTCCTCTCAACTTCTAATAATTACCATGGGCTGGAACAGGTTGCACTGAAATGAAACTGGTGTGCTCAAGAGATTTCTGAAACTGCTCCATGCAAGGTCTGAACAAGGGACAGTCTAACTATAGTTGTTCCCAGATTGAGGACGATGGATGAGATGATCAGTTGAAGCTACTTCCAGAACTATGAGCCTGTGAGAACACCTTTCCTGCAAGCCAGGGAAGGGCAGGGCTCCACAGTGTGCACAAATCAAATCTTATACAAATTCCCACTGAAATCATGGCACATTTTTTGATAAAGTAATTAAGACATTGTTATGTCATCTAAGTGTGTGATGAATGGGGCCAGTATATATTCTGCATAATCTCTGAAAGTTTCTGACTCCTGCAAATAAGGAGGACTTGGTTACACCTAAGACCTTGTGGTCAAGATTTCAGCTCAACTGATCCTGAAGAGGTAGGGGAACCAACCACATCTTCTTCCTCTCTCAGGAGGGAAGTTTGTTCCCTTAGACATAGTGGTTTGAACATATCTGTTCCACTTGACCAAGAATTTGTTCCATTATAATAAAATACCTTTTAGAGAAATTGCACAGACCTCTTTAAAAGGAAGACACTTAAAAAAATTGTTAAATGGACTGCAAAATCTATGTTAATACAGAAATACAGGTACTGCATTTCCCAGAGAAGTCAGCATTGAGTTTCCAGTGTTAGCACTCAGTTTGTCATCCTCATGTCAAAATGATGCTCCCTGTGGTGACTGAGCCCTAATGCAGAGGGCAGGAGGTAACACAAGCAGCGAAGCTCCTAATCTGGGGACAAGGAAGCTGGGAACCTCAGGGATCCCTGCTTTCAACCACAGCAGCCTGTGCCTGACTGAATGTGTGTCAGGAGCCTCGGTGGCCCGTGCGAGAGCCGTGCAGCGCGGAGGGCTCGCAGCCACCTTTGTTCTGCCTCCCCTGGGGCTGCACTTTCTGCACTGCACCTGCCAGAGGCACAGCGCAACGTCTGTCCCCTCTGCTCCTGTTTCCAAGCACTGAGCAGCCCTTCCACAGCCAAGGCAGCCTCTGGTGGTTCCTCAGCCTCGAGTGCCTGCCCCATCTAGCTGCCAGGGGCCGCATGTGGGGGCACTTTTGTTCCCCTCCTTTTTCCTTTGAGAGCAGTCAGGATTCCAGTTCATCTGCAAAGTGATAACACAGCCTTCCAGAAAGGAAATACAAAACAATGGATTGGGTGCAGGCACATCCATCTGTCATCTGCAAAAAGCACACTGGTGCCATGTGAATGCCTGGTCACTCCTGTAATTACCTGTTAAAGCTGAATGGGCAATTTTGAGTCTGAACTACATGAAATGCGTGAACATTTTAATGATGCACAGAACAATTAAGAATATTACATGCACGGTTCCTGAACACCTTGAGATTTTTTCTCTACTTAGCGCTGGGGAAACTCAACCTCTATAACCCTGCTAGAGCAAGAGGGCACAGCTAGAATCAGGAAACAGTGAGTGGAATAAATTGCAGCAAGGCAGGCACTTTTTAAAATGCAACTTTTCCTTCCACAAACTCTTAGATAATGATGGAAAAAAATGTCCACTGTGAGTTCTAATGAAAGAAAAGAAAAAAAAAAGAAAGGCCAGAATAATAAATGCGGCCCGTGTGACAGCCAGGAAAAATGAAGGGTCTGATTCAGGTCCTGTTCTAATCAACAGGACTCTCTCCATTACCTCTGCTAACAATCCCACTAAACCCTTTATGTCTGGCTTAGAAGCTAGAGAACAGAAGTAAGAAGCAAGGAAGCCTAGCCACTGAAATGGCAGCTAAGAATCAGGTAAGGCACCTGAACTCACCCTGCAGTGAATGAAGCTATGTGCATGAAATCCATACAGAAGACATATAGTTAGATGCTATTTCAGCAGGCAGCAAACCTCTTGTGTCTACCCCCTAAACATGGGATGCAGGGATCTGGACCAAAAAATAAATCAGAGAGAAGGCAGCCAGATTCTCCATGCACAGCCAAACAATATAAATATAGCTAAGCTGTGCAATCCGATGTGTGCGTACAGAGAGGCAGAAAACGGGATCTGGCCCAGTGCGGTATGGAAAAGTCTTCAGTTAACACATATTAAGTATGTGCTATAGAAGATGCAATACTGCTCTTTTTCAAGACACTGAAAATCTGGCTTCAGGAAAACCCCTGGGGATAAATTCTACCTGATGCATGCTAGCCTAAAATGCAAGAACTGCTGTGGCCCCAGACACACAGCATGATAAGAAAGGAAGATGTGTCCCTTAGCTCATGGATGGGAGGTCAGCTTTCAACTGCTCTCAGCTGGGTGCTCATCAGACTTCAGCAGCAGAGCTGCCTCCTCCACGATGGGACCAAACCCTGCGTGTTCACCATGATAATCTTTTAGGAAAAGCTAATTAGCATACAGGAGATGTTGGTACATTTCTTTTCAAATCCTGTTCAGAGTGAAAGAAGCGTAAACATCACCTAACCTAACCATTGCTTTCAAGTACCTTATTTTCACACTGAGTTGCTATAAACTATCCCCGTAGAATTTTGTTGTAATTACATGCAGTAAAAGGAACAACTAGGTAATTACCTCAGACTCTGCAATAACATTTCTACATTAAAATGTAAGTGCAAGGTGCATAGCTTGTATCCATGTCTCAACCAAAGGAAAACCAGAAATCTACTCATTTGAGGGGAAAACCACACATTATAAAGCCCTCTGGCAGCTACCAGAGGTCCTGCACTGTCCCAATTCAGGCTGCTTAGCCACCCCACTGGCAGCAGTGCATAGTTTTAAAAACAACCATATGCGTCTTTACGGGGTGTTTTATCATCCTTTGGAGCCTGGCACCCTGAAGCATACACAAGAAAGCTTAGAAGAGTCCATTTATACGTGGAGAGAGCTAGTGGAGAAATTGGCTTTCTGACCCCAGTCCCTGAGCACATCATGGGCTGGATTAACGGGGGCTGCCAGCCCCTTGCACCGCTCTCGGGCAGCAGTCAAAATCACTGCGGGCAAGGTGGCATTGGATTAGCCACATTTCACCTCCACAGGCTTGTCTTCCATGTTGAAGAATTTTCTGTCTTTCATGAGCTTTCGTGCTTCATTTAAGCCCTAAATAATGCACAAATAGCCTATGGGAGTAAACTTTATTCTCTACCTGTCAGAATAATTTCCTACCTGAATTAACTTGTGAATACACCTTAAAAAACCAGACACTTTCTTCTCTAAAGCTTGATTATTTGCCTACTTTATTTTCCAAATGCCTTTTTTTAAGCTGCTTCCCCATTCTGGGCACAAGTGGAATCATGTTAATGCACTGACAGAGTGAAGAGCAAATGCAGGCTCAGACTTTATGTGGTGTGTGTGATCTGGTTTATATACTTCCCCCAGGCATGACTCTTCCCTTAAGAGTATACACATGGACTCTGTGCTTGCCTAAAGTCCTAGCACCTGAATGTTTTGAAGACATACTGCTATGAGCTCTGACCATGGGAGCTGAGAATTTTGTCATCCTTTTGCATCAGGAGCAAAAAGCTCCCCCAAGTCTGGCCGGGCTGAGTGGGAGGAGGAACTTCAGGGATACCCAATCACAAATCTCAGACAGACACTTCAAAGAGCAAAACTGAAAGAAAAGAAGGAAAAGAAGAATTGTTGGTTAAACATCACCACATGAAATGCCAGCAGCCCCCATGAGCTGCAGCCCTCCAGACAGAGGTGATTCACAGAAGACCCGCCATCTGATCAGGCCTTCTTTCAGCTTAACAAAACTTGGTGTCTGCATCACATCTCTTATTCTGGGATTTCAAACAGGCAGCTCCTGGTGCTGGCTACTCCCACCCATTCCATGGGGAGTGGCATTGTGGTTCCTGCAGCACCGTGGGAAGGTGGTCGCAAATCCCCACCGCCTGCCACCAGCTCCAGCCACACTCCCAGCTCCAGGCAGTGCCGCCTTTCTGATCACATTGGTCAAACAAACCAGAAACAATTACCAGCTTTGATTTCTGCTTCCAGGTTTCTTTTGAATCTGAACACCCATAGAGGACAGCACAGGCTTTTGCATCACTGCCTGGAATCTGGACAGGCCAGAAAAGCCCAGCTGTCCAAACCAGAGCTGGTGGCCCTTTCTTTCCTAAGATAACCGTGGTTGTAGGAAGTTCACTAAAGGTCTTGCTTTTTGGTAGAGCAGAACTCATCCTCTGCCCTCCAGCATTGGTGGGAGCATCAGCAGCATGCCATGGACAGCTGCAGAAGTCAAGGGAGGGCTGGAAGAAGTCAGGATGACAGGAGTCCACTTGAGAGGATCCCAGCTGCATCACACAACCAGCATCCACCAGATGCTCTGCTTAGCTCCCAATTACCACTTTATTAACGAAAACACAGATCTCCCTTTCTAGTCTTACTATCACAGGTAGTTTAATCAAAGAGCTAATGAAGCAAGTGGGAAAAACAGCCATGCATTGTGCTGGCTGTAAGAAAGATGCTTTAGAGGAACAGAAACCTCCAGTGACCTGACAGTTGGCGGCTGAGCTGGCTGCAAAGCAGGCGACCCAGCTCTGCCAACACAATGGACCATTTCCTGGAGCTAAGCCTGCAAAGAGCTCCAAGTGCCTGCCAGCATATCCAAAATTCTGCAGCAGAGCACAAAACACAGTTCTCTCTTATCTCAAAGAACCTGGTATTTATCACTCTTAAATCAGGCACAGCCTTCTTCATTACATCCTTGTCTGGATATGGGTTCACTTTCTTCACTGTTTCCCATCTCAGAGCCCCCACTGACAAAAGCACCACATCTACCTGTATGATTTTGGTCTGCACATAAGGAATGGTTCGTCTCAAAGACCCCAACCCAACTTGCAAATTCCTACTTTCTTCTTAGTTCATTTATCTAAAATCGGATTATTTTACGAGGATCATCTTCCTAATATCTGAGCAGTTTCATCATCTTACACTGAGCCTCTCTACTTCATTAATGCTGCTGTTTTCCTAACAATATTTCTGCGCTAAAATGAAATTCACACACTTTGCATCCCATGAACATTAAAGACTTTTCAGGGAATAAATATAATTGCTCAGCACATCAAGTATGATTGATCCCTCTGCATTTCCTGGTAATTACCCTCAAGAACAGTGTGCATTAGACACTCTCTGCTATCAGAAGTAGTGTCTAGGGACTTGTGGTCAGGTTTCCTAAAATGCTCCCTGCAGTATGTGACCTACAAGACATATATGCATATCCTACGTAAGTGGATTCCATTTTCCTCTTGGACTTTCATCCGGCCCAAGGAAAAACATCCATTAAGCTATTCTACCAAACCACCATTATTTGAAACAAAGGAAAAAACACAATCACTGAATCACAGAATGCTCTGAGCTGGAAGGGACCCGCAAGGATCATTGAGTCCAACTCTTAAGTGAATGGCCCACACAGGGATCAAACCCACAACCTTGGTGTTATCAGCATTACACTCTGACCATCTGAGCTAATCTCACTGGCATATGCAGCATTATGTTTTTCTATCAGCTTCTACATTTTTTTTCTTATTTTATTCCTGCCCTTTACAAAATACATTTGCAAACAGAAGTCCATAGTTAGACTGGACTCCGGATATTAACATTTACAGATCATCTATTTTCCCTCTGGAAGCATAAGATTTTGTGCTGATTTTCAATGAGGTACAGTTAATTTTCTTCACAGTGACTCACAGAGGGCTGTATTTTGGCTGGCTGGGGTTAAACCACTACTGCCATTTCAATGGCTACTTTTTATTTACAATATAAGTAGATTAACAGAAGTTATGCAGTATCAGAAGCTTCACCTCAGCCTGTGGTCGCACATGCCTGTGAGACAGGTACCTGTCTTCTCCTTGTTCTTTCTGTAAGTTCTGATTGTCACTACCTCCATGATAGGTCAGAATAGGCTCTTCTTGCTCTGAACCAATCCCTATTTAAACACGGATGCTGAAATATGCTCCTACTCACCAAGCAGTACTAGTACTTTAACTCTGGCTTTGAATCATGTTATTTTTCATCCTTCTAAAACAGTGGCAAAACCTAAGCATCCGAGTAAATGCTATCCCAAACAATTTGTGGCCTTTTATCACTGCCAAGGTAAAACGGCGCAGCTGCTTTATGCTTGCTTCTCCAGTAGTTGTTTCAGAACCCTTCCAAAGCCAATGAGGACATTAAGCAGTTGAAAAACATTATAGTCAGCTTCAAAAATCCTTGCCAGGGCCATAAATGCCTTGTGTCTGTGAGCTACTCTTCTCTCTTGCTACCAGTATCCAAATGGATGAATCTAAACAGTCCAACTAGCTGAGCTTTAAATCACATCAAAGATATCATTAACAAATGGAAAAAATTATATGGGTCATTCTTAGACACATTCAATTTCCTGGATCCTATCTGCATTCCTTCTTCACACTCTTTTGGCTTGAGATCCCTGAGACTTAATCAGAGCTCAATGATTTATTCCCAGGGAGTCTTTGGTAACATTGTTCTATTTTTTATTTATCTTCTGCAATTGGTCTGGTGCCAGCAGACATTCGCTAGCACCTATATAATGTTTCAGTGCATTCCCCAGAACCTATATAATATTTCAGTGGATTCCCCAGCACATATATAATGTTTCAGTGAATTCCCCAGCACCTATATAATGTTTCAGAACACTGTTCCCTGGTGTGTACTTTGCTAAAGGCCAAATCTCCTTGATATTCCTCCTTTACATGCTGCTCTGGCTGAGGAGCCACCAGCCACCCTGTTTTTTCCACACTGTCCAGCTGGCCCTGGACAACCAAATAAACCAAACCTGAAATTTGGGACAGGCTTCATGACATCAGGGCTTTTTCCTTAATTGCTTCCACAAATTTTGAATGTCACTATTGCCTCTTACTTTGGAGTTATATGGGAAGGAGTGAACCACAACCTCTGCTATCTACTCAGATCATAATATTGCTGTAGATCTATATTTTCAAACCTTTTAAGTATACTTGAATTCATAGCAATTTTGTACCCTGCTCCACAGCAAAGGCTGAGGGGTGCATATAATGCTTTCAGACTATTGCTAATAAGTTTTTATTATCTCTAGATACTCTAGCATCCATCCTCATGCTTTAATTTGGTTTGGGATTTGAGGTGTTGAAATTATTGTTCCTAGGACTATACAGCCATCTATCTGTAAGCTTCAGAGCTACAGACAAATCTACTGTTATGAAGAACCTGCTAGAAAAATTCAGAAGAGAAATAAAGATGTTACCTTTTGATCACATGACAGCAAATTCCACCATTAGTATACAAGAGATAAGTGCCATGTCCTGTCCTCGGATGAGGCGTCTGTCCCTTGAGCCCAAGGACATTTGTTCTGGTGAGGTGACTACAGTAATCAAAATGTAGCTACTGCATTCTCATTTACCTCTCACCTGCTCTCAAACCTGTTGAATGCCCCAGAAAAACTCATCAAAATCATCCTGGAAACACCTACTTAACCTACAGGAGCAGTCATGTGAGTCCTTAGCTAGAGAAAAGAGGTGGCTTTGCACAGGTGAACAGTGGTTGCTGGATGCTGAAGGCAATAAAAGTGGACAGGATGGTTAGGATGGTCATTTACACTGTCTCATTGGTCTTAGTTGTTCTTCTAGACCCGAGCTTTCTTTTGCAATGTGGCTATATCTCATGGAATATTTCCTAGAGAGAAAATCATTGTCCACATTTCACACGAAGAGACCTAAGCATGGAGGCTGTGCTGAGGCTGCTCACTGCGTGAGCACTGCAGAGCTGTATGTTCTCACTGCCCAGGCCCAGACCTGGCCTTGCTCTGAGGCCACAAAACTGGCCACAAAACTCATTTTGCACATGTTGAGGGTAGGAACTGGGATTATGCATCATATGCCATCCTTGTATAGGACCAGAACATGGCCACTCTCAGCACAGTCCTTGGGAATAGAGTCTGAACTCAACTTGGCAGAAGCCCAGGCTAATGTTCTCACTGCCAGTCACTGTTCCTCTGGAAGCATCCCAGTATGGAGCAGAAGGCTTTGAATGCTTTGAAGAAGACAGGGCCTGCCGCGATAAAACAGGGTAGGCATCGCACAGACAGGTAAGAAGAAATTACTATGGAAACACCACGTGTCTTTGTTAGAGGTGGAAGAGTTGTTTCCAGTAGAGAAGTCTGCTCCATAAGGCCTAATGTAAACTTGTCTTCACAGTCAGAGAATATCTGAGAAAAATACCTGGGTGTGTAGATAAGTAGAAAATCGGCCTGTACTGCCAGGACACATGGAAAGCACAGAATAAAATGACAAGGAATACCAGGGCCCCCAATACCAGGCTTTGGAGGAACAATGTTAACTACATCAACATCTGTGCCTTGCCCAACTAAATAAGACCATACATCTTCACCTGTTAAAACTGCCAAGTCACTAAGTTCAACTATAAAGTTCATATTTCTATGAATTTTGCATTTCTAAGGGAATCCAGAATACCATCAGCAATTTGTTAAATTTATAATAAGCACATCCAGGCCTACTATAGCAACAATTCCTGGACAGCAATTCTGCATGCTCTGAATACAAGTGGGTATTAAGAGAGCCAAGAGCAAGGGTTAATCATGGTATTTTATAAACAAAACCACCTCTGCCTATGATTCATTTCACAGACTTCAGTGTTTCATGAAGCAAGGCACGTAGTTGAGTAAATAATCCTTGTGGGCTCGATTTGAACCATTTGTAGAAATGAAGAAGGGTAGGTACAGTATTTCCTTGGGTAGGGAAGGAAAGTCATCACATTAAGAAAGGGGGTTGGCTCTGTGTGAATAAAACCCGGCTGCTACTGAATATATTGAAACATGATCTGAAATCAGATTTGCAGTTGTGCTGCCAGGAGACTGAAGAGGTCAGCTGCTTGTTTTATAAACTGCCAATGACTACCCCTCTCCCTGCCTGCTCCAGTCTCACTGGAAAGCAGCATGATAGATGGGAGAAGGTCTCCCTGCTCCCAAAAACCCCTGCAAACAGAGGCTGTGAGCAGGCTGTCACCTCTGCCTGTCACTTCCACCAGGACAAGGAACTACAAAATATGCTTGGTGCCAAGGGTCCCTGATTAGCCCCACATTCACCACAAAGCCATAATTATTCTTGCTCTTTGGGCCATAATTGTTACACCCATGGCCCTCTAATGACATTTATAAGCTGTGTCTCAGATAATATATAACACTGCTTGTTGAGTGGCAGTGCTCAGGACAGGAAACAGCCCTGGCTGGAAAATGCCTGCCCCCTTCTGCATGCAGCAGCTCTGCTGGGCTCCACATAAGCCCTACAGAGAGATGCTCTGCTCAGACAGATCAAGCATAGGGCAGGCTATCAGCCTGTGAACTGGGGCCACAGGCTCCCAGTAGAAAAGGGAAAAAAACTTCTCCAGTCTGAGCACATGAAAGCCTGAAAACTTTCAGGCTTTTCTGGATGAAAGGTGACTTTAAGCATCTCCCCTCTGAAGAGACTGGCAGAATAAAGACACTGTTGGAGCACTTGGGCTTTCTACTCTCAAACTTGCTGAAGTCCACAGGGAGCATTGTGTTGCCTTTGGTCAGCATTGGATCAAGCCACAGATGCCAGCAAAAGCCATCCCAAGAGCAGAATTGCCTGTGCTGGTGCAGTCTGCCTGCATCCCACAAGAAAAAAAGCCAAGGAGAAGTACAGAGAATTATCTGTAGGGAAAATAATCCTGAATTTACACTTGGGCAAAGCACAAAGCTTTGTCTTTATTACCCCCTCCTTAGGCATATTTTTTCTTTTCTCTTTAATGTTCACCCTTGAATTCTCTGCTTACTTTCTGGGGACATGGGCAGGTTTTGACTCTCACAGTAGATACTACCAAGAGAACAATAAACAGGTGATTTTCACCTTCAGGTGCCTGAAACTTCCTTTAATGTTTCATTACAAGCACATACAGCGGGCTGGCAGTGCACAAAGTGCAACTTGAAAAGAACTGTGGGTCGAAGGATCTCACAGCAGAATATTACTGTGGATTTAGCATTAATTCCAGCTTTATTCCTTTCCTAATTCCTGTATCACATAGCCTTATCTACAGAGATAAAGTCCCTTGAAGTGCAATTGCTTTGATGCTTGGATGGAAGACTTTTGTCAAAAAAACTGTAAGATTTGCTTAGAAAACAATCACCACTATATTTAGACCACAGTCCAATCCAAACTCCCCTGACAGATTTCAGTACAAACAGTCAAAAGCTTCCCCTGGCTGCCTAGAAAAGTCACATTTCAGACAAGCTCGTAGCATACCAGGATATTAGCCTCTTGCAGTGTTTGGAGCATGGCCATGCTCACTTCAAGCTGAGACCACCACTACCAGCACAGCATTTGCACACCATGGAGCTAATTCCCTGAGTGCCTCAGAGTATCAGTGTCCCTGAAGGGCACACTATTGATCCACAGGTAGATTATGTTACTTGCTCTCCCTGCCTGGCATCCTTGCAGCAAAGGGCTGTGCTTAATGCACGTTCTGCCTCGGCTTTCAGGAGCTCCTCAGCTCAAATCATAGTGGTACAAGGCACAGATCTTTTGATGTCAAATCCGGTATGATTTTACAGCTGGCAACAAAGAAAATTTACATTTACAGCTGACAGCAACTTTCAGCCAGAAGGATTTCAAAGCACTTTAAGAGCTATCATTCAAAACAAATAATGCTGAATTAAGATATTTCTGGGTTGAAATATAGAAAATATTGAACAGAACTACTCAGCAGGTTGGGGTAAAAGGTGAAGAATACGCAGTCCAGCTGAATGAATGCAATGCAATTTTAGTTAGGCAGGATGCAATTACAAAAGCTGGAGTCTAGCCAAGCCACTGAGGTTAAATACTCTACTTTTTCTAAAAGTATCATGGGATTTTTCTAATGACCACAAGTTAATGATGTTGTGTCTGAAAGTCAGCACCTCTCCCCTTACACTGGCCTTTACAATCATTTAATAGCAGCAGCCCATTCCAGATCCAGTGAGAAAACCCCAAATCACCATTCCTACTATCTCAGAAATTTGCTTATCTTAGAAAATTGGGTTTGGAAGAGACTCAGTGAGCCACTAGATCCAGTTCTCTAGAATTGTAAGGAAGATCACACTTACAATCCTATTGCTAATAGTGAGTCTAGAAAGTTTGCCACACCTTCAAGATTTACCTCAACGTTACCATACCATAAACTTAGCACCAATCACCAATCACAAAAGGAGGACGCACATAAGTCAAAGAGGACTATTACAAAATCATTCATGGCGAGCCAAATATAAGCATTAACACAACAGAAACTTTGTATTTTTACCAATTTTCCTATCTTCAGATAGTGATGTTGCTGTACAGATCTTTGGCTGGAAAAGGTGGCAAATAAATAACCTACAATTTTTAGTTTGCCACACATGCCTTTGGATTTATCTTGGTCAATCCATTCTTTTAAATTAACTTTTAGACCATTCACTCAGTTAGGAAGTATCCTGTGTTGTCAACTGCTTGCTTGACAAATCATTAAACACAGAATTTAATTATATTCCATTTGTAATAACAAATGGACCAAACCATCAGGTATCATTTGTGAGTGAACAACATTCTCTTCTACCAGATAAAAAACCCACATGTGTCAGTAAACCCTATGGTATCATCTACCAAAATCAAGAGAGGTTTTTAGGTTGGTTTCTCTGTGCTTTGACCCTCACGCAGCAGATTACAGCAGCTTACCAGCTGCAGAACAGCATTTGCACAGCTTGTTGGCTCACACCCCTTCGCCGAGTGTTGATCTGATTAGGTAAATGAGATATTATGACTGACCTTCTAGGAAATTTTGGGCTATGCTCCTCTTGTGCAGGATATTAGATAAAGAAATCACAACAGCCTGTGATTGCCTGGTGTCAAAAATAATGATATTCTAAATCAAACAAAAGCAAATCAAATCCAGCTCAGAGAAGTTGGGGAAATTTCTCAGAGAGCAACTCTGCCAGCCAGTAAGATCTCTACCTCCATCAGTGAATTGAGTACCTATCCTAGAGGATCTATCTTAATTAATGTGTTAATTCATTACATTCTAAGCAAACTACACCATAGTTTCACTGTTATTTTTAAAATTTAGCACATTGTCCCGTCATTTGCCAACAGTTACTTTTTCTTGGTGCCAACAACTAACTTGCAGAGGACTTAATGGGACTGAGATTCACATCAAGTTTGCCAGAAATTTCAGGTCCTGACACATTTTAAGGTTGCTGGTAGACAGTTTTTTTGAGTTCTCACTTCTTTAATTGTTTACAGGTGAAACAGAAAATCTGATCTTTGCTCTTTTGCTAGCTGGAAGTGAGCATACATTTGTGAGTATCTGGCGAGAATTTTTCATCTGGGGTTTCATTTCCTGTAGATGAAAAAGCTATCTTCTGGTACTAATACTCTGATCTTTATTTGATTAAAAGGATTCATTCTGATTTCTTTCCCTGTGATATTGCATAATATCACAGTGCCCTGTCTCTTTTGTGAGATGTCTTCAGAGGTCACTGCTTGGCTCTTCTCCGAGTCCCTCGTCTCTAAAGTACCACTGTAGGCACAGGGTTGATTTTGCTCAGTCTAGAAATATATGAAGTTGTTTAAGTATGCAAGCAATGCAGCCAAGCTATATTCAAAGGTCTCTTCTGTCATCTGAACCGAGAATCTAAAACCTGGCGTTCATATTAATCAAAACTGGTTTATGGATGTAAGCTCCTGCTGAAAACAGAGGGATGTGCATATTCTCTTAGCTTGGATCAAACCTTTGATGACTGAAATATTTTTCAGCTAGAGACACCAAACAGAAACAAAAAGACATCGAAGGAAACATAGTTGTTACACTGCCTTTTCTCTCAGCAAGGAGGGTTTTATAGCTGTGCATTTGGAGAAGGAAAAAAACCAAACCCCACAACGTTTATGTACCTTGGTATGAGTGCAATAACTCAGTAATAACTCAGCACATAAAAAAGGAGCACAAAAAAGGCTTCAGGTGAAACTCTCTGCTGTGCAGATTGCTTGTCTGCTTTGCTGGGTCACCCTCCAGCTCTCTGCAAGGCCTGGGAGAGGGAACGGATCACACTCAAGCTCTGTCCATTAAAAGCAGCACTGACAGCTGTCTTCAGACATTTGGCTCTCTGTGCTCAAACCCAGACCTGAACGCAGCAACCAAAGGCAGCAGAGACACAGCTAATGTGTTTGGTGAATAGATGGATGGATGGGTGAAAAATGAAACTATAAGATACTAGATTTTACTGAAAATTTAATTTTTCTCCAGTAAAAAATGTCCTCAACCCAAATGAAGGTTTCAGTGCAAGAGTTTCTGCTTCCAATGAAAACTTTCGGATTTTTTTGTGCAAGAACTCAAGCTTATATTCTTATTTTGGTGACTCCAACGGTACATTACACAGTGGTGCAGGCTCACAGCAAACACCTGACTTTTAAAGGGGCCCTTCTCAGGGGCAGCAGACCCTGCCATCCATCCCCAGCTGCTACAACACATTTATTCTGTGCTAAGAACAGGAGAACAGACAAAAGCTGCAATTCACTCGGCATTTTTCTTATATTAGAGATACTGGGATCCAATTCTGTGCTAATATTTTCCTAGTGTGGATAATATTAAGCCAGTAGGGCTTGCACTTCTGTATTTCTACAGACTGTGAAGGTGAAGCAGTATTTACTATCTTAAAAAGAAAATAATTACACAACTGTGAAGATGATCAAGGCAGAACAAGAAAAATCTTCGTATTTAAAAACTAAAACTATCTGGGAATGGCTGAGAACTCATATTCATTAAGAACATCAAATATAAACCCTTTTTTTTGTGACCAAGGCATTGGAATAATGTTTTAAAAATTAAAATAATACCAAAAGTCAAAGTGCAAGTGTAACTTTACATCTGGAAAATATTTATCCTTTCCCACCACCTTTTTTTCCTAAGAAAAAGACTCTCATTTGTGGGACCCTTGCTTAGCAGAGCTTTCTAGGAATCAGAGATTGTTCTGCTTCTGATGGGATCATATACACTTTTTTCCTGCTCTTTTTTTGCTTTGTTGGCTTTTTTTTCCCTTAATTTTGGAATGACAGCAGATGATCTGAACACTGAAGTGGTTTTGACAGCACAAGTTTTAAACCTCCTAGCAAACAAAACATTTTTGTCACTGCACCTCCTTTCAGACACGTGGCTGGAATAGATGTGGCTCATACCCTCACATCCTGAGCAGTCACTCAAAGAAGCTGAAGTGTGTGTACCTTACATTCATGTGTATAAAGTGAGATTAACATGCCAAAATGTCCACTGAGCTTCCCTACACGTGAACAGCATGCAAAAAAGGAGCTGTCAGTTGGCTCAACAGTTCTTCAGACACCAACTTAAGAAAAAACTAAGATTACAGAGAATTTAATAAATCAGGCATGTCTCACTTCCCCAGAGGGAAGAAACCAAGCCCAAGCCCACCACTGAGCTGTTGTCTTGCATAATACAGTGGAGATCTTCCTCCACCTGCCATTTCTTGCCTCTAGAAGTTGTCTGCCTTATTTGGGATTTGATTCCTTTCCATGTTGTCTTACAGCCTAACAGTCTCACCTTGCAAACACACATAAGCCTCTCTGCCGGTAAAAACATTCCCAGAACAGTGTTTTGACCACTCTTCCTCTCTTCAGGAGTGCAGTACTGCTTTAGTATTACATCTCCTCCAGCAGTACAACACTTTTCCATCACTCCCCCCACAATGTATTTCAATCCCTGGCACCCTTCTGGTGTCCATCTCATCTCTCTGGCTCTTACAAACACTACAAACCCATACATCCATTGCTTTCCTGTTTTCATAGAAGACCTATAAAGGATACAAACCTTCATGACACCTTCCTGAATAATTTTCTGCATCATACTTGAAGAGGGAAACAAAATCAGCATAAAAGGAAGAGGGAAGTTACTACATTAAGGTGTGACCACAAACAATTTTTACAACTTCCCTAGTCTTTTTGCAGTAACAGTCTCTACTTACGTTTCTGCTTGAAGAAGTTCTCAGGGTCTTCTTCTTCAGCCAGAAGGATTTTAACACAGTATGGATATTTTCATAGTAAATAATAAAATAGTCATATAATATAGTCATCTGGACCAGTAGACAAGCTCAGATCTTTTCCAGGTACTACTACAGAGCATTTCTTCTTTAACTCTGGCTTGAGGTTTATATAATAATGCAAGCTCTGATCCACAGACACCTCCATTTTAAAGGGGGTTTAACAGCCTGGTGCATTATTTGATTTCCAAATGCAGTTAGTGCCAGACTATCATTAGAATCAAGGCAATAATATGGCCCCAGGGAACACTTCTCCCTAGGCCCTAGCAATCACCACTGGCCCTTAAATTCATGCCAGTGTTCATTCATTCAACATTTTGCTCTTTTTTGTTACAGCTTAAAGAGAAGAACGGAAGGTAATTTCATACACAAATGTACAAGAGATTTGGTGCTCATCTGGTGTGAAGAAGGTAATTTAAAAGCTCTTCTATTTAGAAAATCTAAATATAAGAAACTTTGGCCTCCATTTACTGAGATTCTGAACCAGGTCCGGAGACCAATAATAGTTCAGCTCACAAACCATAAAGAGATGCAAGCCCCACTAATTTCATGCTCCTTTAATCTGCTTTCATCAACTGTGTGGATTTTGTAAAAGCACTCAAAAATTAGATGTTACCATTTAGTGAAAGCATTGACTGATTTCTAAAGACTTAGCATGCAGTCACTGAAAACATTAGTGACATGGCAAATAATCCAGTGCTATGAGCTTCCCTGCACTACATGAGTTATGCTCCAGCAACATATATATAATTGTATGATAGTTACTCCATGCTCTTAATAAAGAGAGAGAAAAAAAGCTTGGCCTGGATGTTGGTCTGATTCCAATGAGGTTATAAATAAACTGTTACTTGTAGTCCCCAAGACAAACAGTTTGGATATACTCAAACATCATATTCATTAGCATGGATTGTATTTACACAAATGGAAAAAAAAGTGAGCGAGGCCATTGATTTCACTGTAACGAGCAACTGAATGCTGTTAATCAACAGTGTGAGCAATATTGCTTTTACCATTTCTTAAATAATTTTTTTCAGCATGTATTTTTTTCAATTCTGTGATCATTGTTATAAATAATTGCATTAAGAGTGCTGTTTCATCAAATTGTCTTACAACTACAATAACCTTTCATGAAGATTTCTAGGACAACAGTTACTGTGAGTATAGAGAGAGCTGAGTTCTGAGAAAAAAAAACAACCCTAAACAGCTTAGTGGAAATGAAAACACATTAAGTACAGCAGGTCCTGGCACTGTGCTGTGCAGTTGCAGAGAGCATTAATGGAGAACAAGCCTGGTGCTATCCAGCTCATCAACTATCATCAGTTTCTTGACCAGAAAAATAATCTCTATCCTTCTACTCTGAATCAGCAAAATGCTGAAAAAGCTCCTGTGAGCAACAGCCACAGTGCACATCAAAGCACAGACGTTGTTCATGCTATCCATCAGGAAGTACCTGTGACAAAATTAAGACCCCTCTTCCATGTGTGACCCTATGCCTGACCTGCATTCCTTGCCTCCTTGGAGGGGAGTGATGCAGAAGACAACTTGCCATGAGCTGAAGTGGTAGATGGGCACTAATAAACTTGCTACACACTGTCTGAGGATGAAAACCTCTCCAGAAAATCAACAGGAAAGTCACTTCCAGCATCAACTTCCAGTGATATCTGAGCATCCAGACTTTGGAGCTAAGTTTAGATGGCAGCAGCAATGACCAGAACTCCTTTAGTCATGAGAAACACAGCAGAGATAGGAACACTACAGGGTAATAAGGCAGTGATGGACAGACCATAAGATCTGATGCCCCTGTGAGAAAGGTGACAAAATCTTAGCATTTCTGAGATGACGTGTTTTCACCACCAACCAAGTGCCATTCCTATTACTGGAGTGCTGTGCTAAGCTCTAGGTAGCCGTGCTGAACAAATTCTAATTTCTCAACCTAATTTCTGTGGATAAAGGGAAATAGAAAAGGTACACAAGACTTTGGCATGTTTGACCTAAGGCAGAGGCTGAGAAGAAGTGCAATGGCTATCACATGATGCTGTTGGTTTGGAGAGAGAGGACATGTATCAGAAAGTGGAACGAACTGGGATCAATGGGCCATTTGGTCTCTGCAACTTCTGTATGCAGCTACTCAGCCGACTCACTGGAGGAGATCTGGACTGTAAACTTGGACAGCTTCTTTCCCAGTGGAAGATGCACACACAGGAATTACCATGAGATCAAACTATTCTCAGGAATTTATATGTTGAACTTTTCACCTTCTGGAAAAAGTGGCAGCATTTTTGTAAGGTTTTAAAACCTGAAATAAAATCTTTCAAAATGGAGGAAAAATAAAGCACAAGAGAGAAGGAAATGCACATGGAACTACCATTCCTTACTGAAATCAATGGATACTGTTTTTGATAACATTACACTGTATTTATCAAATCCCCTTCCCTACTCTCAAATGCAGACAGTGAAATTCAGACATGAACTCAGCTGAAACCCTGCTCTGATTACTATATGATCTCTGCAAACCCAGGCTGTGTTAATGCTTTCAAAGGAAATGGAAGGTGTTTAATAATTTTAACTCAAAGGCTTCTGCAAAAATTTAGTAGTATGTTCATTTTGATTACTTTGGTGTTCAGTGCAGACAGGCTCCTGTGATTTTATCACAGTCCTGGTATGGCTGAAATTCACTGGAAAGAAAAATCACCCATTTCACTACTCCTTCGAGAATCAATTGGTAAAGCCCTTTATCAACAGAAAGCAGTGGAGGTGAGCTAAAGCATTGCTTGTATTTGTTCAAAGTACAAAACGTGCAAGTCAGATCTAAGGAAAAATTATATGACAACTGAGTTAGAACTACACAAGGCCAACCTTTTCTGTACTGTCTAGAGATCCCTTGTTCATAACCTCAGGCTACTATCAGCACTGTGATGCTTGCAACAAAGTACTATGTGCACACCAGTACTTGATGAACTGAATGAATAAATGTTAAATCCCAAAGCATGATGTTCCTTGTGATCTCTGTTAAAAGCCTGCAACCCTTTAAAACAAGAGCCTTAACTTCATAATCTCTGTGGCATCTAAATCATCATGAGAAACGAGTTCATTTTCCATACACTGTGTTCTGCCAAGAGAAGTTATTTTTCCAAACACTTATGTAACTGTTCAGGGGGAAAGGCGAGACTGGAGCTAACCCTGAGTGTGCTCTGTGCTCAGCTCGGTCTGATGAGATGACTTCTGCTAAATGGAGCAAGTTCCTCTTCAGGTTCCACCCTCCTTTGGCTCTTCATCCCCCTTGTACTCTCTTGTCAAAGTGCTGGCAGAGACCCTGAGCAATAAGCAGCTCATCCACTGCTCGGGCAGTGCTGGAACAACTGCCTTGTACTGGCAACCTGCTGTTTATTCCCAGAGATCCATTCATGTCAAAGTGCTTTATCAAGGTTCAGACTCAAAGCACGGAAACAGCACATCTGTGTTCAGGGTCTGATCTGCAATTAAAAGATTTCTGTTGAGCTGGATATTTGGACTGAATCCTGGACCTGCCTTTCCATCCTCTTCTCCATTTTAATCACAGGCTTTCTTCAGGCCTCTTTTGTATTTTCACTCTTTGTAGTTACCTTGGATGACTGTAAACTGGGCTAACAGGATAAAACACCTTAATACCCAGCACTGTTAAGAGGAGTGAGAAAGCAAAGCAGCATGGCTGCAGAGCAAGGGTTCAGCAAACAAGGATGAGCATTCAAATTCATGAGAGATGACCCAGGAACCATGAATTCAGCTTAAAAAATACCTTTCATTAAAAATAATCAATCTGAAGCACATCTTTTCCCCCTCTGGTTTCTAGACTGCATTGCCAGCTTGCTTTCTACCACAGAGTGACAAGAGAAACTCCTTAAAAGCAATCAAAGAAAGCTCAGATCTTCAATAAATCCCATGTAGAGGATCCTAATTTGTGTATAAATTCAAAAGACCACAGAGCCCATGATGAAACCACAAAACTTGGCAGCAAGTGCCACCCCTTGCTATGCACAGTTGGGAAAGGAGCCATCTTCCCAAAGCATTTATTTACAGCTCTCTTGACAATATTTAGCTATACCTGGAGCCATTAAGCCAATATCAGCATTCCTGATGCTTTTATTGACCTCCAGAGCAGGGCCCTAGAGACAGGCAGTCTGTGAGCCATGGAGGAGAAAACCAACAGTGTGGAGATGGAGGTTTTCTTAGGCCCCAGGGACAAGGTGTGTGGCAGCTCCCCATGGGTTTGATTTCCCTGCTGCAGACCCAGAAGGAAGCCTGTACTCAGACCAGACCAGTCAGACTGAAAGCAAGTTCTGATTCTAGCATAAATCAAGAGGAGACAGCATGAGGCCTATGGGGAGCAAAGCAAAGATGGAATCAGGAAACCACAATTCATCATTTATCTTCCCAGTATCCTGCTAACAACGGAAACTTCCAAACTAATGGCTGTTTGAATGAGGCCTTACATGCAATGTATCATCCCTGAATGGAGTATTGAAACACCAAATAGAGAGTTCTAAGATTAACAGGATGTTTACAAATAATTATTAGGAGGTGATTGCCTAATTTTGGTCTATGGTTTGGTGTATTTACATTCTTATATTCAAACATATCTGTACTTTGTAATATTTACATATCTCTAGTTTGAGGCTTCACATGGTAGTGCTATAAAAATGCTGATTTCCTACTTATGCAGACACAGTACACATTTTATTGTGCTGCAAATGCAATTTGCCAAGCTGTTTCATTCCTCCCTTTGTAGTTGTATGATTAAATATTTTGATTTTCCTCTATTTATTTTGCTTAATAAACTTTCATGCATTTTGTTCAACAAATGCTACAAAGTTTGGCTCTTGCTAAAAAAAAAAATTCCAAAAGGAAAAAAAAAAAGGTTTTTCCTATCAGTCTTTAGGATTACCACTTGATCGAAATATTGCCCCGTATACTGTGAGAATTACTGCGCTGAGCATTCAGTTTTGACCAAGGAAGTGTATTAATAAACACCAATGCTCTCTACCTCACCATAGGGAATACTCAGAAACCAAGTACCAGGTACAAAGAAAGACATTTCTGAAAACACCAATCTGGGGTGGTTATGGATGTTTTCTTACACACACACAAGGTGGTTTCTGTTTTCTCTGTTCTTGCATAAGTCTTCCTTCATTAGCTGATTGACCAGATTTATGAGAAATGAACTGGCTCTCTCAAAGCTCCTTCTACAATCTCAGTAAAACTGTTATTTCTATCTCAATTGCTCATTTGTAAAATCAAAATAACGGTACTCTTCTCAGAGGAACTTAGCTTCATCACAAGAAGACACACACTGACTGCAAACACTGTTATATTCTTCTTTAAGCTATAATATTGCTGACATTTCACTAGTGTTTTGTTCTTCCCCTCTCAGAGCTGTTAGAGCTAAAACCCAATGCCTCATACCACATACTCAAGTACCAAGGGAGAGTATGGTATAAATACACAGATATGAAACAGCATCTAGAAATGATGAGTTTGATCTTTCAAAAGACAAATCACTAATCTCTGGCTCTACTAAGACATGGGATGATAAAGGTCATGCTGAGTAAAGGACTAAGCCAACGGATCAGTCCAAAAATTTCAAAACTGGTATCTACTCTTGTCCCATTGGGGAAAAAAAGCAATCCTTTGTGTGACCTGCAGCAGAGTGTTACAGACACATTGGAGAGACCCTTTCACTGTGCTTAATGCAAGGGCAATTTCAAACTCACCCAAGGATGTGCAGGCTGAAGCGTGGCACAGTGGTATTTTAAATGCCACAAAATTATTCCATTTATTCTTTCAAAAGACACTTTCAGTCTGAAACTGGTAAAAGCTCTTTCACCTCTGCACATCTTTATGAGGATGATTAATGTGATTCAGTTGAAGTTGCCAGGTGACGGTGAAAGGACCTTTGGTCAACAGTAACTTGAATTAGCTGCTGACATGAAAAAGGAATAGCAGAGTAACACAGCTTTATTCAATTTGGGGCTTGCTAGTTCAGGACTTGATGTAAATCTGATCCAAAATTGCCAGCAAGTAAGAGCCTCAGCAGAGCACTACCAAAATCCCTGATTTACACCTTTCATCCCCAACAGTGTGAGCATTTCATGGTCACTCTCATTGGGGTGATAACTGCAGAGCTCTGTAAAGAGTACAGCTCCATTTCACTGGCTGACTTTTCTTCGATTTCTTTTGCTCAGGTGAACTGGGTGCTGTCTTGTAAAACCCAGCCCCTGGTGCTTGTCTCTACAATAAGAGCAGTAAAGATCTGTGGCCTCTCACAGGCACAGAAGCTGTTACAAAAATGCTGGACTTCACCTGCTGCTTTTTAACTTAGTCACCAGTGGACTAGCTTGTCCATTGCTTTCAAGAAAGCTAATATCTTAACACTAAATAAGCAAAGAGTCTGAGAAAACAGACTTTTTTCCATTGAAAAGTTGATTCCTCTACATCCTCAGATGAACAAATGCTGTAAGGTGTAGCTGAAAAAGTGGAAAGTTCTCTCCTTTCAGAAGCCACTTTCAGCTTATTCTGGGTTGAATTTGCAACTATGCTCTCAGGTAAAGATCAGGTTGTACTTCACCGATCAGGTTCAGCAGACTGCACAGAAAGAAGCAAGAGAAGGCAGAGGGAGGAGGAAGAGGAGAAGAGAAAATGAGGGTAGATTTTTGGGAAAGCTGTGAAATGAGGCAACTTCATTCTTGTGTTTTCTCTACCACCCAAGTGAGCTCATTAATGCCTGCAGAATTTGAGGGAAACTGATTAATTGCATAAGGGCTCAGAATGGACATGGTTATTGTCATTAATTCTAAATAAATACAGTATCATACAAATTGCATCTAAGGGGAACAAAAAAAGCTTTTGTCCCTCTCAGCAGTGAGGAAAATACTAAGTAAACAGTGCTAATTATAGAAACAAAGGGATGGAGTCAGGCACAAAGCTTTTAGGTCACTGACTCCATTCATAGAAGGGGGAAAGAAAAGAGGGTAAGGTACAATCTAACCTAATTATAGCTTTGTAAAAATTATTTTCAAGCCATTAACTGAGATTTGGCCTACTTAGATCACTAACTTCTAGGGGCAAAGACTTGTTCTTCTCAGTACCTGCCTGTCTTGCAAAATGCAGACTGTGTCCCTGACCAGAGCTCCTGCACCCCAGCATATTAATCCCCCAAACTGTGAAGGTGAGCCAGCCTTGGACATGTGCCAGGAGCTGCACCTCCTGCTGAAAGACTTCTGGAGCTCTCACGTGAAATTAGCAGCTGGCAAAATGGGGTTTGAGATTTGTGAGCTGGAGTGGAAAGAAGATAGAAAGTCTGTTCAATCTAACACTCAAGTCTTCCCATAAAAGCCCAGCTTCTCTGGCATCAGAATAGGCAACAATCCTCTCCATGCAAAGATCAGCATGAGCCAGAAGCCAGGCCAGGAGAAGCTTTGCTTGAGAACTCAGGGATATACCTACAGTCCTTCCCAAAACAAGTCATCCAGAATCTGGGTCAGCATAAGAAAGAATTGGAAGAGTTACAAAGTTAAGTGAGAGAGGACCTCTCCAAGACTAATCCCAAGTATCTTTCAGGTTGAAAGTGCTGTTCACTGAGAATGAGCAAATTCTTTTTAATTTTCTGTTTCTTCCAGGTCAGTGCTGGCATACCTTGTTATCTACAGAGAACCACTTACTGTCATGGCTCTGCTGTGATATGTATATGTTTTGTTCAGGCCTTGGGTGCTGGAACCAAGAAAACACAGAAATGATTCTGTGGAGTGGGTGGGGAAATGTTTGAGGAGATGTCTTGCCCAACTCTGTGACTGCAGAGAAGAAAACTCTTGAAAATATAAGTGCACTATCAAAGATCCTGAAACTGAAAGGCAATAACAAAACTGAAACATTATTTTAAAACAAGCTGATTTAGAGTCATTACTGATTTTAAAATGTGCCATAAGGGATGGCACAGTGTAGAAATTCTGTGTTCTTGAATGGCTCATACCTTGCAGCACCCCAGCGATTGCTTTTCAATTGCAGGTGAAGAAGTTCCACAGTGTAATTTATAAGTCACCTCCAATCTGTAGAAAGCCCTGATATATTACAGGTAGAAGTGCTTTGCTTCTTACATGGCAATCAGCAGGTGTCACGAGTACAAGTGCTTGGTTCTGCTGGAATTCAGCCTCATGCATAGGTTTGAAAAACACAGGCAAAAGAGCTGGCCAGAAGCATTATTTTTTAATTAAGAGGGAAAAAAAAAATCTTTACAAAGCACCTTAAACTGACAAGGTGAGGTGTGTGGAATGACCTAAGACAGACAGGCACTGATTGAAAGCCATTGAGGTAATTCCCAAAGTAATTAGATCTTTGGACAACAAAGTGATGAAAAAGGACAAATGACCTTTTCTCAAACGCACACCACCAGCTTATTTTTCTGATTTGTTCCACTCTCCAGGAACAGTATTTCTTTTAAATACTATCAGAAAAAAAAATATGGCTATGGCACTGAGCTAGGATGCAGAGTATCTGGATTCAGCGCCTGGCTCTGCTGCAGATTTCCAATATGACCTTGGGCACATCCATTAATCTCTTGCATCTCAGTTCTTTAGCAGTAAAATGGAAGGAGAGCTACAACTTTTTCCTTGCCCGCTTGCTTGTCTTCTCTGCGGAGCCCGTAAGCGTTTTCAGAGCAGTTTCCTGGCATAACCACCTCTATAAATTTAGCAGAGGCAATGAAAGTCAAATGCTGCGTGCTAAAAGTCAGGCAGAGAGAGGCCACAGGCAGGATTTGCAAAGCACTCCCTGGTCCCTGTACTACCTGTACCTGTGTCTTGGCTGTATCTGGGACGTTCCCAGGCTGCTCCCTGCCCAGCACAGCCAGCGTGGGCAGATGAGCCCCTGCTGCCCACTGACCTGCCCACCACAGGTAACCCAGCAGCCATGCATTTGTGAGGCGGCTCCCATGACCTCAAAACCCCACTTGAAATACAGAACTTACTTCTAGAGCACAGGAGGGGGACAGATTTAAGCCTAAGACACATGGAATCTTTAATGTAAGACATCACATCAGAGAATTACATGTTGGCCTTACAAAGTTATTGTGAAAATCTACCTTTTTTGGCATCTAATAATCTCTTTGCTGTATATGTGAGAGAGGAAATAAATAAATATGCACCCAGGCAATGCCATACAAGTTCTGTCTGCGTATCATATGCAGATACTGTGTGTATGAATACACATCATTACACACCCACACATGATCACATTTCATCCCAGAGAGCAATGACAGAGCTGGTTTACCATTGCAGTAAACATCCAGCTTGACACATTTTTCACAAGACCTCTGTGAATTCTGCATAATTACATTTTTGAGGATGTATTTTGCCAATGTGCCAGATAACGCCAGAAGCACAGCTTTGAGTTGACTGCATTCTTACTCCCACCAGTGTCCTTGCTATGACAGTTTTGATACAAACAGTGTGTATTAGATCATTAGTACAGAGACAACCCTCTCTCCCTGCCACATTTTTGAAGCTCAGGCTGATGAATGGGAACTTGCTACTTTTGTGTGGATCTTGCCAATACATCACAAAGCTGCACCCAGGGAGCGACACCGAGACTGCCTCTGACCATGCTGCTGGGGTGCTCCCTATCAGCAGAAGCAAACAAACAAAACACACAACATGCCTACAATCAATCAAGATATAATTTCCTGTAAGCACACGGAAGGTCACTCATTGACTAATAAAGCAGCCAATTATCCAAGGCCCATTAAGAAGTATGAGCACTCAAACCTTCACCTGTTCATGCGAGACTTCTCAGTGTCCTGTTTCTCATGTGTTTTGCAATCCAGGTGAAAAATATCTCACTTATGGAAATGTGCAAAAAATAATGGGTCTAAAGCTTTTGTGAATGAACAAGGGATGAGGGTGGGCTTTTTATTTTTTTTGTGTGTTTATTTTGAATTTTAAACATAGACTACTTCAAAAGATGAAACCTGTAAAATCTCTCCCTGACCTGGAAGACCATGAAATGACCTAGAAGAGGTGACAGTAATTACAATCAGAAGTTGTTCAGTGATCCAGACTTATACTCTGCATCACCCTTTTGCTAATCAAGTGGCTGTATTGATCCCCTCTCCTTGGATGCTTTCCCTGTTACTCCAGGGCCCATGCAGTGCTCTACATATGGGCTGCAGCTTGAGCTTTCACAACTCCATTGCAGCCAGGCATCAAATCTGGTTTGGAACAGAGTGGGGCAGCCCTGCGCCACAAAAATGTTTTAGCCCTTCTATAGTTAAATCTGCCCTCCAGAGATCACATGCCACTTTCTATCCCTGCTAGAGAAGCACAATAACTTTTTGATTTTCTCTTTTCGTCAGTCTCTGCATGACTCCCACAACTTCTGCACCAGATTTTAAAAGAATACTAATTCCCTACAAGCCTCATGAGAATAAGCGACTTCATTCAGATGAGATGCCCAGCCAGAGCTCCCACTGATGGAAAGGCTGTGCTAGAAATCATGCTGGATTAAGAACCTTTGGAGGAGAGAGCTGCTGTGAACCCAAACCACAGGAACTGGCTTTATACATTCTTCTGACCATGAAAGCGTTCAGAAATCTGATTTTTGGCTATTTTTGCAAAAAGTAAAAAAGAAAGGTCTCCTTACATCCATATTTATGGACTCTAGTTATTTTTCAGTTTTGTTCAAGATCAAATTCTGGCATAAACCGGCTATTCTCTGTTGACTTTGCAATTACACACAATGCTTGTGCTGGGCTCTGCATTGACCCTGCTGATCCTCCTTGTCATTTCGTCCTGATGAGCTCCTATGCAATCTCTCCTCTGAATACCACAGTGATGATCAGTTACTTCTCAGAATCAGTGACTGGTCTAAAAAGGCTTATTCCAACTTTAATTAAAAAGACAGTTATTACAGTCACATTTGAAATTCAGCTCTTTTTAAAAAAAACAACAAAACAAACAGAATAACCAACTAACAAAATCCACAACCACATCCAGTTTCCTTCCCTCTACACTAATAAAACTGAAAAAATCTGCTAGAAAATTCTAAAGATAGTGTTGTATACTTAAATTTCAAGACACACTAAGTTTAGAACAAGATAATGCAGCATTTTAATTATGGTTTTTCTATTTATACATTTCCTGTGTGGCACAAGTCCTCTTTAATGAAAGCATGTTTTAGAGTAGCTTCAACACCCAGCATTATTACAAGTTTTTGAATGCGCCAGAAGCTTATCAGCTAAAATATGTTAATTTCTCTAATAGGGTAATGAAGTCTAAATGCTTTCAGGAAGACATTGCTATGATAATGGGTCTACTTAAAACACAACATTAGGAGAACCTTGATTACAGGTTGCTCAGTAGTTTCTGACTTCCTTAGGAACCAGAGTTTGCTCCATTGCTAATTTGCTGCAAGCGCTGCTGGGAAGGCAGCTCATTTCCATTTACTTAGTCAATCACCTTTGACAACAAAACCAGAGTTAAGATTCTTATAAAAACTGCAAATAATACTGCATTATCAAGGCCTTGAGACTGAATTAGGGCTGCAAAGGCTTTGATGATGAAGCAAATCCAGGGTAGCAAGTGGATGGTGTGATGGGCCACACAGGTCAGAAGCTGATGGACAGTGAAAATGAAGCGACAGGTTTGATGAGATGAGAAAAAGGCAGGGGAAGGGTGGTGAAAGTGGCAAGCCCACTAAGGAACCGCTTGGCTGAGGTCTGTACACCTCTCTGGAATAAGCCTCAGCATTTCTACTTGGTAACTTAGGAAAGCCCCCCATCAGAGCCTCAAGACACTTGTGCTCTCTGTTACGGGAGCTCCTCTTGGCTTTATAAACCTGGTGACTTCCCAAGACTTGAGCCTTATTGACACGTTTCTTCCACCCTCAACACACACAGGCAGTCCTCAGTGCTAGCTCTCAAATGCCCCTGTGTTTCAGACCCACAGGAAGCAGGATAACATCACACAACTTGTGACCTGGAAGGTGCAGAAGCAGAGCTCTGTTATCTGCTTTTCCCCCAGCCAAAAAGCATCACCCATCAAAGCCCTAGACATCTCAACCCAGCACTTGCCCTTGCCTCACTTCAGAGTTGCAGGATGGAATACTCCCATGTCCCTTCCCACACCATACACTGCACCACCGAGGTCTGTTCTGAGAGCACCCTGGGGCTGCCAGGCTGCCAGCTGCCTGGCCTGACTACAAATGCACACTTCTTTATTTCTCCATGTGTTCTCCCAGCTGCAGGATCAGGCCACTACGGGACCAGCTGAGCCAGCAATGATTCAGCTTCTTGCTGGATGGCAGAACAAGTACATGGTGAGCATCTCGTGTGTACATGGAAACATCTTGTCAAGCAGCAGCCCATGGACAAGCCAGCATGCTTATACTGAAAATAAAAACTACTAAAAAAAGAGATACTTTTGTACTTAACAATCACACCAAGTTCTGACCCCAGACATCACATCTGATTTCCATTATAGGAAAGTCATGAGAGTCTGGCTGTGTCATACGGATACACTCCTTGAAAGGAAAAGGGCTTGATATTTGTCTCCATGCGTTCAGCTGGGACTGTGCTCTCCCTTGTTGTGGAAACAAATGGTGCTGTAAATCCAGCAGTATTGAGCTCAGCATGATCTAAGTGAACTAAATAGTCTAACTTGATATTTGCATTTTCTCTTTTATCAAAACAAATAGTAATCCACTCATTAAATCCAGTATTTCTGTAATTACTTTGCAGTCATTACGAATCACCTTTAATTGGATTAGCTATAATTACTATAAAATCATTTCCTGAAATCATGTTATATTTGTGGGATTTTTTAATTTTTATTTTATTTTTAGATATATGAACTTAGGTGAACGTAACGAAGAGATGAGAAACACTTCAGAGGTGAATATCAGAACCTCCTGTACCCATTTTTTGCTGAGCTCATCTGCGTATTGCTCCTTCTGTCCCCAGTGATCCCATTTTGTACTTGAACTTGATGGACCCCAATTAGCCAAAACAGTGACTCACTGCTACTCCTCCATTGCCCCACTGGCCCCTGCTGCAGCTGGGGAGTTCCTCAGGAGTCTGATGCCCACCATGACTCCTTTTCCAGTGCCAGTCTGGCATTAATCACCTCCTTCTGATGCAGAGGGATCAAAGCCATGCTCATGTTTTAAAGCAGGCAGGCATTTTCCTTGGCACAGTATGATATGACTTTAAGGAGTCTGCCCCTCTGAAACCTTGCATTTTTATGGCAAAACAAAATGTCTCAAGTCAGGGATCCACAAACCATTTACCATGCTCTGGGATAATCTCTACTAATAACACACCCCCGGGCTGTCTCTGCAGTACCACAGTTTTGGTGTTCCATCCCACTTTTGGGAGGGATTATCTCCCAGCCAAGGGTGCTTCGATTCTTCACCTCTTGGGTTATGCTCTGCCTCTGCTCCTGCTGACCTACACTACCACAGCTTCAGGGACTTCAGTCAACACTGGCTTAAGATGTGGAGCACACCTCATACAAAAGGGTCGTTCTCATGCACTGTACATGATTTTACAGCTGCAGAAGCCACCTAGGCTTTCTCTGCTCATATCCTGAGATGAAATCAAATGTCATGTAAGGAAGAAATCAAACATAAAGGGGGAAGTGACCTATGGGCATAGCTGACCCTAGACAAATGGAATAGATTTGCTGGAAATACAGGGTTCTCATTCAAGACCTTTCATTCTTAAAATAAAATTACATGGCACATTGGCAGGAGTTCTGGCACTGCTCTAACACCAGTCACAATTTCACATTTAATACATGCCATAAAAATAGCACATTTGATTCACATGAGCATGTCACGTCACATAACTGCAGCACTGTGCTGCAAGTTACATTTTCTACCCCTTATGAGTGTGCTGCCTTCCTTCCCTACACTCCAGCTCTCACAGCTCCTTGTGAGCAGAAGTCCAGCAAGATTTAATCAGGCTGAGCAATCTCAAAACTCATTTTTCAAATAGGTGGAGTCAAAACAGCTACTAATGCATGAAACAAAGTCTTCTTGAACAAAAAGAGGGAGTACAACCTGGTGTTATTAACCACCAAAACTCATGCATGTCGTTCAATTTATACAACTTGCCTTTACCTAAGGCTCTAGTGTTTCTATTTGCCCTTAAACAAAATGCTCAACAGCAGCACCTCTTCCACTGCTGTTGCTAATACACACACATCTGGCCTGACCTATCTTCTGCTCCCCATTTTCCACAGCAGGAAAAAGCTGCTAAAAAAGCGAATTCTTCTGTAACAAAGGGAGCAGTGGGACTGACAACCATGATACTTGCTGACCACTCCAACCACAGAGCATCACATATAGGTTTACCATCTGCTGTCCCTTCTCTGAGGCACTTCTGGCCTGTGCCCAGCCCTCTGCTGAGCCCCTGCACTGCAACAGTGGGCAGAGGATGGAGCCACGGACACAGGAGCTGTTTCCTGCAGGGTGGTGTCCTGAGAGGGGCCGGGAAAACCGCCAGGCCAGCAAAAGGCAGGGCAGGACCTTGGCAGCCCACGGCGAGCTGAGCCGAGATTGCTGCGCTTGACAAAACAGCCGGATCAATATGTTAAGGAGAAAGAGAGTAGAGAAAGAGCAGATGGAATGAAATGTAACTTTCCTCAGTTTCTCTCAGAATTTCAGGGCCAATCATGGCATAAATGATGCAGAGCTCGTGTATTTAGCATCTTTGTTGAAGGCATTGCGTGGCTCAAGTAATTTTGCTCACAGTTTATATACTTTTTGAAAATATGGTCTCTGACTTGATGCTTAGACATTAGGCAGACATTAAGTATGTTAATATTGCAGTTGTAATTACATGTTTTTTTCTTCTAATTTTGGAAGGAGAATTATTTGGAATAATTACATAGAGGGGAGTTAAGTTCTGGGAAATGGTTGAGTCACCAAGAGTCACATCTGCACTCATGCAGAAAGGCTCGTTGAAATCCTAAACATTTTTATCCACTGTAATTATAAGTGCAGGAAAAGCAAAAAGTTGGTTTATGCCTTTTAGGAGAAACACACAAAGTCTATTTGAGCAGTGCTATAGGGGTTTCCTCTAATGGAAATAGCAAGCTGCTATGACCAGTTTCTGCCTTTAGACTTGCTGAAGATTTTCCACTTCACAATTAGAATAGTATTTTATGTTTATCCAGTACCTTCATACTTAAAGAGCACACAGCCAAACTACAAACAGCAACATCTCTCAAATCTTATAAGCTTCCCACACAGAACTCCCACCTAGAGCCACAGATGAAATGGAAGAAGACATGCAATCCACTGTACACAGACAATTCCAGTTTGTAACACAGTCACTGCATAATAGGGCAGTAAAATACTCCCAAAAGGACTGAAGAAGGAAATTACATACAACTGAAACTGCCATTTACATGTCAGGCTTACAGAATTCTAACTCTGAAGCTGCTTATTTTGGAGCAACCAAGGACCTGTGGAAAAAAAACCTCACAAGAACAAATGAAAAGCAAATGGAACTTTTCATTGTTCAAAAATGGGGTTTTAAAACCTGAAGGTCTAACATTTGAACAAATTCATCATCAGCCAAAATAAGTTCAAGTGGACCTGCTGCACCTTATTATCCTCTTTCCTTGCCCAACTGTAATGCAGATTTATTTCAGCAGCCCAGGGTCTCTTAGTAGTGTTTGTGTGCTACCCACAGGTCTGGAATCCTCTATTCATTCACGTTATTTAAATAATAATACATATGTATAATCCTCCTTCCTTCTGTAACTGTTCTACTTGAAAAACCAATTAATTCCATTTGTAACTTCCTGGTGTATTATTTCTTCTCTACAAGCTGGAATCCCTTTAGGAACCCTGTCTGCCCTTGACTACTGATTATTTCCTTGGCTTTTCAATCATCAGAGTCTCTTCCTGTGGATTTTAGAGCATTATTGTGATTGTCAATTTTAATAATGCAGGTTTCCATAGTCAGTGCCTGCTGCAGTGCTTTAAGAAAAGAGAAAGAAAGAAAGAAAGGACAATCCTGCTTTTCATGGCTTTAAAAATAAATGGACCGATCATTTTGATTTTTTATAAATGTAAGTAACTTGGTCTTGCTTATTATATGCCCATGTATTATGTGATGCATATGCAAACACTGACATTCACACAGCATTTCTTACCTTCTGTTCTGGTTTAAGAAATAGCCACAAAATGCCCTAGGTTTTAGAGAAAGTGAGCTTCCAGAAGAACAAAGCAGGAAAAGAATCACCTATTTAAATGCCTTTAAGCAGAAGGCACTGAACTCAGACCTTTGAATCCTGACCCCCTCAAGGAACGAGGAATGGCACAAACCATTGTACCTGCTGAGGTTACATTGGGTTTTTTTCAAGACATTATAGATGAAAAACCTTTAACACATTTTCAGGAATTTACTTGTTTCGTAAGCACCTGACTGAATGATCCTTGAGTGCTTGAATAAATACTGAGAGGCAGAATACTGAGAAACATTTCCTGAGGCATCAGACTTCAGGAAGCAAAGTTTCAGATCACCTGTACTTCCTCCTGCACTATTACACGATTAGGGGAAGCATTAAATGCCTACACCCTGCTGTGGCTGGGCGGATGGTTTAATTTAGCTGTCAGGCTTCAGGCAGAGCTACACCACCACTCCTCCAGCTGCAGCCTTGGAAATGATAAACCTCCAGCCAATGTCCCTGGTCATCTCTATTTGCCTGCACCCAGATTGCTCTGGCATTGAGCACAGAAAGGGTATTAAAACTCTTCCAACTCCTCTGCCAAAATGAACAGCACAGTGATGCCTCCAGTTTCAGCAGGGGCTT
The DNA here is from genome assembly GCA_013399455.1 of Anthoscopus minutus. NCBI lineage: Eukaryota > Metazoa > Chordata > Aves > Passeriformes > Paridae > Anthoscopus > Anthoscopus minutus. The sequence continues at coordinate 66,418 of VWYI01023807.1, read as the reverse complement.
CTGCTGATGGTTTTGATAGATGTTCAATTAACATAATAAACAGAAATGACACTTCATCGTAATACTCTGCTCTGCACTGCTGCCACCACCTGAAGTGGTGCTGTGGTGCTGTGGAGCTGTGAGCAGAAGAGTCAGTGGGAGGCTTCTTTGATGCTACCTTGGCTAAGCTCCACAGGACCTTTCTCCTGTCCTGCTGCCTGAGTGATGGCAAGGTGCCCACGCAGTGTTTTTAGAACTCTTCGCTGTGGCAGAGCAAAATTAGACGTAGATCTGAGCTTCCAGTTACATCTGTCTGTAAACAAACAGCGCATCTGCTCTCCGAGCTGCACAGGCACTGTGAGGCTGATGTTTGTGAGGTTATTCGGGACCAGATGAGATGCAGCTCTGCCCCAGTTTTGTCCAAATAATGATTTCCAAATTAAACCCACCATAAGGCTGCTGATGAGAGCAAGCCAAAGCTCACAGCCGTACTGTATCTATGAGCTTTCAAATGCTGCCTTAGCATCTTCCTTTTAGTTACTGATCAACATAAGCACAAGCTCATCTGTTTTGAAAGAAGCGCTGTGAAAAATACAACAAACCAGTTATGTCAGGCTGCGGGAACACACCACGGTCAACCACCTAACAATTAGTAACAGTACTCATAACTAGTAATGTCCTATTAGCACAGAAAGACATGTACAAAAAGCACAAGAGGGAAATGGACAAGCTGAAATGCTGTGAAACAAAATGTTTCCAAGAGCAGCAGCAGTCCCTAAAAAATCACCTATCTTTTTACAAAGGAGTTAAATCTAAGAGGATCAGACAGAGGCAAAAAGGTAAGTAAGGGGCAGCACAGGGAAAGGTCCTCAACATCCTGAAGGGTCTTGTGTTCAGCTTTCAGAATCCAAGGAAAACAGAACATCCAGTGGAATCAGTTTCATTCCAGCAAAGTCATCGTTAATAAGATCATTATCATATTGCCAGACCTCAGCATTTAGGCTCCTTCACAGCTGGTTCTCACACACAAACACATTTTTTATATGAGACCATTCATGTTCACATTTACACTTCCATCTTGTTGCACAAGCCAAGCATTTGTTGGTGGTTTTCAGTGAGCCATTTCCCACTAGGGCAGCTCAAGGATGAAGCTTCTTTCACCTTCTTTGGAAACAGCTGCTCCTGGCTATCTCCAGTGACACGACTTGGAAATACATTGACCCCAGTCTGAATCATGATGAATATGCACATAAAAACATAAAAACTGTGGGCATGCATTTATGCAGAATAATGCACAGAAAATATGTGTTAGGCTCCCCTGTAATGCTCACACCTACAAAAGGTTAAATAGGCCTCGGTGAGAGAGAACTATTTAAATGGACCTTTTAAAATGGCAAACAATAATGCATTCTGGTTACCTTCTGACATGGCTTACTTCCAGTCAGCATTAAGGAAAATTACTACCTGATTTCAATACCTCTTGGTTCAATTTCATGCAAGCTTATTGTCTTCTAATTACCAACACAGCAATTTGATCTGCATCCAGATTAAGGCACTGCCCTGACTTCTAACACCAGAGCAAAGCCTGTGGTGGTGTGCTGATTTCTCAAGCAGTAAGCAGTTTGCTGTTGTCTCACATCCCCAAGGCACAAATAAGCAGATGCTGCATTAAAGCTTGTTGTACAAAAGTGCTTCACTCATGGTATACATTTTTAATATAATACACTGAGTGCATTACAGCAAAAACTTCCATGGCAAGTAAAATCCTACAAATTCATTATCAAAACCAGATTCTCAATTAAGTCTAGCTGAAGATTAGATCTAGTTGAAAATGACTGTCTAGGAGAAGCTGAAATGTGTACAAAGCTTGATTGTGCTTGTGCCATGTGAGCATGTCTCAGTTTACCAGTCCAGTTTTCTGCATGTCAGGTGGGATTGCCTCTCATCAAGGACAGGCTTCACTAACCTTTCTCTTTGTATCACGAGGATACTGTGGTTGGCTTAAAAACTTGCATTTTATTTTTACAAAATTACAATTCTGAGTATAAAAGCAGAGGCATAGCTTTTCATAGTCAGAATGGTTTCTACACAGAAGGCACTAGTAGGGAAATGTTTTGGAGCATGCCCTGACATGCTTTCATTCATGGGGAGGTTTAAAGGACCAGAAATTATACCTTCTGTTTTTGAAAGACAAGCCAAAGGAAAAAGCAACATTTTTGCTCTCTTTGGCTTATTTGCATTTCTTACCTACATTCCTCTCCCTCAGATGACATTGTCAGCTGCAGGATGACAAAAGAAGAGCACCTCTGGAGTACTCTCCAGCTAATCCTCTACAATGTCTGTAAACTATACAGTGAATTGGTGGTTACAACAGGAGCTCTTGAAAAGCACACATTTTGCCCTTCCTCCAAACAGACGGGAACCTTTGTTGAGCTCTTTGAAGAAAGGCAAGGTAGAAGAGGACTATTATTCTAGTATTTGTTTAATGGCAGTGTTATGTAAAATATTTCAAAAATTAATCTGGCCAGCAGCAGACTAAGGTTTAGATAAATCATCTGGTGGCTGCCCCTGGTAAACATGACATTTGTCTCGATGGTGTTTATAGCATAACTGGCTGCTGCTGCCAAGAGCCAAGTTCCAGCAGCTTTGTGTGACCGTCTGCCTTAAAGGAAGAGAAGTTCTGTAACACAACCTGCAGGATTACTGACTTTTATGAAACCCTCTGGCACTACATCTTTCCAGACAATAACACTGCAACCACAGCAAGGAGGATGAGATATCAGAAGAGCTTTCCCTTCCTCACCACTGGTTATTTCCTCTGTGCTTCAGCATGTTCCCTCACCACCTCTCTTGGATGTATTCAGCACATGTCCCAAAGGGTCACAAGGCCAGGGTGCTCAGCAGTGTTCCCTCCCACCCCTCTTTATGTACAAACAGGACTATGAGAATGTGCTTAGTTTTGTCTCCATGAGATGATGGCACCTTCACCACCATTTTTCCCCCTCATGGGAGGTACTGAAGATGAGGGTTGCTAGAACTGCTTGTAAACTCACCTGAGACATTAAACTGAACCAGTCCAACCCATTATGAATAACACCAAAAGTTATACTAAGTCCTAAAAATCAGAATTTCACTGCCTGCCCCACTCTGAGACATTGCCATTTGACAAGTGAAATGACTAAATGAATGCTCTGTGCCATTAGTTTAAGACTGGAATTTGCAGGGATTTATATGGTGACACTTGTATCATACATGCTAGCACCTACTACCACTGTACAAGTAATTGGGCACTAATTTAACCTGGCCTTAGCAACTTGTGCAGTCTGACAGCTCCCCATGCAGTCAGATCAGAATCTGCTGGGCATTTTATGCTCCTTCTACATCCCTCCAAATTAATAGCATTTCATCAGCTAGTTCTACAATGCCATTAAACACAGAAAGTGCAGAGATGACAGGGATGGCCCTGATCCTGAAGGCACAGCACTTTTATGGGAAGGGAGAGAATGCAGATTATGGGCCTAGCTACCATGTGTTGTTTAAAACAAATGGGGGTGCGTATTCCTAATTATATAGATTGCACTAGTAATCTCTTCAAGAAAGAAGATACATCTTGTATAATACGATGAAAGATTGATTGCTTGTGCCACCATTTTTCCTGCCCCTAGCAGCTGTTTAATTCCCTAGTTAAGACAAAGCAAAATCTCTCCTTCCTGTGAAGCTGAAAAGCAATCTAGCAGGCAAATCTAGAGATGAAGACAGGAAAATATGGTGAAGTAGCCTGGTGAATTCCCAGGATACTAAGTGTAGAAGTTTCTTCTGATTTATCAACTTTTACATTTATAATTGTTTCCAGATAATTGTAATGCTCTAGAAAGTTACTTCAGATATTTTTTCCAATACATAAATCACTGGCAGATTTTCTCAGCATTACTTCCAAATTAAGGGTTTGTCCATGCTGGCACTGGCTTGAGACTGTATCAAACCATAGATTATTCTCAGTGTAGCTGATCCCTGTAAAACAGATTCACCTTACCATAACTGTCCATGGAAATCAAGAGGTTCTTTTTTAACCAACAAATGTTGTAGCACAGAGTTGAGATGGAAAGGGAGTACCTAAACCTCAGGTATAGGTTAGATGGATAGGCACAAAGAAAACAGAAAATCCCGTGAAAAACTGCCCAGTACCAGCTCATGCCTGTTAAAACTGCTCTTTTCAAGTAAGAATGAATGCCTTAAACACAAAACTTTTAACTTTATATGTATTAATGTCAATTCCGAAGTGGCTCATGGTAGCGTTTTCAAATAAAAAGGGAATCCAAGAAAATCCTCCTGACAATAGAAGGAAAATTTCAGACTAAAAGCAGCTGTTATGCAGCTAAGGGCATCCAGAAAAGAGTTCCTTACAGCAGAGGGGCTAGTGCATGCTGCACCTTTGTATCCTGAGCCCTTAAGTAGCACTAATGGGTTCAGACACAGATTTACTCCACTGGTTTAAAAGAGTTCCTCTTTGTATAAAATGCTCTCTTTTCAACGAAACCCCAAAATTACTGCTGCTGCCTGTAGACACTGCTTAGTCATTTGTCACCCCTACCTTTAGGAGACTGATGAAGGATTCGGATTGAGTGCCTCAGATTTGATTAAGTATATTTTTCCAGGATCCCACAGCACAAGAAGATGCAACCTTCCCCTGCTGACTGAAGGGAGCCTGGCCCAGCCCAGAAAACACCCCAGCAAGGTGACAGTCACCACCATGGGGGCAGAAGGAAAAAACCCCAGGAGGAAACCAGAAAGAACTCCAACAGCAAGGATGGAGCCAGGCTCAGCATGGGCCCAGTCCCTGAGATCTTGTGATCTGCCTGTGTAACTTGCTGAGTGCCCTCACCTCCTGTCTCCTTCTGGGAATGCAAGGGTCTGAAAGCAGCTATGGGCAGTATCCATGGGAGCTGGATAGGGTCAGGAGGGGCTTGTGATAACAAAGGTGCCTGGGCAGGTATCAGCTTTTGCTTGCTGTTGTCTAGGTAGATTCCTGGCACACAGCCAGCTCAGCCAGGCCATCCTATCCATAGCTGTGCTGTCACCAAGTCATCTGCTGAGCCTGCAAAGGCATCACAGGGCACTCCTACTGCCAGCTCTTACAGGTCCCCTGCTGCTGTTTCTGAGGCAATGGCAGGACCCTTCCCCTGAAGTTCTGAGCCACTTTGCTGAGCTTTCATTTCCAGCACAGACACACAGGTGCATCACCACCAATCCTGGCACAACAGGTCCTGGGAAGAGAGACAGGACACTAGGACAAGAGAGACAGGACACCAGGACACTCCTAACACAAATGGGGCAGGAGGGACACGTCCATAGCCCGTGATATCTTGTCCTGTGGGGCTGAGTGTCCAGCTGAGAGGGTACAGCACTGCTCTGCCATGCCACAGAATGCTGGAGGTACAGCACTGCTCTACCATGCCACAGAAGGCTGGAAGCAGGAGCCAGGTGTCAGCACCCAATACTCACCATGGCAGAGCTCACAGTTTTGCAAAAACTCAAATGCTCTATTTCTCAGGGATTGCTATACAAGGGCAAGGGATTGCTCTGCACATTCCTAGCAAAGCTTCCAGAGAGCCAAGGAAGAAAAAGAAGACTAAGAGAAACTTTCAAAAATATTTAAGAAAACCTGTGCCAAAACCTCCTTGGATGTGTATCCATGACTAAGCGTGAGAAGTGAATTGCTGCTGCCGTGCAGAGGGTGCTGCTTGCTGGTCATGGTCTAAAAGCACTGATGCAGCAATAAACACAGCTTAATTGCCAAGAAGCTTCCATATTAATAGCAGAATTTTTGGTCAGAAACATGTGAAAGCCTGTAGGCTTTGGAGCAGTAAAATAGAACGGGGGCCGTATGGTGGCAGAACAGAGCCTGCTGGAGAATGTTGTATTTCTGCCTTTGATAGGGACTTTCCAGAGCTGTCAGCTGCGCTGCAGAATTAGAAACCTGACATTGCAGCAGTCAGTTTTTAGATTTCAAGCTGTTCAAATGACTTGTCTCCAGGGAGGAATATGTAGCAAGCAGGAATCAATAGTGGAACAGGTAAAGTTGCCACTGTACAAGGGCAGCCACCCCAACATCATGCCCCAGCCAGCCAGGCACATCTGCCCAAAAAGAGCTCTGGGAAGATGACAGGAAAACCTGCTCTCTCTCTGAATCAGCACCAGAGAGGTGCTGTAGACATTTATGAGATTGCAGCTTGATTATATTTGCTTCCACCTTACAGACAGATCTTCCACACGCCCTCAGTTCACACTATACCAGTGCTCCAAGCCACTTGCTGAAGAGATTATAAAAGAGCCTATTTTATCATATCCTCACCTCTGTATGCATTACAAGTGACACCGCTTAATTTTTGCCAATCTGAACATCTAATTAGATGTAAACAGATTGAAAAATTGTACACACGGGGCAAGTCATTTTTCAAAAGGCCACTAATCTAAACAAACCTGAGTCCATCAATTCACTTAAACATTTGTCTAAATGAATTATAGCACAGACCTATCCTGCACTGGCCTTGTGCTTCATATAAGAGGCTTCCTCCTCTTTTGATAAAAATTTCAGGCACTGTACAAAAGAAGAAGATATTTATTTATCAAGGCCCTATTATAACAAATATGAAGATGCCTCTCTCTGTCTGAGTCTAGTGGACAGTGTTATGAGACAAAGCAATTCCAGCCTACTCAGGTACTTTCTCTCTCACCTCCCAAACACATCAAACCATACACATCACATCAAACACAGAGAGGCTCTCTGTAGCAACAGATAAAAATCAAATTATATTTAATCATGATCAATATGGGTTGGAACTTCAGAGCTCCTTAGATTTGATTGTCCCCTGGAGAAATGAGTGGGAAAAGAATCCTGGACAGATCCTCCAACAGACATCTGGGGGATCCTCATCCCCTTCAGGACTCCCTCCAAGCACCAGCTGGAGCAGACCACTAAATACTCTGGTAGCAGGGAAGCAGTGAAGGACAGTGAGAAGCTCAAAGGTGCTTGTCACAACTCAGATGAGATCAGGGGCTACTGAAGTTATCCAGTGCCTGGTAACAGAGAAGTGTTAGGATGCAAAGCAGAATAGTATGGCCTATTTTTTAATACAGAGCAATTAGCAGAGCATTATGCATGAAGTTTTCCACTTGCTACTAAAACCCACATTGCTTCCACTACGTGCAGAAGTAAATGTACACAGTCAGATGGGAGAGGGCAGAGAGAAACATACTCGTGTGGATTCTGAAATGAACAAACATATCCACATAATCAATCCCTTTCTTGACTGCTTAGCACAGCAATGTTGCTGAACAAAACAGGCTAAACTCTGCCTAATTAATGTGTAAACTAATTTATGGTACCCAGAACTAAGAACTGCTGAGCACCTGTTGTGATCTTCCAAGCGACAGAGGCCCCAGACTTTGAAATTAATTCTCATTTGAGCAGAGCACTCCAGACACCCAAGGGTCAAAACCTCAAGCGCTGCAGAATCCTACATAACTTTTAATCACTTACTTCATTGTGCTATTGCCTTCATTTACAAACACACATATAAACGTCACTCAGACTTTGTCTAGCTTTAATTGCCAGCATCTCTTTAGACCTTTATCTGTCAGCATAAAGAGCTTGATGCTTGTTTGTGTTCCCCACACTGGTACTTAGTGATGGTGACCTAAACAACCCTTTCCCCTGACAAAGCCTAAGGCATCAAAGCTTTCAGGGCTGCATCTGCTTGGCAGCCACGCCCTTGGCTGCACACAGCCGGCTCCCCAGCTCCCCAGGGCCTCTGGAGCTGCAGTCACTGCATCTGGTGAAGGTAAATCTGACATCCTTACTCCTGCTCAAGAGCCTGACTCTTACACCAGCAGCCCTTTGCCCTGCTGTGTTTGCAGAGCTCTCTCACACAAACCCACTCACTAGCAAAACTCAGCTTTCTTTGGAGCATCACTGTTTCCAGCAGCATTTCCCCACGCACTTTCTGCTTTCTTTGCTCTGTGGTTGTGGATTTATGTTTGGCCACATTATAGGACCTGCTCTTGCACCCGAGCACCAAGTAAATCAAGAGTGGGTTGTGACGGTGAATCACTCAGTTCTTGGCTTCCCAGATACCACTTTTGAGAACCTGATCAGTGAGAAAAGCATGTGCCCACCAAGGCCACTGGTAAAACAAACAAATAAATAAAGAGCACAAGGCAGATCCTTTTTCTGTCTATCTAACAATGATAAATCCACTTATAATTACATCCTGAAAGGCAGTTCTTACTCCACTAATTGCATACCACGTCAATTCTGCACGATTCTTGTTCCTTAATCATAGTGTCATGTAGCAGCATGCCAAATGCTTCACTGACATCCACATTCACTATATCAACCAAACTTGTAGCTTCATAAAAAACATTTCAATTAGTTGACATAATCTATTACATCAGCCCATATTGCTGATGTACATATTACTCAGCATTAATTCTCATTTCTTTATTGAGCAGGTCCGGGACTGCATGTCCTGTTCTACCTCAATCAATGTCAGACTCCCAGGCCTAGAAATACCCGATTTGTTTTTCCCCCCTTTACCCTTTCTAACACCTACACATCTATATTCTCTCAGACCTTTAGAACTTTCCCATGTTTTCAGGTTTATGGAAAACTAACATTAAAATTCATCAATGAGCTCTCTTTACACTGCTACCTGCAAGACATTTGGGGCTGCAGGGGTAAAAAGAGCCCTGCTTTGATACTTGTTTTTTAATAGGGTTAAAGGGGCACCATCACTATCTGACTTCCATGCAACTAGAAGAAATGGTATCAAGAAGCCCAAGGCACTGAAAAAAATTTGCGCAAAATAACATGGGATGGTTTTGACCTCTTCTCCCCCAAGTCGTGATATTTTCAAACTGCAGTTTAGAGATCTCCTTATTTTTGAACACTTCAGGCTTCCAGTCAAGTATTCTCCTGAGCAACAGGCAATGTGTTTGTTTCAAACTAGAAACCAAGCATTTTCTATAAAGCTATTCAAAAACCTGGGCTAAAAGATTCATAGGGTTCTTAAGAACTGGTAGTGCTCTCCCATAAAATTCTAAAATGTCTGGATTTGATTAGGAATTGCTCTGGATTCCTGGGCTTGCACCACACACATTAAAATCGTCCTGTGTGTGCATTTACATAAAGTAGGTGGTTGTCTCCAGTTTGCTAAGTGTCTAGGAATCAGTTGTGCCCTTCGTGAAGAAGTCAGTGAAACTCCCACTGACTTCAAAATTAGCAGGCAAAATTTCTGGTTTCATTTCCCAATCTCTGAAAGGAAAGAAACCTCTTTGACAAAAGGGAATTTAAAATTCATTGCAGAATATATTAAATTTGCCAGATGCAGCTTAGCTCTGAAATGCAGAAGTTAGAAAAAGCAAATATATGAACCTTTAGAGAGACTTGGTGGTTTTCATCCCATTTGTTCTTTTTAAGATCTCATGAGAGCATCTCACAAAATCCTATGTCACACCAAAACCAGTTCAAAGCAAGTGCACAGTGAATCAGCTCCTTCAATCACTAAACCACAGAATATATAATGACGAGATGCACGAGGATCTGAAGCAGTTCTGGTCACTCCCAGGCTGCCTCACATCCCACTTGTACAAGACATCCCCATTCAGAAGAAAAATTCAAAAGTCAATGGCATGTAGGCATGTGATAAAAATGAAGGATGTGTTTGAACACATGCTCTTGCCCCATGATGGAAGGTGTTCGTAGTAAGCTTGGAAAAGCCATTTGAAAGCTTAAAAACCATTTTTTCTCTCTGTGGAAGAACTCCCTGCACAAAAAAGCAAAACAGTGGGCTAGATTTGCCTCTCACTGTCATCACGGCTAATCTCTAGTGACTCCACAGTTGGCACAAGGAAAATTAATCCAGGTTTACAGAGATGTGGCAGACAAATCTAGACCACTACATTTCTCTCTTGCTGTGTTTACAATAACAGAACAATAAATGAGTATTTCTTATTCGGTGCTGCTTTTTTAATCTGTTTGGTAGAGCATCATAGGATTTGTTTGATTTGATAACTTACTTATTAGTGGATTTACAGATTTCACATGATTAGCCAGCATATTTGGGGTTTTTTTTCTCTGTTTCTATGCAGAGAAGCAATTTTGACTTCTAAAGCAAAACCAGGGCATCCTCAGTATTTTTCGATGTAGGTGAGCATCTTCCATTCACAGAATCCCTGTGTGGCTCTGAACTACTTACACAACGTGCCAAAAACCTAAAGGATTGCATAATGCAGGAAAGAGGCTATGAATGAACGTCATTCATACTTCTCGCCTACAGAAGTCTGTGGATCTTCATGGCATCTTCTATTCATTTGCTTCAGTTTTGCATGAATGGCTGAAAATGGGCCACAAATCATTCACTACCCATCAACTCTTTCCCCTGGCATCCAGGGCCTGCTGGATGGGACCAGGAGCACAGCAAGGATTGCTGCCCACCAGTAACACAGTGAGCACAGGTAGGAAATGCAGCACTTTTCACTGGATGTTTGCATTCCAGCTTCAAAGGCAGCAAGGCAAAGCACAGGCAAAATACAGACAACTAAATCCAAGCCCACCATCTTCCAGGGCTGGTACTTTATCTATAACCCTGCAGAGCTTCTAGGAATTATGGGGATTTGCTCAAGTATCTCAGCCCAGCAGGGTTGATGAGCTCAGTACTTAGCTTAAATGAGAGCCTAAGAGGAGCCCAAAAGCTGGTATTCCTGTCATCTTCATGACTTCCTAGGAATTTTCCAGAATGTCTAATGCATTCTACCCAGCACAAAATGCCACTGGCAGGTCTAGAAGTCCAGCATTTGTGAATGCCCAAGTGCTTCCCTTCTAGTCAACAAAAACATATAGGAACTTCATCCTTTCCTAATTTTTAAAGGCCACAAAGAGACATGAACTGCCTTCCCCTGATCTAACTCTTGTGTAGGTCAGATGAGCACCAGCAGCCCTGAACTGGAAGTCATGTAATCAAGTTAGGACAGCAAAGAGCCTGAGCTAATAAACCCAGCCTTTCAAAGAGCTTATTGGTTTGGGCTCAGTGCCATGCCGAGGTTAACAAGGTAAAAACCCGTTTAACAAAGGAGACATATCTGACCAACCACAGTCAGGTCAATCATTTAAGATTTAAACATTCCCTCCAGAGGTATTTACCCAGTTGGTGCACGTTGCTTATAGTTGATTCTGTACCTTCTGATGCTGCTTTAAATTATATCTCCCAAATCAAATTAGAGTAGAAGAAGCTTTCCTATTTCCTTATTGCAGTTGACGATTGCACGTGGGGTCAGCAGATATTCTGAATTCACATGAGAGAAGCTTGAATCACCTATTACACGCAGGAAAATAATCTGTAGCTCAAAATATGAATTCCCTTTCTTTCCAAGGTTAAATCAGAACAGTCACAGTATTCTCCCCTTTATTGAGAACATGTCTGTATGTGTGTGTTATCAGCACTGCATTTTATACACTGCTTCGTTCAAACCAATAGACTCCAGGTTTTATGGTGTATTTTGGCTCAAGTGTGATTGCTAGGACAGTGTTTACAGCAATATTCAGTGTGTTCTGCATAGCCCTGCCCATCAGTCAACACTGTAATAAAGCAGAAAGGGAAATCATTGGAAAACAGCAGAGCTGCTAAATTCAAGTAAGCCATTCAAAACCAGCATGGAGACAAATGCAAATGCAATTGGGTCAAAGCAGTCATTTACCTGTTGTTTAAAGGGGGAAAACAGTACATTCATGCTTTGTTATGGTTTGCCTTAAAAAAATAACATGGGTTCCAAAGTGTTAATATTTTCCTGCCTGCTTTCTCTAGGTTAGTGTTTCAAGATGACTGCTGCTCCATATAGATTTGTAATATGTATGTGTTTATTCACACATCTCTAAGTCAACAGGAAAGGCAGACCAGAATACCAAATCTATCATTAAATCTACATGTTGACACCTACAAAAAGCTGCAGGACTTCATTTTTTTTTCTGGCTAAGACTGAAGGGTTAAATGGAAAGAATGAACAAACAAACAAGCCATGCTCATCCTTGAAATGCACACAAAGCAAGAGAGGAAGAGAGAGGGGGTAAAGAAGATGGCTTGTAAGGTTGTTTGCTTTCAGGTTTGTCTAACAGATCAGGAATAAGTTTAAGAGCAGTATAATTTTCTGATTTTTTCTGGATGTCACATGGGTTTGCTGACAAACACTGGGGTTCAAAAGCCCCAGCACTGGCTTGGCTCTGAAGCAGCATGTGCTGTTCCCAATTCAGACACTGGAGCGTGATGCAGCTTCCAGCCCTTGCCCAACTTGAATATTCAGGCTCTGCTTCACAGTTTTTATTCTCTCCCCCACTGTGAAGAAGTGCTTCACAGTGTCAGGGTGTACCACCCCGGAGTCCTAATCTTAGAATTAGCATTTCTAAATGCTACTGTAAAATAAATGGTGATGATGATATCATTGAATTATCACTCAGTTGGTTGGCTGATTTTAATTTTGCTTTAGTCTAGATCATAAGGAATTAACATAAAAATCAAACTAGGATAAGATTTGTGTACCCAGGGTTCCATAAAATTCACATTGAAGTCAGCAGGGCTTGAATGGAAATTGAAGGAGGCTCTGAAACGAATTGAAGGTAGGTGCTTATGCACTGCCCTGCCAGGGGTCACAGCAACACCCAGCATGACAGTCACCCCCAGTGAATCCATCAGACTGCCAGTAAAAGCCAGTCATCAGATCTGGGAGTGCAGACAATGCAGGCAGGGCAAAGAAGTGCTCAGTGTGAAAATGAAACCGAGGAGAGATGTTCTTAGCCCATTAAGAGCTATAATGAAATACTGCATCTTGAGTTTGTTGCTGTTAGAAGGAAGCCAGGAAACGAGCAAGAATTCATTATAAAGCTGCTCAAGACCAAAACATGAATCATTGGGTTCTAAAAAAACCCAGTTGTCTAGAGAACGGCATAGATGAAAATGAATGGAATCTCTTTAAATTACTCTCTGTATAAAGTCTTTCACATTCATCCTTTCTGTCTTTCTGATTAGTATCTTTCTGGGATGTGGGTTTTTAAATAATTCCACACCACACTCCTAGCTTCTGCAATCAAAACACTGAAATGGCTCTTGATTCTGCATTTTTCATCTTCATTTACAGGGAAAAATGTCTTCTGCAGGAAGAAACTTGAACACCTACTGTCCTGCCCATCTACTGGATATCCCCAAAAATGTATGCTGGAGGCTCAGTAATCGAATGAGATTAAGATTCCCTCATCACTTTACAAATAAGGGGACTTTTGTATGTTATTGCTGCATAAAGAAGGATTAAATCACCTCTGGAAAGCCCTCAAGATCATTAAAGAGCTGAAAAGCTGGGACCTCTCTGATCTCAGCATCCCTGACAGGAAAGCAAAAAACCCCAAATCCTACAAAGTAAATTGAGAGGACTTCCCTGCAAACCCAGATGGGAATACCTGAAAGGAAAACATGGCAGCAAAACACACCCTCTGGCTGTTTTGTTCATACTCCGACCAGTTTCCTGAGAAAAGGAGGCTTGTATGGCCACATGGTGTGCTTATCTACATCTGTCCCTCAAACCAACCCCTTTCCAGCTATTTCTGAGCCCTCTAGCATTTACAGTTTCCATGTGACGAGCTCCACTGAAGGAGCAGCAGTACTGGGAACTGAACTGGATTCAGTCATGGGGGAAACCACCTCAAAGCTGGAAACTTGCCTTGTTCTAAGAACCAAAAAAACACAACTTGAGTTAATTTCTTACTGGATGTATACCTCATCAGACCAAAGAAATCCAACTACGAGATACAAGCCTGTTGAAAAATTTGTTCCCTTATGTCACAGCTGGCTGGCACCATCCCTGTGGCAGGAGTTTTACTAAAAAAGATGCTGCATTCATTGTTCTGTTAACCAAGACTGCCTGGAGAAGCATAAGAAAGAAAAAAAAATCAAGAAAAATCAGAAACCACAGAAGATTGCCTAAGACTTCAGACTTCTCATAGGAACATGTCCCACTCACGACTACTGGAGTGGATTTTACAAGACTTACTGTGATGACATCCAAAATTTATTACAGCTTTTATAACAAGACCACGTCTAGTAAATAGTGATGTAGTGTCAACATTTACTTGCCTGGATTTAGCTTCTTTAGCTTCTTAGGGCACATAAATATACTTTTTGTACTTTAAGAACAGCCATAGCTGCCTACTAAATCTTGAATAATACAAAGGCAGCTTCGTAGACCTTTAAACATATGTACCAACTTGGTTCTGTCTCCTTCACAAATCTGCTTCCTTACTACCTGCACAGTCAGTCCCAAGGCCCTGCTCTGCTCCTCTTCTGTAAGCCTGAGCTTCTAAAATGAAATTGTTTGGAAATCATGCTTTTAAACTCCTATGCTTTCTGAGAATGGAATTCATTACTTTCAGAAAGTGACCAAGTTTTTTTCCCACCTCCTCACTTATAAAACAAACTGAAAACCTTATCTGTCTTCCTTGGTACATGCATGATGAATTTTGTACAACTTATTTGAAAACCAATTTATTGACCATAGGTGTGAAAACCCTACTGTACATATAAATCAAATCGCAGATTTCTGATAAGCACTGAACAAGGTACTTCTCTGGTGTAATGGTTTAAAAAGACAATCTAAAAGAACATTAGAGTAAAATAGGAACAGCTGGAAAAAACTAGCAATATTTTACATTGCAGTTTTTGGGGAGACAGATTTGAAGCATCTTGAAGTGTCCTGAGTCCCAGAAAGCAGCCTGAGTCTGATATCATTCAGAAATCAGGTGCCTTGAAGTGCCCCATGCTCATATTGTTGACCAGAGGTAAGAATAAACCCTTCCATACACATTGCACTCACTGATATCCTGGTTGCCAATATTAAACAAGGACATGGGGATACTTTGCCAAGTAACGTGACTGTATCTGAAATACCTGAATCCAACCAGGAGCAGCCACAAAACCAGGTCAGAACCCAGCCCTGCTGTCTGTGTCATGCCAAAAGCTGGCTCAGCTCCTAGGGGCTGCCCTAGCAGCCTCCCAGCCTGATGCTGGCCTTGCCCTTCCCCTGCCATGGGGCTCCTGGAGTTCAATCAGGGAGCTGGGGCAGAAACAAGGGAAACTCTCCAGGACAACCTTCCCTACTTACCCAAACTAGCTTTGGTCTTCCCAGAGAAGCCTGACCTACCAGCTCCAAAAGTCACACTCCCTACCCCAAGGCTGGGCACTAGCCAGACCCAACACTTATGCTTCCAAGAAGGACTGGTGTCAGACAAGCATATCCATTATGACTGCACCAAGAAATAATAACAATAAAAAAAACCCCTACAAAATAAACCCCTACTTAAATGCTAGTTTGCCTACATTTTACAGTATCCCCTGTACGCCACAAAGGGCTCAGGCTATTTCCACGTTCAGTTTTGTTGTTGCTGCTCTTATAAAAACACATTGCTCTTTCTCTGTGACATTTCTTCATGTCTTTGAAAGAATGCTCTCTGCTACCACAAAATACTTGGCTTGAATTCTCCAGTGAGGAGGAGCCAAGGGTTTGGCTCATGTTTTAGAAACAAAAGAAATATTACCCTAAGCATAAAACAAATGAGTGCAACTGTAACAGTAGATGGAGATAGAGCTCCTAGCACAACCTATGAATAATTCCAAGTCCTATTAGAAGTAACACAGCTTTCTGAATTTCCCTAGAAAACAGCATGTCATGATTAGGTTCCAGCTTGACTGAAATGCAAAATACCACTTTTTTCAAAGACAGAGCTGAACAAAAGACAATACGTAGTGCAACAACTAAATTGCAAAGCATATCCACTTACAATCTGAAATTGTGGAAGACAGTGTGTGTACACACAAGAACAGAGATATTAAAAGAAGGCTCTTACCTCCGTCCCCAGATCCTGAGCCGGCATCTGAGAAAAGAACAGAAAGAAATTTATATTCATGTGCTCCAGTACATGCTGTGAGCATGCAAAGCAAGGCTTCAGTGAAGTGTACTACAGTGTACCTCGTGTTTGATGGCATCCCTGGGTAAATTATAGAGATCTAATCTGAATGTAATTCACTCAAGCCATCTTTCTCGTGTCTCCATCTTTTTTTCCTTAAAGTCTCTCTATCAGAAGAAAATAACCTAAGTCACAGAATGCTGCAATGTCCTTAGAAGTCCCGACCTTATTTTGTTGCACTTAGACCGATAAATCTTTGCTCCCAACAGTACTACAAAGTTACTCCACTTGGTCACTACTAAATCCTCACCAAGGAGAAATTTTAAAACCCATCTGAGGAGAGAGCAATTGTAAATTTTTATCATTACCTTTAGAAAACAGAACATCTCATCAAATCATAACCACATGGAATAAACCATTAAATTACTATTATTTAAAGTCTTCAGGTAAATTATTAAAATGCCATTTTTTTCAAGGTTGTTGCTGAGTTTCAAAATTGAGTGCTTTCTTTCTCCTCTGCTTGACATTTTGTTGGCTGGAATGATGAGAGTCACAAATTTAGAAAGTGCAACATCACAAAATTGCCAAGCCCAGAGCTTCAGTAAGAAACTTTCTAAGCAAGGCAAAGCATGGAAATGCACACACCAAGGGTTACCAAAAATAATGCCTAAGAGGAGTTTCTTCTGCAGGGAAGGGAGGGAGTCTGCCATCCTATCCTCCCTCTTAGTGGAAGAGTTATGCATTTATCAGCATCAAGATTAATAGAGTTTGGAAAAGCTGCTTTGGGATCAAAGTGCCCTGTGAACTCTTAGATCTCATTTACTGACAGCGAGGTCTGGTGGATCTGAACTTGCACATGCCATCATTGCTCAAAACTAAGAAAGTAAAGGAAAATCTTTGCTAAATAATTGGTTGCAAGACCTGCTTCAAATGGCAGATTTATGCAGTAAGGCTGCATAGGCCAGATGCAAAAGGCAGCTGAAGAGGGGAACAAGAATAATGGTGCTTTCCCAGTGAACACGTCCTGAATGTTACCGATCTCATCTTTTGCCCTGATGCTCTTTCCCAAATGAGCATCTGAGGAAAAAGGCAGGAAAGGTGTCTGTACTACAGTGCCCTCATGGCTCTGGGAAGTGCTGCTTTCCCAGGCATGCCAGATCTCCCCAGCACAGAAGGAGAAATGAACCCTGCTCTCACCTGCCTGCCGCAGTGAGCTACTACATTAGCTGGCTCTCTGCAGGAAAGGAACCTCGTGTTTCTCCTCCTGCCCTTCCCTTCAGGGCCCAGACCCCTGCCAGGCAGGACCAGAAGGGCTGCTCAGTGACACTTCTCCCAGATGTTCAGGTCTCTGCTGGGGGTTCTTAAGCACTCTCTCTCTGCCCCATCCCATAGGGAAAACCTAAAGAAAATGACTGCTCCCTTCTCCACTGAGCTTCTCCTTGGGAGAAGGAAAAAGACACCAAAGACCTTGATCAAGACTTCAGGAAAACGCGGGGTTTTTTTCATTCTCTGTTTCTGAAATCCACAATGTATTTCAAGAGAACGCTGCCAACACAGTCGTTGCCAGCAGGCATGCAAGTTTCAGAGAAGTTGTAGCAATGCATTGAAATAATCCCTTTTAATCAAAAAGTTTGAACCAAAAAAGACCAGTTGCTGTGCTGAGAGAATTTACTAAGTTGAACAAATCCTACACCACAGTAGGTTTTGTCAGCCTGAGTTCCATTTAATACCAATTTATGGACAAAAAAATTGCAGCATATGTTTTTTTCTTCTAGGAAATTGTCAGGTAACAGCTTCAGAGAAGAACAACATTTCTAGAGAAAGGAGTTTATTTTCTCTCAGGTGTATGAAACATGAAATTACAGCACTGAAAAAAGTTTGTCTAATGTACTTTTTATTGACTCCTCCATCCTCAGCCAAGAAAAAATTCTGCTTTAAGTTTAAAGAACTCTCTCAAGAACAAAGGCTTACTCCTGCTCTTTTCAAGTTGACTTCACTGCCCACCTCTAACAAATACCAAGCACGAAAGAAAAACATCAAGAACTCCTGCACACAAGCAACTTGGTTTTCCTGACAGATTTTGTTCATTCACCTTTCTAGCTGTTTTCATACAAGCTGAGATATAAACAGCTCATGAAGCTCAGAGTTGAGCAAAACTGTCTCACATGCCCGTCAGTTTTCACAAGTCCAGAACGAAACACCTGTGGCACAGACCTGTTCATTATGTGTGCTTTGGACTAAATCTTCAGCTGGTACAAATTGGCAGGACTCATTACAATCAGTGATCTGTTGAATCATACCAGCTGGGGATCTGGCCCTACAAGGATAAGGAAAAACCTAAGAAACTGGATTGCAGGCAATAATGCTCCAGTTCTCTCTCTCCAGATTATGGAAAGGTTTGTGGTAACCCAGATGCCCATTTATCAGACATCTGCTCACTTAATCTGCTACCAGTTCACTTGTCCTAACAGCTCAGAAGTGTAGGCAGGGCACAGGATGATCAGGGGCACAAGACACAAATTAAAAATTAGATTTACTTCTGAGTTGAACTGTTCCAAACAGTGCTAGGGGTACTGTGTGTCAGGGGCTGTGAGTCTATAGTAAATTACTTAAAATGGAAGGATAGCAGCGACTTCTCATGCCCAAAACCAAAAAGAATTAACCAGTAATGAATTCAAAGCAAGAATTCAAGCGGTTTTTGCCATCCTCAGGCCATTTTCCTGAGGGGCATGGCAGGGTCAGCAGGCAGCCTGGAGTGAGTTATACGTACCAGTGGCACATGATCCCTCAGACACCAGCAGGATTTCACTCTGCTGCTTGCAGGCAGCCTGTTTCAAGTAGCATTCATTCTGGTAGGTGTCACCATTGGAGCCACACACGGGCACGTAGTCATTGTTACACTGATGGGAAGGGACAGAGAGCAGCAGCGTTAGTCACACGAGCAGGGGACACATTTGGGTACCCTCACACACACCGTGCTCCCTGCAAGCATTCAAGCCCTGGGAAAACAACAGAGAGCAAGATACTGACAATCCTCTCTCACCTTTACAGCTACCAAGGGAAAAGGAGGGGTATTTTTCAAAAGAAAAATTTGAAGGGATTAGAGTAAAGGTAATTTAAATGGGCAAAGTGTTCAGTAAGTGTCCCAGAGAGGTATCTCACTGCCAGCAGGAGCAGGGGGCATTCCCAGGGAAAGAACACGGGCAAGGCAAATGACTCCTCACATCTGCAATAACAGCTCCTGTGTTTCCATTGGATGGCTCCAGACAAACAGTAATGAACAGGCTCTCTCTTCCCTCCCCCTGCACACACACACCCACAGTGCCATGGAGGTCTGCATACACACAAGTGTGTGTCTACCTGTTCAAGTACTGACTGGACAGAGGGAAATTATTTCTGAAACACCAACAATCAAAGTCCATCATCCCTCTTTCTGCACAGACATTTCTGCTCCCAGCAAGCTGCAGCTGGGATACTCCACAAAGGTCCAAGCTCTCCCCATGGTGGCCATTAGGCAGGAGTGGCAGCACTGCAGCGAGTTCAGACAGCACAAAAATTTCTCACACCACACACCCCTGCTTTGGTTCAAACTCCTGCTGAGCCCTGCTTGAGTTTCCCTACCACTGGAAGACAGTTTTGCCCCTTCTCGTTCATTTAAAAAAATAACAACTTCTTTTTATACTGAAAATTGGGCAACCTACCGGGCAGTTATCACAAGATAATCATGCTTGGAGGCTTAGAAATACTTGGATGTACCCTGTACATGGCAATTATACCAGGGATATGATTATCTCGTGATTACCCTACTCCTGGAAAGTCTCATTGTTTAATTAGAACAAATGGAATGATCACAATTATTATTTACAAATGCTCACCTCTGCCTAAATCCAAGTAAAAATTTAGAAGAATCATGCATCCTATTTCGTTGTTTTATGCCACAGTGCGTCTGAGGTGTGTTTGTTGGGCACAATGTAAAACACAGAACTGAAATATCAGGGATATTAACATCAAAAATGCTTTAAGCTGAATGACTGCAGAAGTGATTAACACAAACAATTGCATAGATTGCATTAATTGCAGGCCTCCACACAGAGCAGCTGCCAAGAAATTATTCATAGTTGGTCAGAGTGACATTTTGATTGGGCCAAAACAAATGACATTTTCCTTTTGCATTGTATTCTCTTCAATCTTCCCAAGATGTTGCGCACTCCCAGCACCCTCTTTCCTCAGAACAAGGAAGAAAAACAGCAGCCATAACAGCAGAAATCCTCTCCTGCTCCCCACAGAGGGTTCCTCCATGCAGAGATTTTAAACTGTTGATTAAAAATGTTTCTAGGCTATTTTCACCATTATGTTCCAAATCTGAGCAATGTTTCAGGCATAAAATGCCAACTTAATCCAGAAGCTCGACAGCAATTGCTGGAGGCTGATCTGGAATACATAACCAGGACAATTAACACAATCGTGCATGTTTTTTAAAGCATGAAGCATCAAATCATGCTTACTTTAGGTGTAATATCTCCTTGTCACCCAAGGATTTGTGAGGAATTTGGCCTGGAATATCTCATCAGGCTTTGTTACATGTAGAAACAAGGTTGGATTATCCGCCCAAGAAACAAAGTGGCAACTTCTCTGCCTGAGAAGCACAAAGGCAGGTTTTGCCCAGAGCAAGGGATGTTGACATGGACTCAGCTGCAGATCTGAAAGGCCAGACAACCCAAATGGTGAAATCCCAAACCACAGAAAGGAGTGCTATGAGCTAGGCTGGAACTTCTTACAAAGGCTGCCAATTTTAAAATGCTTTTGAGAGACATTAGGATCCCAGAAGTGTTAGTCCACTCTTCCCACCAGAACCTTTGAAACACTAGGACTCAGATGGAAAAGACAGGAGCCATAAGGAGCAAAGGGAGGGATATCTTCCATATGGATCCTACCTTGGCTTTGAGCTGGCAACTGTAGTGGAAGTTACCCATGAAAGAAAGACCGCTGATGAGAGGGTTGTGGTGTTAGTCACCAGGTGGTTCCTAACCCACTAGAGCTAGACCCTTGTGTTTGCCCATGCTGAACCCTGTGCTCACAGTTCATCATGATCACAAAATACTTCCTGCTTGTGCTGGAGAATATTAGGTGTTGGATGTCAGTTCTG
Source organism: Anthoscopus minutus (assembly GCA_013399455.1). NCBI lineage: Eukaryota > Metazoa > Chordata > Aves > Passeriformes > Paridae > Anthoscopus > Anthoscopus minutus. Next base: position 45,293 of record VWYI01023807.1, on the reverse strand, counting down.
TCAGTCTAGTGACAAGTTTTTGTCCTTGGTTTAGGGCTCCAAAGACCAGGCCCTAGATGTAAGAATGATTCTTCATTCCCAAGTAAGGACTGAGCAAGCCCTCAGGGAAATCCATGTCAAAACTCCCACTAAACCCAGCAGCACAATAGCACTGTCTACTTCTCTCTTATACGTGCCAGTTTTTAAAATACAGCTGTAGAGCAGGGAAATGGACTCATGCAATTCCATCAAGCCTTTGTCAACAGCTGCCTTCCTCAGCACCTTCAGCCTCGAGTGCTCCCTGTCACAGCTAGGGACAAACCATCTTTGGGAGCCTTTGGATCAGTGCTGAGCACTGAAAAGAGGTGCTTGTTTCCTAAAGATAATGGCAACTTGTATCTCTTCCTCCCCATAACACAGTTAAAAGCTTGACCTCCTCCTACTTTCATGGATCAACTACTCCCAAAATGCCACCCACATATTGAACCAAGTACCACAAAAATACATTCCAAAAATGTAACAAAGCTGGAAGTTGGAGAGGTGATGTTGCAGCTCCACAAACACTGAAGCACGTGGAAGACTCGACATGCGTGAAAATGGGACTCCTTCTTCCCATAAAAAATAGTGACTGTCTACAGGCTTGGTGACTCAAGAGAAAAGACACTGATGGAAATGCCTGGTATATTATTTTGAAACGCTCGTGAAATGACAGAGGGAAGAGCCCAGCTGCCAGACCTGTGGCTTTGGGCAAACAGGTACAGACTCCAGCAAGCCATGTCTCCAAACCATGTCTCCTGCTGCATAGCTCTACACCTTCTCTTGGACCCATTGACTCCAAGGGAAGGAAGGGCTGGTGCCACATGCTCACCCTTCCTGCTGGAACCGGCACTGTCCCAGTGCCTTCAGCCTCCCTGCCAGCACCGAAGTCTGGGCTTGTCCTGCACAGGGGATGGGTCTGCATCTTCCAATCAGAGAAGGACATTGTGTTTTTCAGTAAAATACACATCCCATTGAGAGGTGTCACAGTAGACTGTGACAAGAGAACCAGCCAATATGAAGCTCTTTCTCAGCACATGCCCACTGGCTCTCCAAGGCTGGAAGTCTAACTTGGGTGTTCCAGAGCAGTTTGATCATATTCATCCATTCAAATAAAAATAAATTAATTTTAACTCCACTGGGGCAGACATGAAGCATCCGTAATTCTGGTTTGAACAAACTCAAACATAGACTGCAGAAGCTCTGCTCTCCACTTCTGTGTTCTCAGCCCCTCAAGACACAGGCTGGTCAGCACAGAACTTTTCATCAGTACAGAAGCATAATGAGCTCTCTATCCTTGTCCAGTCTCAGATTTCTGAAGAGCACATAAACCACAGTTATAGTGATGAGGAGTCAGCTACTGATTTGTTCACTATCACCACAAAGAGGTGTCACTGAAATGGGAGCCCTGAATTCTGATGGGCATCCTCCTTACTCCTGACATAAATTACCTGGCCAGCTGTGCCTCACATAGCCAGCCTCAGACACCATACCAGAAATTAATTTTCTACTCCAGTGGCATATCTTTTTGGCTTGTCACACTGCCCACTGATGTTACAAGAGAAGCTAACATCCCCCCAAGCTCTGCCTGTATCAAAGCACTCGCGTCTGACTACAGAAGCCCCGGCACCACAGCGCCCTTGGCAGCGCTGGCACAGCATCAGCCACAGGTAATTTGCCCTCCAAGGTTACAGTCAGCCCTGGGGCTCCACAGAGGGCTCATAGCAAGACAAAGAGCTCTGAGTGTTTAGAGGGCCTGATCCAAAGGCCACTGAAACCAAAGAATGCTGTTGATTTCGACCCATTTCCTAGTGAGCGGCCCACAATTGCCCAACTCATTCTTTTGATCTTATTTACATATTCATATACCAGTTATCTGATTTCCTTAAATCTGTTTCAACTGCCCCCTACAGAACTGCTAAACTCAGCATACCTAGAGTGTTTGCCTCACAAAGAGGGAACCACACTGCCTGAAAAGGTTTACCTAGCTTCATTGACCCCAAATCATCAGGCATCAGCAGCCTGCCTTGAGAAAACAGCGCTCCCATGCCTTCTTCCCTGCTGACAGCAACATCTGAATTTGCACCCTCTGGGCTATGACCTCACTGCTCAGTTCCAAATGGCAGCATCAAACAGGGACCAAAGACAAGACAGAAGCACTCTCAGTGGCTGCTTTCATTTCCTGAGGCTCATGGCACATCTGCCCTGGCTTACCACCAGGCAATGGGACAAGTCACACCCGTTTCATTGTCTTACAGATTTTTCTTAGAAAGAGAAAACAGACTAGACCATAACCCTTGTATCAACGCATATGCTGAGCCAAGGCAAATGTTCAAAACAGCATTCTCACGCTAAATTTCTGATTGCATGCAAACTCCAAATGGAATAAAAGACTCCCATGGTCAATATGAATTCCCTTTCAACATGGGAAAGGCAAGCATTTAAGAACTACTATCTCGCTCTCATTAGAGAAAATTCCTTCTTTGTTTAAAATGAAGGAACTTATCACTTGAGTTTTATCTCCGAAGGCACATTTGGCTATAGAAATACAAACGATACTTGCAATGCTTTAACATGAATGGTCGATCAAAGCTCAATATTAACACACTTATTACAGATGGGCACAGTCTTGAGCGGTGCACTATTTGGCCTGCTCTACTGCAAACACTCAAATCAGCACAACTTCACCAATCCACATTAAAATGCAGAAAAACATAGGGGCATAAACACGCATACAACCCTGTGCTGGTACATGCTTTAAACTCCTTTAATTTGCGCAGTTTCTATTCAGGTCATTATTTAAAGACCAGCTGTTTTGTGAGTTAGCTAAAGCATTAAATGAAATCCTTCATAATGAAATTGTCTGACTTTGAGAACGGCTGAGGTTTCGATGTAGCTGAGAGAGGAAGAGAGAAGAAATAGAAGGAAAACCCCTTACTACTCAGTAATAGCTCTCCTAAAACTATATGAAACCTAAAGGAAGTTCATCATTTTGGAACAGAGGGATTGCTCCTTAATCTGATCAGCTGGGCAGATAAACAGGCAGAAGCATTGTCACTATGCAGCCCTTCCTGAAAATATTGCATAAGCACATTACAGATCCATTTCTTTAACTAGATCAGAACTCCGAATACAATAAGCCATGATCTGTATCAGAAATGAATTTCGAAAGGACTCTAAATCCTCGTTAAAAGGGAAGGGATGAAAAATCAGAAATGCACAACCTGGAGCTGCAGACCCGAAGGGACATTTAAAGCCACAGCATCTGCATTTTCCCAGAGAAACTTATGTCTTCTTGACACCAGTTGGTTTTCCTGCCAGCTTTTATACACACTGCCAGGTTTTCCCTCTAACTTCTCTGCACATAGAGAAACAAATTGCCAAGCGATAGGTTATAAAGGGAGATCCTTGATTTGTATTCTCATTAGTGAATTAGAGAATGAAACATCAATCTTCTTACCTTGAACTGACAGACACAAGTCACACTGTCTCCAATCCTTAAACACTCCCCATCAAATTTACAGGTATTGGTGTCGCAGAGAAAGAGATCATTTTCTCTGTCATCGTAACCTCAAATGCAAAGAGAAGAAAAAAAATTTAAAAAGTCAGCTTTGGTCTAGCAAAAGGAACTATTATGGGATGACTGCATTTGAATGCACACAACACAATAACCTTGTTGATGAAATTGATAGAGTCCAGATTTCCTTTTGTCCTTCCCTGTCCTTAGCTTTTCACTTTTTCTCTTGTTTCTCCCTTGGTGATTCTCTCAGCTCTTATTTCCCACTACCTCACACACTTTTCTTTCTATTTCATGGACTTGGTTTCCTCAAAAGCCACCCGGTAATTATGCTATTTCATAGCTCTGGGTTGAAAATGTCATCAACTTATCCCCATCCGATCACAAATCTGTTGGACAAAAGTCCAAATTGGAATTTCTCCAGCCCATGACACAACAAAGCCTCCAATAATAAAGACAAACAGGCTGTGTGTTTTCTGTGATGGTCTGCCTGATCCCAATGAAGATTGATGACCTCTAAGTTAACAGAAGAAGTGCCAGGTTCCCCACGAGCTGCTGAGTGAACCGAGCTCTTTGCCTTGCTTCATATTCTTCAGTAAAAACCAACAGATCTGACTGAAGACTCAGTTCACGAATACGAGCATGAATTTCGGATTTTGCTATCTGACTTCCCACTCCAGCAGCGAGTGGCAAGATACTAAACAAAACAGCTATATCAGACTCCAAACCCATTAACATCTGAATCCATTGATTTTTTTTAAAAAAACGTCGGAATGCTCTTAACCGTATCGCTACATATTTAAAATGAAGAACTCACAGCGCAGATTCTCCCCGATCTAACACGTCATGTGCGATGCATGCAGTACCCCAAAAAACGCTCTTCCCCTCAGATGGCTACTACACGCTAATTTCCGAATTATTTTACGTATCGGAGAAGGACCGGCTGCTGACCTACATAGGAAACGCGTTACAAAGGTCAGCCCTACTTTAAGGAACAGGCAGCGGGTTCCTGGTGTCGCGACACCGATACCTCGATCCGCTCTCCGTTCGGTGCGCACGGAAACAGCCGCCTGCAGGATGCGCACACGCGGCCCCGTCTCCCCGCGCCCCGTCCCCGCAGCCGCACGCCGAGTGCCCCGCCGCAGCGCAGAGCCGCGCTCCGGTGGGGCCGGAGCTCTTTCTGCCCGGGGAGCCGCCCGCACCGGCGGAGGGCGCGGCTGCCGCGCCCGGTGCCGCGGAGTGGGGAACAAGCGAAGCTCCGGGGGCTGCGGTCGCACCGGGAACGACGACGAGCCCCGACGCCCAGGACTTTTAGCCTTCACTATTCCCGTGCATTGAACGGGACGCGGCATCACCCTCTGAAGTTGCATCCCCCGGGCTCGTCCGCGCAACTCCAAGCGCCCGGCAGGGCACGGCGGAGCTGCCGGAAAGCTCGGCGGGGATGGGCGCGGGGTGCTCCGGTGCTTACCGGAGCAGTTCCAGCCGGTGGGCGTCTGGCAGTCGCTTAAGGAGGTAGGGAAGGCCGCCAGCTTGTCGGGGCGGGCGAGGACGAGCAGCACGGCGGGCAGCAGCAGCCAGCAGCAGCAGTCGCAGAGCGTCCAGCCGCCGCCGCCGCACTGCCGGGGCGGGGAGGGCTCCCAGGGCACCATGACTTCCTAACTCAACTCTCCGGCGGCGGCGTGCCCCCCGGGCTGCGCGGCGGGCGGCAGGGACGGGCGGCGGAGCCGCTGGGCATCCCGGGGCCCCGGCCGGCGGCGGCAG
>VWYI01023807.1:3384-37927 GCA_013399455.1 Anthoscopus minutus | reverse complement strand
CCCCCCCCCCCCCCATATTAATTTTTTCTCGTTAAAACTCAGCTCTCTGCTTGACATATCACTGAGGTGCTTAATCCTGGCTGGCCACAGGTACCACAGTCACATAGCCTCACCAGAGGGATGTCATCTTCTCCTGTCCTTTTTGCTCCCCCCTTGTTTCTTCTTCCCTCTTCCCTGGTTCTTCTGTGTGGTCTCACTTCTCTCCATTCTCCTGATTGCAATTAGCAAAGCCTACAGTTTCTATTTTCTTTTTCTTCTTCTCCCCCACTCTCTTCCCTTCTTCCACCCCAACCTGCCTTCATTTCCACATAGCTAGCTACAGGTCATAAAGGCACCACTGGCCTCATCTTTGGACCAGTCTAACCAGACCACATGGGGAATGAAACTGCTCAGTCAGTCTTTCCCAGACGAGCAGCCAGACCTTCTCTGACGTGTCTCTCCTGCCACAATAACTCACGCTCCAGATGATCCCACAAGTGTACCTGGCGTTCACAGAGTACCATTAAATCCAGCAGCAGAGCCTGGCTCTGGCCCGTGCTGTCCCCAGGGTGCCGTATAACATTGCAGCCACCGAGCTTCAGGCTCACAGTGCTGACTAACAATTACCCTGCTTTGTTTTCAGCCACTCACACAACAGACACTGCCTGGGGACATGAAGAAGCCCCTCTCTTTGTGTACTGGTTCCCAGACTTTGGGATGTGGAAGTTCCACCAGAGGTCCTGTAATTGCTACAACAGGATGCCTGAACTGTGAACCTGAAAGTGTCTGAAGGGCAATCTTCTTATGGCAGAATAGGACAGCTTTTGCTCTGAATAGCACTGGTATCTTCCTGAAAAAGATTTTACTTGTTGATATGAAAACCCTACATATAAAAACATTTTGTGAAGATAAAAAAATACATCTGTCTGTTCCAAAAGGGACGGCTAGACCCACCAGCCCCTTTACTCAATTACTCTCTCTAGCAATTTCTTTTGAATTATAGCAACTGAGATACAATCCTCTTTTCATGTAGTTCCTAGCTCCAAAGCATTCTACCCTCTTAATGCGACACTGCACACACAATCTCTCAGCAACACATTATTCCCAGCTATACTTCAACACTTAGGCTAGTTGACATCTACAGTCTTGTACTCCCTGATGTGCCCATCCCATCTCACCACTGCACAAAAACTACTACTTGTAAACCATGCAGACAGCACTAGGCCGGTGTGAGGTACAAATTGCAGCCAGCATCTCCTCACTGAAACACTGAGGTCATGTTACTGAGCTGCTGGTGGGGTTCCTTGCGGCTACATGTTTGACTCTAATGCCAGATAAGCAGCAAAAATAATCACAACATTCTTGGAAGAGCCCTTCTCATATGTGATGAGGGCAGGCTACATCTAGAGTATTAAACCTACCTCTTGTAGAGCATTTCTGAGGCCTGCACAGTTTTGAGATGCTCATGCTACACAAAACAGTCTGATGAGCATATTCAAGGGCAGCTGATACCGATGCAGATTTATCCAATACACGTGGCCGTGCCATGTGTACCCATGCTTGCAGATCAGCTCCCAGCTGACAAGCAGCTGTTTAAAGAGCTTCAGGCCCTCAGATGTCTCAAAGCGAGGGCAGGGTGGGTCCTGGCTGTGCACTGCACTCCTTCAGCTGGGACTGGGCAGCAGCAGCTGGCAGAGAGGGCCTGGGGCCAGACTGCACCTGGTGCCAGTCCCACGTAGCCACGGCTGTGAGTAATGCTTTTTGTTGCTGTGCTTGGCCAGCAGATGCTGTACTGGTGAGGAGTTACACAACTTCAGTTATTCACACTTGTATTATATCTTGGCTGTGCTGCTCTAGGGAGGCTGCAGATTCCAAAGTTTCCCAGAACTTGGGAGAAGCCAAATGGTACAGATGAGTGTACCAAAACCTCCTCAGCAACACGTGCTCTGGGTGCACAACACCGGTTCTTTTTTCTCCGTCTATCCAAAGACTATGAAGATAAGTTCATGGATCCTTATCTTTAAAGCACTTTATTTCCTGTGTCTGATGTCTCTAAAGACCCTAGGAAGGTAACCTTGGTCAAGAATATCAGTGAAAAAAGGGTTTTTACAGTTCAGCTAATATTAATGAACAATGTTTTCTTTGAGACAGCACTAGAAGTATGGGCTAATGTTCCACAGCTACTAAGAAAAAATCCCACCAAACATACAAGGGACATTTGAGTTAGCCTCTTCCCTGTTGCCACCACATCACAGCCTGTTTATGAAACATGCATTTACAGAATTGAAAAACACCCCAACCAACCCCCACTCTGCAGAATTCTTGAGAGAATAAGAGCTACACATGTGTGACCAGCTGCAAGCTACTACCACTAGTTGTAGTTCATAAGAAAAGAAAAAGTGAAAAAAAATCTATTTAACCTACAAGAGACTTGCCCAAACATGGTTGCAGCCAATCTTAAAGAAAATGGAGTGTTGGGGTCACCAATTTTCAATGGTAATTCTTCTTGACAAAAGTGTGGGTCTGATTCAAAAGACTCCATTAGAAAAGGCTTGGAAACCCAGTTGCCAGTCAGAAGACCCCAGGCAGAAGGAAAGGACGTCACCTGTTCCAGCAGATGACCAATGAAGGACGCACAACCTGTATACACTGTATGTACCTGCATGAAGCTGCAAATTCTCCCCTCACCATGGAAGAACAATGCTTATTTCAGGCCTGTGTATTTTCAGGCCTAGTTTGACCAAAAGTTGGCATACATAGCCTAGACACATGTTTCTGTCAGAAGTTTGTGAATCTCAAGCAGATTTTATGATCATCTATTTTTCATGTGTGCAGGAAAAGCACACATGGCTTCACTCGAATGCACAGGCAGTGGGGAGCTCTTTGCCTACATGCAGTTTTACAGATTTTATACAGCTTTCAGCTAAATCACATATCTCCATGCAAAGTATGCCACTCTTGGATATCACATGGATTTTTAATGCTCTGAGGGATCCTTTGGGTCTATAAACAAGTAGATTACATTCATCTACATCATGACAGACTTCCCCCCCCCTTGCTTGTGAGACAAAATATGGTTTTTGTTCTTCTCTGGAACTAGTATGGAATCCAAGCACAATTCATGTACAGTTATGAGAAAACCATGCCATATTTTTCATTGTAATTAACTGCTTCAGAGCAAGACTTCTCATGTATAAAGATGAAGAAAGGTCTCAGCTTTGCCTGAAAGACAACTTGCCTTTCAGCAATGTCTCACACTTTGAGTTTTGACTGAAACATTCCACTGCTTTGGTGACCTGTTGTGCCAAAAAAGCTGTCTTGTGTTACGCTTCGCTTTCAACTGAATTTGCCGGCGCATGCTAAGGGACAGAATAAAGTATTGCAATTTATACTGGAACACTATTTTGTGCTGCTCCACACATGAAATTGATGTCAGGAAAAAGTGCACAAAGGGCATGGAAAATGTAAATAAATACTGTGATCCTTTTACCTTCAGTTTTAAATAGATGGATTGAAATGCATGGATCCTAAAGATTTATGAATCAGTTTATAGTCCATTCTGGAGTTTTAACATTTCATGCAGCTTGTAGGAGGGAGTGTATTATTTATAAAAAGTCATGGTTATTCAGCAGTGTTTATTTCCAAAGAGCAACTAAATATCTTCAAGGGAGAGGAAGAAATTCATAAGTCTGGTTTACTACTAGGGTTAGCCAACTTAAAGTCTGTTCTCATGACAGATTTACAAATACCTTTGCTCTTATGAGCACATCTGGAACACGACATTTTGCTACCAGCAGTGGAAATCACCTCTATCTCTCAGGACAGACAGCACTGCAATGGATTCAAGAAGGTGGTGGGAACTTTTACTGTTGTGGAGATACTTGAGCTTTACTTTTGAATATCTTTTCCCAGCACAGTATTTAATGGAAATTCAGAGCTAGGGCCTGCAAGGAGAAAACTCACAGCAGCTATTCACAGATATAATTTCTGTGTGACATCAGTTTCTTGGAAATGTGAACAATTTCTTCTGTCTGATGAAATGTTCCATTTCTTGTTTTCATTTTCTATCTTTGAGCTCCTTTGCCCAGAGTTGTTTTTAAGACAAAGGGCCTGAAAGGATTATAATGTAAAAGTAAGTGCAGCCTTAGCATACCTTTGGTCTTTCTAGCTACTTTACCTCATTGGAATTGCAGTGATTGCTTTTCTTCCTAGCAGGTAATAAATCAGTTTCAATGAAAAAGAAAAACAACTCAGACATAAACCAGAATTTTCAAATTGTATTTCTCAGTTAACTTTTAGCTTCACCCTCTGTGAAACTGGAACTTACAGAAGTCGCATTCAGCTCACCACAACTGACCACACAGTATCCTTCTACCTAGATACAATTCCTGCAGGCCACCAGGGGAAGTTCATAGTTTAAATGAACAAATCCCAAGAAGTCTGACCTATCCCTCCTGTCTCTTCTTGTCAATGCTGTCAACAGAAACACGTGAACTGTGTCTATCTGTAGAGCAGAGAGCCCAGCCACAGACAGATGCAGCGTTGCTCATCATAGGAGCCATTTCTGGCTTGTGTCCAGCAGAGCCTTGAAGATAGGTGGATGGTGCTGCTCAGGGAAAAGAGGGAGTCACTCTGTTGTTAATAGCTCCAGATAGATTTTATTTCCATTAATTTCCCACGAACCACATGAACATATGGCAGCCAGGAGGACCTGTGGTCACGAGCTTCACGAGCTCTGTGAGAAGATAACTTTCCTAAACTCAGCACCTGCTAACATCATTTGATACTCCTACTTCATGCATTATGAAACAATAAACAATCATTTTGTATTCAGCACCCTGTGCCACCCTTATCTGTCACCTGTGCCTCCTGATATGTTGCTTAATCATTCTAACAGATAACATCCTGCCCAGGCTTTCCTTTTGAGTAGGGATGGAGATCTGGCACCCGTGCCCCTACTCATGAGAGGCTTCAATGGGCAATGTCTGACCACTGCCAGCAGGAGTGTCCTTTTCATAGTCCTGAGTTCCACTGCTGTCCCAAGCATGTAGCATGGGTACAGTGTGTGAACCCAAAGCCACTGTTACCTGTTAAACACAAGGGTTTGGGAACTAAAGGGCACTTGTATGCCCCAGGCAAATATTGGGATAAGTTCAACTGCTGGTCATGGTATTGTGCCAAAGTGGTGACCAGAGTGGTGGTGTGGTCCTGTGTGCTACTCAGTGAGAGCCTGGTGGACAGCCTTCAGCTGGCCTGTCTCAGGTCAGAGAGGGAAGGGTCATGAGAGCATTGCCAGCTGTCCTTGGGAGCATCAACGAAAATTAAGTATAGCAGAAAACCATTAAGGCTCTTGAAGGATTTGCAAAAGAAAGATTTTCACCTGGATTAGAAGCCAGAATCCTTAGAAATTTTTGCAGACACACACACAGACACTCATACCTACACATATGCATGAAATATAATGCTTCAGAGATGATGAAATCGGATTCCACATCTGAGAAGAGAGAGATCTGGAAGAGCTACAGTTTTGTAAAACATAATTTGGCGCTTCCCATCTCAGGATCTGAAAGGGATCTTTTGGCAGTACTGACATCGGACACAACTGGCTACCAAGAGCAGGCTCAGAGATAGTGTTCTAAGGAAATTGAATATTGGTACCCCTTTTAATATGGCACCAATACTTAGGTAGTTTCTTAGCAAGCCACACTAATTTCCTGTATGATTTGCAAGCTATCATGCATGTATTTAACTTCATCTTAAATGAAACAAAACAGCAATAAAGTGAAATATTGTTGAAACCTGAAAACAGCTCACTCCACATAATTAAATTTTAATTCAAAATGTCATTGCTTGTGTATGATATAAACATTTTTTATGATCAGTCAGACAATTTCTAAATAATAGTTACCTTTATTTGAAGGCATATCGACTCAAAGCAGTACAAAGATGCAAATGAAGATTCTTCACTAGCTAAAACATTGATGTCAAATTATATATATAAATTGTAACATAAAAGAAAAAAAATGTCAAGTACATCAAGTAAAGCTCTGGAATAATACAGACCTTCTTGCTGCCTTAATCAGAAAGTTTAATAGCTTCCATTTAAAGAAAGAGGAATTAAAGGCAGAGCGCAGTCTTAAATACCATTCCTATCTACTCTGAAAAAGGTAGCAGAGTAATTTTTCATAGGTGTGACACACGAATAGAAAGCATCCTAGGTATTTGCTGCCTAACACATGAAAAGTGGATTTTGCATCTAAAATTGGGAAACCCAAACTGAAGGTGAGCTAGATACCTCTGCACTTGTTATATCCACTGAGTTGCTCATCCCTGTCCACAACCTCTCAGCTGTGTTTTTCTCTGCTGGTAATCCATGTCTTTGCTGAAAAGGCTCTGCTCCAGCCCCTGTGCTGTGCTGTGAGATTTCCAGGCACAGCACACACCCTGCCGTCCCACACTGCAGGGAGAAGTGCCACCCTCTGGCACAAGCTGTCTTGGTTCAGTGTTCACACTTCTCCTTCCTCCTAGAGGATCTCAATCCCAGATGGGTGAGGGTATGAGGACAGGACTGGCAAAGGCTTTGGCTTCCTATGGAAGGGAAGAAATTCCTAGAATTTCTAGCTACATTCTGCCTAGAATACAGCTTCACCATTTGTTTTTTCTTTACTTTTCCTAAAACTTGCCACAACTTTAGTGCAAGGCAATTGCCAATAAAATCTGTGCAGGAGAAATACATGGCCACTATGAGAAGTTATCTGCAATCCCCTGTCCTGCATCAGCCTCTGCTTCACTGCAGGCTGCAGACAGGGCAGTCTGGTGCAAAGTCTCCAAGAGATCCCCTGCAGATGATGTATGAGCTAAGACTGCTTTAGAATGGTTCTTATTTCCATCACAGCAGGAAGATGTAAAGTCTGTAAAGTGAGCAGGGTGTGTGGATGTGTGCTGTGTTGATAACAGACAAGGTGCCAGTAGATGGCTCTCAAGATATGAGGCCTATGGCTTTCACAGGGCTGAGACACCTCCCTGGTTAGGGAGCAATGCTGCTGCTGAAACAGCCACTCAAACTGTACCTTGGGACAGGACAGGGACTGTGGCATGGAACTGTGGCATCTTCTCCCCAGACATGCCTAAAATAACAAAGTTCTTAGCTTTTTTATTTTTGATAATTCAAGGCAAAAATGCACTCCTCACTAAAGAATGCTTGAAAACTCCGTTTAATTCTTTAAGTGAAGGACTGTTTAAGTAGGCTGGGAAAATCTGACATAATGCTTCTGCAGTATCCCTGTTAGTGTGGAAGAAAAGGTACTGCCAATCCCAGTAGGGTTATGTAGTTAGTAAGTCAGATTTTCTTAACTAAACAGTTGAGAAATGTCTTTTTAAAGTTGATTTTCTCAAGCATACATGAACTAACACCCCTAAGGGGAGAGGGTCCAGGAGGGATGCTCACAGTTAGAAATTCTACAGAGGATTGAAATGAATTTTTAGTACTGTGTAACTACAGTAGATAACATTTAATTGGGAGAGAGAAGAGAAGAGAAGAGAAGAGAAGAGAAGAGAAGAGAAGAGANCTGAACTAAGAATGCAGAGACATAAGCTTGCAAAAGGCTTTCAGAGCTCCTGACAAGCTTTGTAGGGAAGGAGAGGGGAGGAGAGGGGAGGAGAGGGGAGGAGAGAGGAGAAGAGAGGAGAAGAGAGGCTCTCATTCTCTTGAATGAGTGATTTATATCCCAAGTCCAAATTTTGTGAATTGAGTAAATATAGAGATAACAAAACCAGCCAAATTCTTACAGCTATTCAGTCACTGTTAAAACAAGGAAGAGGGGTTGTACACCAAAACTTTATTCAGGCCATTTAGTATATATATTAGAAATTTTGCTGGAAATGTTATTAAATTTTTAATTAAATTTGATTTTATTGTTATTATAAAAACAGTTTTCCACAAAGCATGTCCTGAGGCCTTTGCCACTCAACTGTAATATATTTTCCTGGTCTGCAACCCCAGTCTGTATACATTATACTCCTTTTATTTCTTGGTTTCATGTCAGGGACAGCCAGAGTGATAGCTGACTAAATAATTAACAAAGAGAACATCATCTTTGTATCTTTTTGTAGTCACTCAGTTAGCAAGAAAATAAAACTAACTTTCATAATCTCTTTCCCTATAAGTACCTGGCATTTTCCAGGAGCAAAATAGGGAGAAAATGTAATTGCTAAAATCTTGCACATTCATTATTAGCCTAATGATACCTTTTTCTCTCAATCTTGCCCCATAAAGGCATCTGCAGAAGTGAAGGTGCAGAGCTGCTGCTTCCCATTATGATAGGAAGGAGAAATGCAGGCTTGTAGTATTTCAACCCCATCAAGCAATAGTGAGTATGTAGAATATTAGACTATTATGCAATAAGGCAGAATAAGATAATAACATAATACAGCGTTATTAGTCACAGTGTGTCTAAACCATTTCTAGGCACAAAAAAAAAAGGTTTGGGTCAGGGGGTTTGGACTGGCACCAGCAAAGGTGAGGAGTCCCGAATGAACTGCCTTCCTTCTGTGCCCTCCAAAGGAACACTTCATCATTTCCATCTCTGCTCTCAAGTTTGTGTGTGTTCATGTATTTCCTCTTGCTTCCTCCTGCTCCAATCCAATCACAGGCTGCAGAGGGAATTTATGGAAGGTAGCTGGGTAAGTTTTGTCAGGTCGGTTAGGTCTGCTGTTTTACATGAAGAGTATCGAGTATTTCAGACTATTAAAAAAAAAGAAAAGGGATGAACTTTCACTGTGAAGTTGGGCTGAGTTGAGCTAGGAACAAACTGCTTTACTATGGTTTTCTGAACACAAACTTTTTACTCTTTACAGAAGGTGACTGTTGCTCAATCTGTGATGCTGTCCAAAGCCTTGCATGGAACTCTGGTTTCAGGCTTGAGAAGGCACTGTAGAACCCAAACTATATTAATATAAGTTGCATCACTGGACTGTAGCCTTTCTGGTATTAATATGGGTACCAGAAGCTGCGTGAGTCATGTAAAAAAAAGTTTCCATTCTTATACAAGGTCATAATTTCTCTTTCCCCCACCCCAATTTCTCCCATATTAGGAGGCAGAGGCTGGTATTAGCATTGGAAGGAAGTTGGCTGACATTCTGATCCCACGGAAATAAATGTGAGTTAGTTATTTTAGTTAGCCAGGATTTTTTTCCATCAGCTTTCATGACTAATATAGTTAGTCCTTGATTTACATGCTATTATCTCCCTATGAACTTTAGAGAATCTTATGCTCATTTCTTTTTATTACAGTGCTAGAAACTATTAAAGAAAAGCTCACCTTGAAGTGTAGAAGACAAGGTGGTGGTTCTGCAAATACAGGCTAACTAATGAATTCATGGCTTCCCCTACTGAACTGTTCTGGTAGTGGTGATGGGAATTTTTCAAGATAAATTTGATACAATGAATTTCACTTATTATGCTTCTCCTTTTATGGACCTGTGCCCTGATTCAATCTCCCAGTCTGAACATCTGGTGTGCCTTAAAAAGACTCTTCCACATGGAGCCTGGTTCCCAATTTCCTCAGCTATTATTTATTACATCATTTGGGCTTTAGAAGGCATTGCTGAACCAGTGTGGATGGTCTAAAAAATAAACTTAATCTAAAACTAATGCAAACTGAACAGCATAGGAGATTTAGAAAAGCTTACTTAGCACTCAAGTAAAACCCTTTCATTTAACTTGGTACTTCCTGAATCCACCTCTGAACAGATATGGGACCATAAGGGAAAAAAAAAAGTACTTTCTGAGTGACCAGAAGGCAGAGATTCCTCACACACTTGAAAATGATTGTCTGAGCAATGTTTAGGGATCAGAGAGGTTTGAACTCCCTCACATCACCCCCATCTCAGTTGCCAGGTGGCATCAGGAATTTCGGCCCTTGTTTTGAGAACAGTGTCTATTGTCCACACTTAGGCCAAAGCATCTTTTTCAATTTAAATTATGGCTGCTTTAATAGCCTGCTGTCTGAAATGTTCTTTGATACTGAGGCAGAACGCTTTCCAACAGTGCACAATCAAATCTGTGGGGCCTGTTAATGCTGCATGCTGGCAAAACCCCTATTTGGGACATAAAAAGGTGATTATCACCTTCCAAGCTTTGTCCAAATCTGGATTGGATGTGAATGCTGCGTACAAAATTCCTAAACATCGCATGTCTCCAGAGTCGAGGTTAGTGCCAATGGCTTCAGCAAATGAAGCAAAATAATCCCAGATCCAAGGCTTTCAGGAGTGAGAAAGGCAGAACTGTTGGTAGCAGCAGTGCTGCTCTCACACCATTTGTTAAATATGGTGTGGAAACGTGCATGCTCAGGAGCTCATGAACCCAGATGGAGGATCTGGAACGTGCTCATGCAGTAACAGAGACTAACTCTGCTCAGGGCCATGTGATGTACTAGGTGTCGTACAGGAGACCTGCTGGCACTCTTGAGGGTTTTCCACACCTCAAGCAGCAAGTTTCAGTTGGAACTTTTAACTTTTTTTCCAGAGAAAAAAGCTTCTCCTTTTTTTTTTTGTTTCAATAATACTTATTTCAAGCACAGATTATTTGTGTATAATTCTTGTTTCTTTTCTCTCAGGCTTAATCGTTGTTAAGGGTTTGTGTTGCCATAACAGCACATTTTTCTGTGATACTGATAGGGCAGATGCAGTCCAAACCCTCCTCCCAGTCACAGTCATCTGTTCTAATACACATATATCATATCTATCATGCAGAGAATGTAAAATGGCCCAGAAGATGTGGGGAGTGAGCTTTGGATCGCCTGGTCAGATCCTCTTTACTACTGTTACAAACACATCTGGGTTATTTTTCTGAGTCAAAATTAACTGTTTCCTTGTTTGACCCTCAGGAGCACTTTTAACCAACTTGACACCTTGAAATATAGAGAAAACAGTTTCTTAAAAGCACTAGTATGTCCGCACTACTACCTTTCTCTACGGTAACTAAAAACAGCATGCCAGCACTTGATTGCAGAAATTTGTTCTGTGCTGGAAAGCAGCCCTGGTACGGACTTAAAAGACAATATCTCCCTGCCTCATTAGCAAAGCTGCCCAGGGCAGACCCGAGCTGCCCACCATGGCTCCCTCGAGGCACATTTGCTGGTTACAGCTGACCCAAAGAGGTGGGGAAGCCGTGCCTGCATCTAAGCTCCGGAGCGCTTCCCAAATCCGAGTTCAAATGTGTTTCTGACTTCCCGCCGGGGGAGGAATTGAGCATGTGGCCTGTCCCTCCCCTGTGCCAGCAGGTCCTGCAGCAAGCACGGCATGAAGGCCACGAGGGCTGTGCTGGGCTCTGGCTGGGTGCCCAGCCCAGCAGCAACCAAGGGAAAGTGTGAGCCTGAGGAGGAGTGACAGAGCCAGGAGTGCTCAGCAGAGAACCTCCACCCGCTAGAGATGGTGCTCCAGAGGCAAATGCTCAACTGCCCTCTGCAAACGATGCGTTTGTTAAAGACTGTCAAATGGCTACGAAGTAAGATTTCTGGAAAATGTACAAAATGAAAACAAAGTCACAGCAGTGCTGTAGATAGTGACAAAGCATGAAGATACATCAGCATTAAATAAATAGCCAGCTTGGGGTTTGCAATTGCAATTACCACATACTCTCTGTGTTTGTAATACCTAGGAGACCCATAGCACATTACAGAATTCTGTTAATTACTAAGTAAGTGAAGAAGGAGAGGAAAAAACACTGTGACCAAAATGTATATTGTGTATTGATTTAGAGCACTGTAATTTAAAATTAATAATTTATCATTTCTCTTAACAGGCTACACTGTATTTTATGAAAAGTAATGAAACCTTTGGAATACAGAGGAAATAACTTTCCAGTCTGTCCTTTCATCTCTGCTGAGAACGGTGAAGGAGTGGTCTGTCTCCTACTTGCCATTTATAAAATGTGCAGTTGGGCAAAGAGTAGATTAGCAAGATTACAGACTTCTCTTTGCTGTTAACGTGCAGGAGTGTACAAAATAGTAACTGGTGTGCAATTTTAGAAGAGTCTTCCCAGGTAATACCATTGGGAAGCAATCACAGGGGCACTCAAAACAGTGACAGCCATTGTCTCACCAGTTTCAGCAGTTCTAACGAGGCAAAGTTTCTTGGCTTATTGAATGATAACAAGATCGTTTCTCTATTGCTCAAAAAGCAAAGTCACTCAGATCAGGACTTCCACAAGAAATTGAACACTACAAGCTATTAATCAAATCACAGTTGGTTCACGTCTAACTAGAGGAACAACCACAACACAACTAACTTGTCATGAGAAATTATTTAATCTTGCTGCAGCTGCAACCTCTGTTTTGAGTGCACGTACCCATTTGGGTTAATAATTTCCTACAACTGCACTGTGAAAACTTAAGGGGGAAAAATCTTCATGGTGTGCTTCAAACAAACCCAAGTATTAACTTCTTATGTGTGCTTTCTTTATAGAGGCCTTAATCATTTTCAGTTATTGCTCATTTTTAGTGCAGATAGCTCCTGCTACATCCTTGCTGTTAGAGACATGAAAAGCTTCACTTCACGGTGAGAAGGTCAGGTCCCAGACTCCTTTCCAGTGGAAACAGGGCTTATGGGATTACATTGATTATGTGCACGCAGCTCTTTTCTCCCTCATACATTATTTATTTAATTGGCTGCTTTCAACCAAACTAGAGAAGCACAGATTTCTCCAAAGTAATTAAATTCCTACAAGTTTCATTGAAGCAGACAAATAGGAAAAGGACGGAGACCTTAGACATGCTCTGAACTGAGCTCCTTTTTAATAGACACCAAAGGACCTCAGGAGGAGATTCAACTAATGATACCAATGACAAGTAAAATCCACATGAAACTTTGACCCTTGTCAAGGGTCTTTAGAGGCAAATTAGACAGTATTAGACACATATTTGGTGCTGATGAATCTCTGCCAGTTGCCATCAGTTGCTGCATGTACCTTGCATTTGGCATGGATGCTTGATGTGTTGAAACTGTAGTCCAAAGTTAGGACACCATCCTAAAATCTGGAGAGACATTACTGCTCTGCCTCTCACTTCTGTGTGATTGTGGATTAGGATTTGTACAGTGGTGCTAAAATGAGGACGATGCCTTCAGTCTCCAGAAAGAAAAGTGCAACAGATAGTAAGGCACTCACACAATGTAGGGACACAAAGAAGGAACCTCAAAGGCAAAACCAAGATGCCTAACCCTGGAGAAAATTAGGAAATTGCTATACAGGCCTCCCTTTCTCCCACTTAATGCATACCTTGTCTCCTAGACTCTTCTAGATTTTATCGTTACATACCTTGTTTCTTGTATCTTTTCTTTTTTCTAACCACCTACCCTCTGACACTAGTTGGTTCTTTCCAGGTGATTCAAGATATGTATTCAGCCTGGAAAGCACTAGAGGCAACAGCTCATAGCTTCAGAATGAGGCTTCACGAAAAAGGTCCAAAGCATGTGAAGAGGCAGCATCCCAGGATAGCTGGAATTTTCAGAGAACTGCTATTCTGCCTGCAGTTTGATTTACATGCCCTGTTGATTGTGATGATATATCACCAGTAACTTTTCTCTGGAGACTTAATTATAAAATCAACATCCCAAATTTTAAAAATGTGAACAGGTCTCCCAACAAAACCATAGGAAGTAGGAAAAATGTATGTATATGACAATCATCTATTAAGAGTCACAGACACAGGAAATCTAATCTACTAATCCTCAACAGCTGGAGAAAAGTCATTACTTGTAGACAAGCTAAGCCCCAGTGTCTTTTCAGAGCCACAGTCACTTTTCATGCACTCTTTTTGCAGGGATGAGAAACAATAGCAGATCTGAGGTAGCTGTTCTGATGGTACACACATTACAAACTTATGTCTTCATAAGTATAGCGTACAGGTTTTTTTAAAAATTTCCCCTCACAATTAATTAAGTTTTCTTTAAAGCTCACTTTTTTTAAATTGGTGGAAATTCTGTTCTACTTAGGATCATTTCACTTTCTCTTCATTTTTAAGATTCTCAAAGCATCTCCCTTTCTGGGGGAAAAAAACACCAAAAGCAACAGCCATAAAACCAAAACTCCCAAATCTGACATGTCAAATGCTAAAGTTAGGTTACTTCTGTTTATCTAGATGAAAAGAGAATCACCTATTTCACATATAGTAGGCACTCTAGGACAAAACCAGAAATTAAGTCATCTTACTGTTGTGCAGAGAATAATGAATGATAACAAAGGCACTCCCACCCATGCTGCCATATCACTTGTCTTCTGTTTAAATGCATCCTTAATGACAAAACTACCCCAAATCTCATCCCTAAGCAGGTCAACAGAATACAGAGGTGGCAGATATCTAAGCGGCTCTTAGAAGAACGTTCCTGGTGTTACCTCTGGGAAACAGTCTTTTACATTGCCAGATTAATGAAGATCAAACCAGCAAAAAATTCTGAGTGACAAAACAAAGTATATCTCCTAGATCTAGATGGGCTACTGAATGATCATTCCTCTGCTCACAGCTTGCTTCCAGTTACACCTCTGAATTGTTCATTCCTTGAAGACATCTGGTGTAAATTGCTTTCTGAAAAGTAGCCACATCTTTCACAGAGTTATGCAGATACAACAGCTGTTGTATATATGCTCACCCAAAACCGAAAAGTGGCATTCTGCTTCTTCCCCATCTTGGAACATAAACTCACTTCCTTGCATCTACTGTGCAAGCCGAATTTGATTTTTGTTGTTGTTGTATTTCAGGTTTTTTGCTTTGTTTTGTTCTATTTTGTTGGTTTTCTTTTTTTTTTTTAACTTTCCTGCTGGCCCCATTCCTTCAATGTAAACCTATGTCTGCAAATTACAAGTGCTGTGTTGCTAAGTTCTGGCTTTATACCTAAAAAGCACTTCAAAATCCTGGCTGAGGTTGTGCTGAGTGCTCAGCAGCTGTTTTGGTGGCAGCTGCTTTCTCTGAGTCATCTGGAAACCAGCTGTTCTTTAGCTACCTTCTCCTTGGTTAGAGGCTGCTCACTGGAGGGAGTTTCTGGGATTTGTGATTCATTTGCAGGAGACTGCTGGACAGATCCCACTTTTCCCATATACCGGAAGGCCACCTCTACAAACAGCTGTGCCATTTGGAAAGGAGTGACAACACTCTTGCTTTTGAGAGTTTGATTAATCAATACAATGTGAATTTTGTTCAAAACTGTGTGGGTCCAACCTAAATTTTAGTCATCAATGGGAATGTCTCTGCACACTTCACTGAGCTTTGAGTTAGATTGCGCTAAATATGGCATCTCTATTTTTCCACCAGATGATGGCTGGAAACAAAATTCATCTGTGTGCAGAGAGATCTGAAAAACAAAATATACCAAATTCAAACAATGAATAAACTATATATGAGTGAGGTATGTGGTTTGAGTCATCTGTCACTTAGACTGGCTTGGTGTCAGTATCTCCTGACCTCAGCCAAATGGTTCTGGCAGTCCCCTGAAGAACAGGGACAAAACAAAGCTCCAGTATCTTGAAATAGCATAGCATGAGTTATTGAGATGGAACTTTTAATAATATACAAGACACATACAGTATCCATGTTGGAGTAAAATAAGGATGGTATTTACTCTGAAATGAAGGGCTGACTTGGATCCTGGCCCTACAATAGTGAATGGCAAAAAAAATCCCCAACAACAACTCCACTCATATTTTTTTAAACTAAATTTTTAACAGGATTCTTTTTCCTATGAGAGATATGAAGAGGTATCTTTGCTTTCATTATTTTATGGTCTGTTTAATAAATCCACATGAATTGTCAGTATATTTATCTGATTTGATTTTATATGATGGGAAAAGGGGAAATAAATGTGTTTAACAGAGAAAACCAAGCACACATCTAAAATGATGAGATTTGTCCCAGCATTTGCTGTGATCATTTGATTCTGCATCCCCCTTGCCGCTACTCTTGTGTTTCTGTGCCTCTGTTCTTTCAAGATTTTATCTGACTCTGAAAGTCAGCTTCTGTCTCTGGAACAGAGATAGCACACCTAGGCTACTGCAGTCTAAGTAATGAAAAATGGCTATTAGTAGGATATTTGTTGAAGGAAGAGAAAATTTTGAAATGTACTAGCTGCATAGTAACTGCCACAGAGTGCTACACACAACACAGATGTGTGCCTAGAAATGGACAAACCCCCACGGGGCTTTTCAGTTTTCCCAGTTTCTTGGGATTTTTTTTTCTGTTTTTCTTTAAAACCTCATCAGCCTGTATTGCAGAAGGCATGCACAAATATGATCATACAATAACCTGTCTAAATGTTTATAGTACCAGGGGATAAGGAGACATTTTAAACACTTAGTTGCATTAAGAAGCTGACTACGGGAGCCAACACAGGTACCATTCCTCATTCCCCCTTGGTTAAGGAGACAGACAAATATTAATGTAACTTAAGGCAAGCACAGCACCTACAAAATCTGGATCGACTCTTCTCCCAGGGAACTGCCAATCAGCAATTCCTGAAGAAAGACGTAAAACAAGAAAATATTTCTAAGAAATTTTACGTGGTCTTGTGGGCAGGTCTGCCCCTTCCCTAGGCTCAGCCTCCACAACGGAGAAATGGGCTGGTGACCTGCTGTCCCTGCCCCTCTGCCCTCTCTGGTGTGGCACTTTAAAGCACTGCTCCTGGGAAGGAGATGAGACAAAGGAGGTGGGAGTGGAAGAGAGAGTTTGTTCTTAAAGGAAAAAGATTCTTCCAGTGATAGAAACCCGCATGTCACAGATGGGTCAGCTCCTGCCTGCTTTCAGAATGGTGTCTGCTCTTCAACACCTACTGTTGCTTTTTCTCTCTATGTCATCAGCAAGGATTGACTCCCTGTAACAGGAATTTATTTGGAGAAAAAGCAGAATTTGGAGTCCTTGCAAAAGAGCACCAAAACTACTTCTGAATAAATTGCCACTGTGACCATAGTCTGACAGCACACAAAGAAAGATCTAATGCTGCTCCTGTAGAGGTTAGAGGATTTGTCTCATCTTTGTTGAACCTTAGGCTGCTGTTTCATATTCTAATAGAAATTAAAGAGCTAATTACATACAATTTAGACTACACATGGGGGACACAGGCTCAGCTTCCAGCTGAGCTGGGAAAATTTTAATTGTTTAGTTAGAAAAGCAATCTATTTGGTGATGTGCAAAAGCAACTTCTGATTCTAGGTTAAAAGTCACCAGAGCAATTTATGATCTTACAACTATTAATTTCCTAATTTAGATCAAGGAATAGCAACTGTAAGGAAAAGGCAGTGACTGTGCAGATTAGATCATTAGACCCACAGTCAGCAGAACTAATGCCCATTAACCTAAGTGGCAGCACTAACACCCTTCTTCCTGGCATGGACCCACTGCCTCCCCCTAATCTGGTTTTCTGGAAGAACATCCAGGTTCTACAGCAGAGTGAGGCAATTCCAGGAAAAAAAAAGGCCAAAGAAACAGCAGAAAGGCAGCATCCATGCTTATTTGGCAATGGGATTTTCCTGTGATATGGAATCCACCAGTGATGGGTGCGAGGAGAGTATGTCCCTTCCTTCCTATCAGACTGCTCAGGGTACTAAGGATCCCAAAACAACTTTGGGAAATGACTGTGGGAAACTGCAGGGCAGAAGGAAGGAGAAGAGTAGTTTTCTGGCCAGCATCAATGTCACCTGCCTCTTCTCTCCTGCCTGGTCAAGTCACCCAAAAACCTGACAGACAGCTTCCAGCAGAGAGTGGCTGTGATGCCACTGGCAACCACAGGACATGAATACACTGAAGGAAAAAAGAAAGAAGAAGCAGAGAAAATTCAAAGGCATTTTATTTTTATCTTGATGAAAAAGTGTCTTCATGTTCCAGTAATGAACGTGAACACACACATTTTAGGGAACTTTTAATAATATTTACTCCTTATCTATTCTCATTTTGCCCCTTTCTGGGTCTGCCAACATAGTTTCTGTACAGTCCACAGTCAGCAAGGAATGTCATTTAAAAACTGATAATGTGTAGGATTTAAAGAACATCTATGTGGCTGACAGGTTCTGTCTTACTGAGCAGAGGGGATGGGTAACAAAAACCAACAATAAATTAGAAGCTTGCAGCAACAGTGAGATTTAACGAGAGTGTATTCACAGAGAGCTGCCGAAGGCAAATGAAATGAACCAGGATGGATTGCCATCTGTTTTGGGCAGTGTCACTTGACAAGGGCATAAGGCCAGAAGGGACTGGTGTTATCTTTGCTGTCTAGGTCACCACACCATGCTGCCTAGGACAGACTCAAGCCATGGACAGAAACAAAATAGTCTCCTTCAACTTCCCCTCATGCCAAAGCACCACGAATCAAATACATTTTGCATAACCCTTGACAAGTTATCTGCCATATTAATCTGATGATTTGCTCAGTTGAGTCTCCAGATTTATCTGTTCTCTTTTAATTGTGGCCATGATTCAGTCACCGCATCCATTTTTGCTGATATCAGTGAAAGTGTACCTCATTTGTTCAGTAATATGCTCATTTTCTTAAAAAGATAAGGAAGCAAATATGAAATGAAAGATATTAATAAACATTGGACTGACTTAGTACATCAAACCACAACATGAGTACTCATAATTTAAGAAAAATAATCACATCAGTCACTGAATTAATGCAAATAAAGCTCTGGGCTCTATTTTCTAGGGTCTACACAAATCTGTTATAAAGAAGAAACACATAGCCTCTGTTTTGAGACAAAAATATTGGGTAACTGTTTCAACAAGAATCACTAAATAGATTTCCTGATATATTGTTGGAAAGTTCAAGATTTCAGGTCCAAGAACATCATAAACCCTCCAATACCGAATAAAACACACTGCCCCTTTCAAGTCTTCTACAGTACTGACTGAACTGCCACTGAGCTTCACTGCTAGGGTGAAGATCTGGGTGGTGAGAAGGAGCCTGGGCAGGTCTAGAGCAATGAGCTTCTACCATTCTGCAGAAAACTGCTGGAGGACATGAAGGTAAAGCACTCTGTGTCCCCTCCCCACCTGAATGACAAGGGATCATGCTGCATTTTAGCTGGACTGAGTCTATGGGTTAGTGGTACTGCTCAGACAGAGCAGTGGTGACTCTGGCCCCTCTCTTCTGTGGTGGGATAGTAAAGCTGGATCTTTCTGGGGTTTTTTCATCAGTTCAGGTGCACAGAATACGTTTTGCCTAGAGATTTCCATTTCCTACCCATCATGAATAGGACAGAGACATGAAAATCTTCAGCATGATGTTCCATGACCTTTGAGACCATGTTAGAATCTATCAACAGCACCAGCAGTGAGCTCTCTTTGGAGAGAAACTGCTCAACACTGCTTAATATGAACTCACATAGTCCACTGATGTGCAACTGTCAGGGCAATAAAAATAAGAATACTGTCTTCATTCTTTTCACAAGTGTCATAACACCATATTTCTCCTTCTCTCTTAAATAGCAGCAAAGCTGTTCTATGTGTCAGAGCTTTTGTTTCTTACTAGAGAAAGAAAAATATTTTATTGGGGTGTTTCCTTTCAGTCCTTGTTGCTACAGAGTTAAGGCACTGCCATGGGAAGGGAATATTGCTACTGGGAGTATTATTTTTTTGGCCTCTTCTGGGCTTTGATATGCAAAAGTAAACATGAGGCCTTTACTAGATGCACATTTTCAAGGGACAACTATGTGGTACTTTAGAGAGATGACTGTACACAGGAAAGTAATTCCACATCTAACTCCAGCATGTTTGGATGTGATTTTGCTTTTTGTAGATGAGGAAAATAGCCTCTTCATCCAGCTTTACTGACCTCCAGCTCTAAACCAGCATGTGTCACATTGCTTAAAGCCACAAAGCTGGTCAAACTCCAAGATATCCATAAGCAGAGAATTGTACCCTTACTGCCTTTTGAGCCTCTCATTTAAGTTATTTTTCAAACTTTTCTTCATATTTAAACAAAAGTCCAGAGAAATTCTTCCTTTAAACAAAACCAGCTTTTCACATAACCCCTTAGACTTTTCAGCTCTGTCTAGAAAAACACATCCAAGTACCACAGCAGTCTGAAGAAAAGAAAATATGAGAAATCAGAGCCAGCAACACTAGCATTTTAAATGAGAACATGAATTTCTCCAACATGTGGGTATAGTCAAAGAACAGAGAAGGTGAGGGCTGTGCTCAAGGCAGACAAGGGCATTGCTGGAAAGGGAGATGGACAAGGAATTTGGCAGAATTCAACTTACAGGCGGCCTCAGCTGAAGCAGATAAAACTTGCCTTTTTCTTAGAGACCTGTTGTTATGGTTTTAGAACTATTTTTTTTATTGCCCTCCAGCCTCCTGCCTATCTTTCTGCTGCAGATTTAAAGAAATAGGAGGCAGGTGCATTGTGAGATGAAGGACTGAAAAAAATTGAAAAAAGCAGCAGCCCTTATCATTCTCTGCTCTCTTTCCCAAATCTATGAACCAGTCTGTGAAGGAGCTGCTCTTTAGCCATCCGAAGAGAAAGCTCCTGATGCAGCCTGTGCCGTGTCTGGCGCCTCACAGGGAGAAGGATCCTGCTGTCCCATTTCACAGGGCCACAGCGGGGAGCAAGCTCCTTCTCGGGCTCCGTGGCAGGGTGGGTAGGGGGGAAGGCTGTCAAGGGAGCCAGGGAACAGAGAGCCAGGAGCAGGGAAAAGGAAGCAGGAAAACTACCAAGACAGACAGAGTGGAGGAGGCTGGATGAGAATTCTAACAGTCACAGCCAAAATGCGAAGCTGAAGCCGAACACTATATTTAACAGAACTGCTCAACTGGATGCTGCTGGGGAGCTCAAGTTTTGAAGGATCATAGAATTAGGGAGTAACTTTAGGTTTAGTGCTTCTTCCCTCCCTCTGTTATGACCTTCACTGCTCACATCCCATTCAAATGTAGGCAGGAAATTCCCCAGATGGCACCTTTGCACCTGTCATTTCCTGGAGCAGTTGTACATACCTAATAATCCTTTTCAAATATTATGTCTTGCTTAATTCAACACCATTGTCCTGATGTAAGTGCACGCTATGGAACATGTTTTAAAAACTATGTTAAATTTGGCTTCAATAAGCTTGGGGAGCACAGAGAGTTTAGTAGCAAACTAAGCTCACTTTAAGGTGCTGCTTGCAGAGCCAAGAAGGATGGAGAAAGATCCTGAAAAAAAGCTGGGAATGGGTAATTATGTGGAATACCACTACTTTTCCTCACAGTTTTCTGATTTATGATCCTTTCCAACAATTGTAAAATAAGATAATTAATATTACAACATGGACTGTTACAACAATGAATATATTCTTGGATGAGCTGCATGTAACTTCAGAAAACTACTCCATGTTACCAACTTTATCTTTAGATTTGATTGCAAAACAATGATCTAACCTTATTTGATACCAATATGCTGATTGTCCTGATCGAATTTACATTGTTGAATATGCATCTGCTTGGTCAAGATAGATCACATGTCAGACAATATTAAAAATTTCTATCAGAGTTGCACAAGATTGCAGCAAAAGCCATCAAAATAAAGCAGCATGATAGCAAATGCAGCAGTTAAACAAGGGTTCAATATTTAATACTGTATTCAATTTTGTATTTTGAGAGGCTGACAAGGATTAAACTTGAAGAATTGAAATAATTTGTTTCATGGGTCTTTATTCAATCCACACAGTGAAAAATACTGTCCATTGTGGCCTCAAAACCATGACACGGATGAATTGCTTCATTCCGTTTCCACACAAGGAGCTGGATATTGTTTAATTAGGGAGAGATATTTTAAGATGAGATTGATTGGAATATTTCTGAGACCTTTCTACTTTGCTGTTAGGACTAAAACACAACTGTGAATGTAATGAAAAAAGAACCTGTTTCTTGCCTGGGCATTTACCATCATGGAAATTACTCTGTGTTACAGAGCAATGTTCTTTGGCCTAAGCCAGAGTCCACTGAAGCTGGCATGTTCGGGAGCAGACTCTGACCCGTGTAAACCTCAGAACACTGGTGGATGTGCATCACCTTGTCCTGCTTGCTCTCGTGGAGCTGAGCCAGCCGCATCAGCCTTATCCATCCCAGGAACAGGGCTGAGTGCTCAGAGCACAGACCAGCTCTGCCAGAGGTGTAACCAGCACTGTCTGAGACACAGTGCAACTGTAATTAATGATTATCTTCAAGAGTTAATTACACCTAATGCTCTCCTGTGACAGAGTGAGGTGGCAAGAGAGACTCCCATACCTGTTTGTCACCAGAGATATCAGGGCTAATAACAGCAGTCTCTAATAAATTCCATCTTGAACTTCAGAATATGACCAGCTGTCATCTCCTGTCTCTGCCAGGAGACAGGGACAAGCTGAGGAGTGTGCACTCCCACTATTAATTATTGGACAGGAAGTTGCCATGACACAATTGTTTCTCCCCTTATGTTAGTTTTAACCAAGGTTTCCAGAATACCAGGCTCTGCTTTTCAACACATTGACAAAGGTGTAGACTCTTTCGAGACCCTGCAGCAGCCACAATCCTACTGCTGAGCTGCAGGAGAACATACTGGCACCACACACATTTCATCATGTGTGCTCAAGAGAGAGTGTGTGCACAGAGTTTAATTCATGCTGCTTGGTTTCCATCCTGCAACACAAAGAAACGTGTTTGGGATGAATTCCTCTGCCACTTAATGGAATGCCGGACCTAATTTCTTCTTTAAACAGCAAAAAGAAACAAAGCCCTCCACTTAATATCAGAATATACAAAAGGTTTAGATTTTAAAGCTGGGTAAGGCTCCCTTATTTGCAAATTCCACAGGATAGTCAAGAAGAAAGCTGTTCTGAAATACCACAGAAAACAAGAGCTTAAGATCTGCTTTATATTCACTCTATGGATAGGAAGGCAGGCCAGGCCAGGCAGTGATTATCTGTGATAATCACCAAACCCCTCAGACCTACCCAGAACAGTGGCAGTGACATCCTAAAGACTATTGGGGTGTCAAAACATGAGTAAAAATAGCAGAAACTCATTCTTTTAGCAAGTATTTCAACTGTGAAACAGTATGCATTTTTTGGAGTGAAAAAGTATTCATTTAAAGCAAAGATGCAGTTACTTGAGGCTTTGTGATCTGAATATAAACATGGGAAAAAACTAATAGAGGGAGACAATGTCTGTGGACTTGTCTGACCTTGTCCCCTCCAAACAGTACCCTCAGCTCTCACCTGAACCTTTTCTTGAACTTTTACCTGCACCCAGAATTGAAGGAGCTGTTGCACTTTACCAAGTGATGCCCTTGTAAAATAAGTACCAAGTGAACCCTAACCCAACCCTAACCTTAAACATCCTTAGCCTGTTTCTCCCTGGCATGGCAAAGAGAGATACCTTTAGCCCCCATGCTAAAAGGAAAAAATGAAGGAGAGCATTGCAGAGCTATCATCACAACTCTGTGGAGCTCAGCTAAGCCTAATACGGAGACCAGCCATAAAGGTATCTGAGGAGAAAGCTCAGATTAGCAGATCCTTAATATTCCTCTTAAGCGGAGGTGTCCAGCGGATCCTTCCCCTTGTTTCCACACTGGATTGCACAACCTTGAGGAGCACTGTAGGCGGTGCTGTTTAGGGACACACAGAGCGCCAGCCCGGGAACAGCCCGCCTGGAGGAGGCAGCAGCTTCCAGCCCCTGTGCTTTTGGCAAACTGGCTCAAAGAAGTGACAGGAACACCCACAGGTGTGGGATTTCCTGGCAGTTCCTACCACTGGACAGCACAGGGTACCTGAATTCCCCAGTGTAGAAGACTGGAACTCCTAAAATGCAAACCCACAGAAAGATGTTCAAGCTGGAGGTGACCAGCGCTTCTTACAAGAGAAGTCAGAAATCAGACTTCCAGAGGCTGCTGGCTGTGTGTTCCATATGCAGAGGGAAGAAGAGAGAAATGCAGTACCAACAATTTTCCTATTGCTTTTTTAGGAGTATCTGCACAAGTGCTAGAAAAACTGCCTTCCCCATTCCAGTTAAGTAAGACTAGCATTTTCTTCCAGTAATTTCTAGTAGGGTGCACATTTGGTTTCCTGTAAACTATAAATTCATGAAGACAAGCTCCACAAACCAGCACAAGTAGGAATCATCCCAGGATTTATGTGTGTATGACATTTTCAAAATAATTCCTGCAAATCATTTATATGGCAGGACGTGTACATACTGGCTGTGAGCAAGTAATCAGGAAACAATTCACATCCCTGAGCTGGCACTTGAGATGGGGCCTGGAATACTGTTGGGAGGAGAAAAGGGAATTTATACATCTTGTAAAAGCAGCAGAGCTCTCCATGTAAGACTAGACAGCAGAGTTATGGGGGAAACAAGCCTTGCCCATGGATTTGTTGGGATGTGAGAAAGAGCTGCTGCATCTGCTGAGATTTCTCTCCAGGAAGCTGCTGGGTCTGTTCAGTTATGAGCTGTGCCAGTGAGGAAGGAGCATCCTGGACCTACAGCACATCCTCACTGTTCTCCTGCTGACATTTCTGGGCTACACTTCTGGATCCCCTTACTCACAGATTCTCCAATTATTCCTCATTGCTCTGTCATAGTAACTTGTTACACACCCCTTGCAGTGTGTAACAAAAGAGCAGCTATGCTAGAAGTCACAAACAGCTAAATGCTGAAGCATTTAATACTTGAGCATCCTGAAATGCTTCAGGATGCTCAAGTACCACCAGGAGAATTGAGATTTGAAGGGAATCCTGTAGTGCTGTTGCTTATGTTTCACACGAGCAAGCACAGCTCGTGGCTGCTCCTCTGAATACCAAGTTGATTGTGAATTCACAATTCTTGTAATTTCAGGAAATTGTCATCACCTACTCAAAACCTGCAAAACTTTAAATGCATTTTTAGTGGGCTCAGAGAGAATTAAACAAAATTTTGTGTCAAGAGTAACTAGAAGCTTGCTATCAACCCAGTTTTACTCTTAGTGGAAGGAGTCAGAAGCATAAACCCAGCCATCAGTCTGCAGTCAGTCTGCTGAGAAAGGAGGAGAAAATATTCCTCCTTTTGCCAGAGCAAATCAGATTTCAAAATCAACCTGAGTAAAGAAAATCTCCCGCCACTGTGGAAAAATATAGCTGAAAAGCCAACAATTAGCCCAGAGTGCAAAAGCAGGTTGTGTTTTCTGTACCTAGGGTTGCAAATTCACATTTTTAAACTCAAGGGGCTTTGCACCCACCTCACAACAGCCTAATCAGTGGTGTCAAGATGACCACAGTGGGTATGACTTAAACCCAGGATTTAAAAATCAAAAATCAACTTCTCCAAGCACAGGGACTGCCTGGTCTCTTTCAAGCTAGGATGAATAATACAGATATGTTTAAATTTGAAATACGCTTCTTGTGAGCTTTATCTTCCCGCAGCAAATTCCTATCCTCTTTCCCCAGCTGAGCCAAGATATTCCTGAATATTTTATAACTAAAAATCTTTTTCTCTTTGCCCTCCTATGTAGATTCTCACACCCTGCAGCCCAGCATGACAAGTTCTTGTCTTTGAAATATTGAGCCACTTTCAGTGGGTCCTGTCAATCCTTTACACCTATTTTAATTGAATTTTTCAAAGTGAAGGGAGATCAGAGCACTCTGCCTGGGTGGGCACTGGCTGATGGTGTCAGGCTCTCTCTGTTCACCTCCAGCTGAAGTGATCAGATCCCTCACCTCTTTGGGCTGAGGGGGTGATGGATGTCACAGCCTAATGGGTGAAAAGTGGCAATGAGGGAGCTTGAAAAAGAGCAGATAAAGCATGCTAAATTTAGAAGCTGTTTGTTTTCAAGAATGGGTTTGAACTTTAACTTACAGAAAAATTATGCCTCACAATTCCACTCTTCCATGACATCTTTGTTCCTCAGCTAGGGCCATAGCATACGATGTCAATCTATTATTAATAGCAAGGCTCATTGTTTTTTTTCCTCCACCTCCCAAGTGTGGATGCCTGGATCACATAGGCAAATGCAGCACTCAGGGCTGTTCTAGATGCAGCGTAGTAGCTGCATCCAGTCCAAGTTCTTTCCAAAGAAAATGATGGGAAACACTGGAGGCTCTGTGCTATTCATACCAGAGTCAAACCAAAGGATATATAAGCTTCCATTCTGGTATAATATTTAAATCTTAAATAGAATCTGAACAACTACTAAAGGACTATTAAATTTCTCAAGCAGCTTATTCTTCTGGATAAATTAGAAGGCAGCACAAAATGGGATCTCTTGTACCTCAATTACATTTCTTTGCTTACATGAAAAGCAGCCTTTTCAGAGGGAAGAACTACAGAAGAAATGGATGTCTGTACCCAAACATCCTTGCCAGGACATTCTGGATATTGGGACCATCAGCTCCATTAGCATCAGGCCACAGGTAGAGAACAAAGAGAAGCTGCCACAAGAAAAAGTCCTGAAACTGAGTACAAGCCAAAGGGGAAAAGTAGGACAGTATTTTCTTGAAAGCAAGACAGTTGAAGAAATACTGGTAAGACATTTTAATGTGAGAATTATTTTTGCTTCTTTTTTTTTTTTCTTTAACTCATTGGTTTGTTTTAGCTGGCAATGATACTGCAAAATTTAATTATTTTTCTTTATTGTCCCAGGCAGAATCTTCTGCAATTCCTTGATAAATTCCTATCTCATGCTCATGTCTTCATCAATTTAGAGTCTTTACTTTCCATTAGAATGAGTTGTTTATGGTTGACAAATATTATCTGTATTTTCCTTGCTAAAATGGTAAGGGGGATAAAACTTCCATTTTTATATTCACAAATAAAGCTGAACAATTATACGGCTTTTGGCATAAACAGGAACATAACAAGATTTCTTTTCAAATATTTTTCCTCCCTTAAATTCTCTATTGTGGTATTTTGGATCCAGTGCCCAAACATTCAGTATAATTAATTAAGCTTGTTATTCTCAAGAGTATTTTAGTGGCATTTGCCAGAAAATGTTTGGAAAATGGCTATGCATTTAATAATACGTGTATTGACTACTGCACCAGAGCTCTGTAGGAGTGGATAGCCACAATAAGCATAAAAACTTAGTTATGACTGGGAACTGTGTCCCTGTTACGTAAACACAGCTTAACACCAAGAGATTAATTTTGCATTATTCCAAATGATTAATACCATATCAGAGTGAGCACCCATTTACAGCTGAAATTTGCCCAGATTGCAAAGGGTAGAGCGTTTTGGTCATCGAAAGGTTCGAGCAAGGGATAGCAAAGCAAAGAGTGAATGTGCAGTGGAGCTGACTGAGGAAGCCTGAGCACTGAAGGAACAGGCTACCAAGAGCATAAGTGCAGTCCAGAAAATGCCCTGTGCTGAAATAGCCTCCAGCAGGTCTCCACTGTTCACAATTATCTGGGTGCAACCTCTGTCTCATAAACTCTTCTATTCCCTTTTAGATTTGCTTTCTTACACGTTAATTCTGCTGCCAGTGCCACTGGAAATTAGGCTCATAAAACAGGTTTCAAACCCAAAGAGGAAATACGAAGCGGCTTCACACCATGGCCATTAAGTAATTTGGTACTCAGGATACCTAGGTTAGAGCTTACTCAGGAGTCTGAATCCTGCAACTCAAAAAGCTCTTACTTGTCATCACTATGAGCTGGGTCTGCCTCCAAAAATCTGTTTGCATTGGAACTGTTGTATCTTATGGCCTTACTACCTACTGTCATGTCAATAGCAATGGAAAAATAATAAATCTGGTCATTCTGCTCACAGATATTTCCAATCAATGAAGACATTTGGGTTACTGGCTTAGCAGCCCTTGAGCCCATTTAAAGTTTCATTTCCTGGGCCCCAGAAGAGAAGAAATCAGCACTGCTAATGCAGTACAAAAGCATTGTCTGAAGCTGCCTTGAAAGGAAACCCAAGATTCACACATCCCTGACCACAGCTTTTCCCTCTGTTACAAGGCGTGATAGAATAATAATTAAAAATCTAAAATCCTTCAAGTACCATATGTGCATTTTCAAACAACTTCACTTGATATAATTCTATAATCAAATGTGCAGGAAAGCAGCACAATGAAGGCTGACATATATTTCAGCAGTAGTAAAGGGGAAATCATATTGAGTTTTGATGCAAACATATGCAGCCTGACATTGATAATTATTTTGCCCCATGAGTTTGGAACTGTTGGGATAGACTCTACTAGCAAGATACCCTACAAAATATGGGCCTGACCCAGTGCTTACTGGAGTTAATTGGATTTTTTTCTATGACACTGGCAGAGACGGTTTTAAGCCCCTTGAGCAGAAATTGGCTTGCAATTGTCCATTTTCTCTTGTTATTCACAGAGAAGAAATTCTACCGTGCCTTTCCAAAAATGATAGCAGAGTGTTAAATGCATGCTTTTATTTTGCTTAACGAGAACGCATTTCTTTCAAATAAAATGTCCTTTTTATCTTTTTAGCAGAGTTCTAGCACATGTTTTCAGGGTCAAGATCTAATAATAACCCTTACAAAACCCCCGCAGTTGTGACATTCATTCTTTGGTGAAGCAAACAATGAGACTATAATGATGATGATAATTGTGTTTATTTCTGATTCTGGGCAAATGTCATCCATTCACCATCCAGTCCCATTGTGAAAAGTCCTGAGCCATGACCTCCAGCAGGATCAGCTGACACAATTCCACTTGGCCAAATTTGTGACTATCTGCATATCACAAATGGCATCTTAATTTTCTTCCCGTTTTTCTCTCTTCTGATGAGATCCCTGTAAGAAACATTACCTTTAATTTATGTTAAAATATTTCAGCTAAAGTTAAGCCAAAATAATGGGTGCTTATGATGTCCTTAAGATCCTCCCTCCCACTGCAGAAGATTTCCTGGTGTCTCTTACAGGGAGTAGGTGTCCTTCACCTACTCAATGGAGATTTGCCTTCAAAAAAAGAAATCCACCTGTTTGCCAGCACCCTCCCCTCCTCTAGCTGCACTACTGCCTCATTTTAAAGGAGATCATCTGCATCTAGGGTCTAAAGAGGTGATTGTAGCTTCTTCTGGAATGTATTTCCCTGGTGTCACTAATCTGACGTCATACTGCATGCTGGGGATGAAAGTAAAAGGAAGGATGAGAGTAAGAGGGAGAAAGGGAAATGGAGAAGGGTCTTACAGAGATCTTAGGTATGTGATAGATCTCTTCCAGGTAATTCTGAATTTGTAAAAAAAGCCAAACTACTTTAATATCTTTTGATTGATAGTACAATATATTGATAGTTCAATATAATTTGAATAGGTAGTTGCACATGTTTTTTGAATGCTGAGGTAATAAGAAAAATAAAGTATTAGCAACTGCCTTGGAAGTGCATTATTAGCAGTTAATTGAATAGTTTTAAGTATTGTTTTGTAGCTCAGCAGTCCAGCAGAGCCCTTCTTTATAGCAGTCCTATTCTATGTATGTTTACTTCAGAGAAGTGATTCTCTTCCTTACCTAATTTCTTGTTTTCCCCTCCTTCTTTCATTAACAGACTTTGATTTAATAGTTTTTGCTGGAGTCATAGCTCATTATTGTACCAAAGACGGCAGCATCCAGCAATTTATCTGTCAACCTCTTCTCGATACACGAACAATTTTTCATGGAAGAGAGGAACTTACTGGAGCAGTGGTCTATTCTTATGGCATATGGACCTATTAGTGTAGTAAATTTATCATTATACATGACATAAAAGATGCATTACCATCCATTAAGTTCAGGTAGAAGCAAACCATTGGATGCCTACCAGTGGATCTCTCCCACACCACAATATCCTTTCCAGTAATGCCTGTGTGGTCTTTCAGGAGAGTTTCCCTTCTAAATGGTGCCCTACAATTAAATGTACAGGGCTTTCAAATGCAAGCCAGCTGTGAGATACTGGCATCAACATTTGCTGCTGTGTAATGAGGTGCACCCAGTTAAAAGTGCATAAATTATTACTTGTTTTATATGGAAAGGAAGCCTGATTTTGCATTTATCTTCTGCTAAACCTTCCACACCCCTCAGATACAAACTGAAAAAAGGCTCATTATCTTTTTTTTTCCCCCTATGTGTTTTAATGCAGCAGTCCCAGGCAGGGAGGGGAAATCTGCACAGTCCTGTATTTCTACAGCAGAGGAACAGGACCCCCAGGCAAAAAGCCACCATGCCCCAGAAGCACAAGAGGAACCCCCAGAGCTTTGCTTAGAGTCTCACACCAACAAATGGTCTAAAAATAGCAAAATTACTTTGTGCTGTCACAAATTATGTTGCTGCCCTAAGAGAAGCATGATTTACTCTAAGTTTACACCTGTAGCTGATTAGTTCCAGGAAGATAATTTGTCTATTGAGTTTTGCCTGTTTTCATTCTAATAATGCTCTTTGGCAAACCTAGATGTCTTTTTCTCTTTTTTTTCATTTTGTCTCCAAGAAGTAAAGCCCAAGACAGGATTGGAAAGGTCATTCTCCCTTTTCCTTTCTCTCTTCCTCCACAGTGAGAAATGTTCCAATATGAACACACCCCTCTACCTGTTGTAATCAGCCTGAATTCACTCATTGAGGTCTGTTGGGGTTTTACACTAAAATTTCAACAAGAACAGGAAACACACAGAAGTGAAGAACATTTTCATTTAAAGGGTGATAAAATTCATCACAAATTCTCAAGACTGATCTATAAAGATTGAGAGCTTTTTTCAGGCACTTTGTACTGCTGGGTCATTTTACAGATATTGACACTACTGTAAAAAAGGAAAAAAAAAACAACCAAAAAGAGCAAGGGAGGAAAAAACAGCCAAAGAAGTGGTAGAGGAGGAGGACTAATTTTACAGGGTGATGGAATTAAGGACACCAAGAACAAGCATCTAAATCTTACAGTATTTGATCAAACTTCTGCATGCCTCGTTCCCGCCTCAGGAAAAAAAAGGCAATTTTACTCCATACTGATAATGATGGTAAAGTCCCAGAAAGTAGCACATGCAGCAGGGTAGTTTTCTTTAATTATTTATTGCATTCAAAGGCTTCAATGTTGACTGCTGGAGAAAAGGCTTTTACTGAGCAAAGTAAAGCAAGGATGGATAAAGTAACTGATATTTAAAACATTCACATTGAGGAAAGATGGTGTTTGGTGGGCTTTTACATTTGACCAATAGCTGAAAAAAAACCCAACCTTCCGGCAATATTAACAATTAAGAATCAATTGTCAACCCCTCAATCAGTGCAGAAGAGATGCACAGATCAGGCATGCTAAGTGTGGACCCACATCACACACCTGCAGTGCTGCAGCCAAAGATATTTTAGTAGTGATATTGTCTCTTTTAGCTTGAGCAGAGCACACGCAGAGGGGTGCCTTGGAGGAGTGCTGGAAGCCGCCCCGGGTGTGTTCAGAATCGGTAAAAGAGGTCCCATGGAGTGAGCGCTTACAGAGAAACACATAACAGCCCTCTTGCAGTGTTTGAGCTGTGGGCAACCATTAAAACCAATTATTTCCCTTAGTCTTTTAAAAGGGATGGGAATATAGGCTTCCTAAGGACTGCCATTGCCCTGGAATGGCATCACATCATTGCTTCAAAGGGAGCTGTGCTGAACACGAAGAGACACTGTCTGACCTAACCTCCTACCACTGAGCAAGCCCACGAGCCATGGCTACAGGAATGAAAAGTGCTCCCCAGGTGCCTTGTCTTATCAACTGGTAAAGGCAGGAGAAAATTCTCTGAAATCTCAAATACCTCAATTCAAATGTGCTTGCAAAAGCATCTTTTTATCTATCAAATGTTTTTGGACTCCAATTAAGCGAAGTACTGAAAGGGCTGGAATGGCCCTGAATAACCTTTGCATAAGATGATGCTTGTACACCAAGTGCACAAAAAGCCATACAAGTTATTTAAACCTATATTTTTTTGTCCATTTGCAGTAACAGCTGCCACTGCATGCTGTGTATCAGTGAGCTGACTTGTCAGTGGCTGAAGCCTGCTATTAGCCAGTGAGTAAACATGGCTTCACGCCCTCAGACCTTGGGAAGGATTAGCTTTTGCTGTGAAATACGGACATATTGGCAACATTTTGGATGCATTCTGAAACATTACTGGAACACTCTGGTACGCTTCAAGAGTATAGATTCTTTACTTTTCCCCACAATGGCAGGCCCTGCAGGGAATATTTAGCAGTAATTGTAATTATTTTGTTTTATGCAATCTGTCTCAGGCTCTAGATTTCAGTACATGGTTTCTGTTTTAAGAGATTTCCAAACCATCCTTCTCTCAAACAGCAACT
This sequence comes from Anthoscopus minutus, assembly GCA_013399455.1. Classification (NCBI taxonomy): domain Eukaryota; kingdom Metazoa; phylum Chordata; class Aves; order Passeriformes; family Paridae; genus Anthoscopus; species Anthoscopus minutus. The sequence continues at coordinate 5,717 of VWYI01023807.1, read as the reverse complement.
CTGCTGGGGAGGACCAAGTTTTAAGCCTGCTGTACCCAACTTCACCTGAATAATGGAGGGAATAGCTAGAGAGCATTTCAGCATAAGGAAAACTGGGTTGCAAATTTGCATTTCTTGCCCATCTCACTGCTGTGGGATCAGTTTCTTGGGCTATTGTGGCAAGTTGCTTTAGCAAAGTCCTACCATCCTTCTCCCCAGCTTAATATATTCAGGTACTTAGAGGTATGATCAGAGACACTTGGATTTTCAGCTCCATATCTTTGACTAAACTCAAGAATCTGTGAATTATCTACCTGTAGTTTCTAGCATAGGCTGCTCTAAATATGTGAAAATACATTTGAGTAAAAATACTCTTCCTTTCCATTCTCCATTTCATTTTTCAATGCATGTTGAGAATGGCATTGTCCTTCAGCAGGGTACATGAGAGGCATCTGGGTACAGCAGCAGGAAGGTTGGCAAGAGGTGACCATAAATCCTAGCAGAGGACACAATGCAATGATCTCTTAAGCCAGAGAGCTGTGTACATTTTTGTAATGACTGTATTTTACTTCTACTCCTGTGAAGTGTCTCAGATGGCAGTCCCCAGTACTTGTTACCAGACTGTGTCTAATCTAAAGCACTCTGGATTGAAACATTATTTTAAAAAACCAAACAAAATGCTTGGAATTCAACATCATGTATTACTTCAAATAAGAAACCAATGTGAGTGCTCTGCACCTCTCAGGGAAGGAGGGCCAGAGGGACACTCTTCCATTTGTTTAGAGCACTAAATATCAGTCTGAGTTAAGGATTTATAAGTGGTTCCATCACAGTCAGTTTCCAGTGGTAGTTTTTTAATTTGTTTGACCAAGAAGAACCAGCTATTTTAACAAGGATTGCCCCTGTCAGCACTGCTCAAGTCAGTTAAACAAGGTATTATTGCTGGGGAAGAAAAGCTGGCCCTCTATTTTTATGGAGAGGGAAAACAACTTTTTACCATAGCAATGTTGCATTTTCACACGTGGAGGTTGCAGTTGAAAGGTGCTAGCAACATCTAAACTTTAGCGGTAATGACTGTGGGACAACATAGAGGGCGAAATACTTGCTTTTCTGTTGAAACATTTGCAATTTGGGGAAAAAGATGCTTAAGGTATCTTGTATGAGGTTACATCATTGTTTTGCCTCACTCTTGCCAGTATACACCTCATCTTGGTGTTGATTAAGTAGAACTTTTAGTGCTGCTCTCATCGCCTGCCTTCATTATCCACAATGTTAAGTGGACATGGGTGAAGAAACAAACATGTAAAACTTATTACCGTCAAATAATTAGCAGAGGTTTTTACATTCATTTAAATATAGATATTTAAAAGCTTCCCTCAGGGAGAAAGGCAAATATTCCCCAGGGTGGGCTTTGCATTTTGAGATCTAAAAAGCAATATGCAGTCGTGCACACGTGCAGATATTGAATGTATACACGAGAAGTCCTCATCAGCTTCACAGGAACTTGAGCTCAAGGTGAGGCACTGTCCTTTAGGAAGGCTCACTTGCCCAGTTACAAGAGGGAATTTTGCCCAATAAAACAAGGCAAAAGCATGCTAGGGTAGGATCATTCTAGCCAGGAAGGATTCCAGATAGTTACTGTAACTCAGTACAGTGAATCAGTACAAAATCATCATCACCAGCACTCTGCTTTCACTGTCTGATAAACACAAGCAGAAATCAGACAAAAATAGGAAGGTAGGCACTCAGGAGCATTAACTCACAGCTTGTTGCTTGGCAAACAGAGAGTAGTACTTAGAACTGTCTCCTGGAGCAATGCATTTGAGACTGGTATTCATAATGAGCAGGCTCAGTCCGTGCAAAGTGGGAAAACCCAGAGTATATGGTTATGGAGTTTGGTGATTCAGAGCACAAGCTGGTCAACAGCCACTGATGGAAGTAATGGAGGAAGGGAAGAGAGAAGTAAGGATGATACAAGAAGTTCTTTCACGGTGGTCTAAGAAAGAGCTTATGGTCTAAGAAAGGCTCAGATGTCATTTAAAGCTTTCTTTCTTGAAAAAGTATTTAAAATATTACTAATACTTCAACCACTTTCATGGTTTTTATTAAATTTCTATCTATAATAAAATCTTGTGGCACTGACTTTCATAGTGTAGCACACAACTTATGAAAGACTCATTGCCATCCAACCTTGAGTTCCCACTTTCCAATTTAACTGGATTTAACAAAGACTCCTGTGTTCTCTCTGTCACGTAAGAAGTGTGGGAGGAAACTCCTCAGGCAGCTTTTTTCTTTGCTTCCTCTCTTTACACTCTACCCAAAAGAAATGAAAACTTTCAGATACAAAAAGTTAG
>VWYI01023806.1:502161-585266 GCA_013399455.1 Anthoscopus minutus | reverse complement strand
TGCTACAACACAGCTGAAAACAGGTAGAGTTTTCTTTTCCAAATAACTGAAGGCTAATTGGGTATCAAACTGCACCATGTTTGTAACACATTCTGTGTGACATTCCCTGCTGTAATGGTCAGACAGGTTCACCTGGAAGTGACAAAAAGGCATAAATTAAAATTAAAAAATGCGGAGTTTATCTAGCCCAACATTTGGAGGTGCTTCAAATGTTGGGCTAGATAATAGGCTTTTTTCAAGAGATCTGTAGTTTGGAATGTGTTTTTTTTTTTCTGAAAAAGGGGTATTTTTACTAATCCTCTAAGGATGTTAGTAATTGTAGGTAAGAGATGTCTTGGCCTCAAATGCTGGTTTGCTTTGGCTTTTTCTGCTTGACAGACTGGTGCCTGTTCCCCCTCCTTCCCACCACTGTGTCTCTTTAATTCTACTTTACAGAGTAGTTGCTTCAGTGTCTTTGTCACATTTGAACTTTTGTTTAAGAATAAATTTTCCTGAGTGCTAAGCCTTACAGCAACTTAGGTACTTCCAAATCAAAGTCAGAGTAGATGTATGCTCCTGCAGCCAAGCTTTTCAGGGAGATTAGTTCTTTTGACTTCAATTGATTTAATAACTACTCTGCACTTGAAGACTTCAGAGAACTGTGCAGCCAAGGCACATCTAAAAATAACATTTAGGTCCAAGAGCCACTAAGGCAGTTTTGGAAAATGCAAAACATAACTACAGCCCCTTTCTCTTACTCGCAGGTTGGAAGGAACAAAGGACTGTTTCCTAGTATTTTGATGATGATATGAAACCTGGGTATGCCCAAAACATTGCCAGTGTAATCCTTTTTCCTTACTGATGAGGAAATTTGAAAGAGCTTCCTTCTGGATACATGATTAAATGTTGGTTCAAATGATTTGAACTGAGGTAGTAAGGATATAATTGTTCTTTTGAGAATTGTGATCCAGAGTGTAACTTTTCAGTTAAAAGCTTAGTTTTAACCCACTCTGATCAAAATCTAGAAACAAGACCTTTTCTAGCCATTTGCAAAGTATCCAGAAATACTTTGGAATGAGAGATAGGAAGTTGAAAGGCAAGAGTAACTCCAAAAACTGTTCCTGTTGTAGCAAGTTTGTATCGATTATGTCTTGATCATGTAATACAAACAAGTCTCCTGCTCATTAGGCTGAAAGCTGAGTACATAACATATCAAAATGTGGTTTTAACCAGAAAGACTCCTGTAAAGTCTGTGAGCTGTGTTGGACAGAGCAGTGTCTTGGGCCTAGCTGGGACTGAAGAATTCTCTGGGACGAGGTTGTGTGATAGATGGATCAAGTGCTGCTGCTACCTCTTCAAAAAATTTGCACTCCTCACAAAGCAGCTTGTGTTTTATGTTTTGTGGAGCCATAAGCAGAGAATTTGGTTGTGATTCTTAGCCAGTGTTCCTTTGTTAAAAGTGATACCCAGCTGTCTTAAAATAAATTTGTGCAGGTAAAGCTCACAAATATTACTGGATTTTCAAACAGCATATGAATTAGTCCTTGTATCTACAAACTGCATATGTTAATGAACACAAATTCATACTTCTGTGAAAAAAAAATATGACAATCTGTGTAGTCCCATGAAATTCAGCCTTCAAGCCCAAAATCAAATTACTGAAACCAATCAAGAAACTGTAAGATTTAAGGTGGTATGTGACATGGTTTTTAATAGACAGACTCAGTCATTTCCGAAGAGCCTAGTGCTTGATCTGAAAGCAGGGATGTTTTGAAGAGTACATTCTATGCATGACTTTACAGAGAGGTACTGATCTAGAATGCAGGCATGTATGCTTCCAAGCTGAGTTTGGAGACTGGTACGGTACAGGTGAGGGTGCAGGGCCTTAGGGAGATAAGGTAAAGCTGAGGAGTCACCAAAAAGAAGGGCCCCCTGAATGGTGTCTGAGAGTAGGAGCAGAATGAGAAGCAGCAAAAGGCCTGAGGTACGAACATATCTTCAGATGCTGGCCCAGGGTAGAAGGAGGAAAATTCCTTGCAACTGTGGATCCAAGGCCATTGGTACTGTTTGGTTGCTTGGGTTTTGCTAAGGAGAAACTGTGGAAGCCAGAAAATCTTCTGTGACCTTACCTTGCGAGAGAACAGCTCATGCTGCTGTTTGATTATGGGAGGTCACCTACAAGGAAAACACATGCTGAGCAGAATTTGAAATTGCATCCTTGCTGGATTTGCATTGTTCCATGTGTCCTTCCCTACATCATCACCTTCTGGAGACCAGCTTCTTCAGATTTTTCAACAACTTTATTGTAAATCCAGTCCTAAAGTGGAAGAGATGAGTGAAAACACTATAAAGGTCCCCTGCTTGCTTCAGGCTGTCCTTGGGCTGCTTCTCAAGTATGGATGCACCTGTGCAAATCTGCCTTGAGTGGGCTGGAGCTAATCTGGGATTGCTAAAGAGCAGAACATGATGCCTTTGCTTCACTCACATGCATTTCCTCACACCCACCAGCACTGCACATGGCTCCAGTATGGCAAAAAAGGACAAGGTGTCCTTACCCCTTCTTGGAGCTGCCTCCTACTTGTGCAGCAAGAAATGCTTTGGGATTTGTGCAGCACCTCCTAGAAGAATGGTAGCAAGATTAATTTTTTTTTTAAATCCCCTTATCCTTTGCCCATATTGGGGTCACTTTATCTTCCCCCTTCTTTCTCATCTTCATTAGATCAGGAGGATTACCACAAGCCTGATGACAGTGGCTAAAAACCCTGTGAACCCAGATTTTGGACACTGCGGAGGAATATTATCAGAAATCTAAGACATCTAGAGAACATTTCCAGTGCATAGCTGTGTATTCTGACAAGATCTCTAATATGCTGGTTGGGAAGAGCAAGCAAGTCATCTACTGCTGGCATATTTTCTGTGTGCCAGTGCTTTACAGTATTTAAAAATGCAAAACATGTAACTAGGAAATTTCCAAAGAGCTCCTAAAACAGAAGAACAATTCTAGACTCAGTCCTTTTTTAATTTTCTGTCTCTGTCTGTATAAAGTAGCCACCACAGTATTGCTGCCAGAAGAGGTATGTTTTTATTACATCTATTGACATACTTTCACATGCAATTTTAGCAGAGACAAAGCACAGCTGGGATTTAGCTTGCTGTTGAAGGTGAAACCCAATCTGCAATAGGCTAATTTCACTGAAATAAAACCAAGACTTTTATGGTTAAAAATCCCTTTGGAGATACCCCAGCAAATTTGTTTTGTGAAACAAATAATTAAACAAAAGTATAATTTCGCTTCAGGGTGTTGTGGAGATAAGGGATTAATATTTGTAAATGTCTCCATGAAAATCAGTCAGGTTACAGGACTGTATTTCACCACAAAGCAAGGCCAGAATAATTAGAGGTTTATGAAACAAACACAGCTATTCATAGCAGGGGGATGCAACTTTTTCTGAACCTGTTCCAGGATGAAGTGTGACCCTGCCCAGCTCTTGGAGCACAGAAGAAGAGTCCCAGAAGTGCAGGCTGTGAGTCCTGCTGTGGCCAGGGTATTGAGCTAAGGCTCAGCTGGATGTGAGCGCAGTTAAACTGTCCCAACTGGAATTAGCTTGGAGGCTGAATGAAACCAGCCTGCAAAGCACCTTGCAAATATACCTTCAGAAAGAGCTCTTCCTGGAGTATAATGTTGTGCAGAGGTTACAGCTTCTCTCCATCTCTTCTTCCAGGCCAAAGGGGAATCTCATGTCTGCCAGTAGGCTCCTTTAGACTGAAGTTTTCCCCAAGAGGGGCAGCTTTTCTTTCCAAAGCAGATGTTCAAGGACAGCATGCAGAAAACCATTCATGCACATGACCAAAGGTTTTATGTCAACAATGGCAACAAAAAAAGCCATCAAAAAAGCCTTCAAACATCTTCTTCCTTTCTGTCCCCTTTCCCCAGATAACACACACTAAAAAACATCAGCATTGAAAATTTCAACCTAAAAGATTTAAATTTCATAAATTCTAGAGAAAGGAAGAGAACAGACAAAGGAAACAGAGGTTTCAGGAAAGGTATCAAGGAATGCAAAATTATTTACTTGATTACAGACTTTTCAAATTATTTACAACTCTACTGGAAAGCAATAGACCTTTCAGCTTGTGAAGTCCTTCTTACTGCTGTTTGCTGTGATAAGTTTGAGTGAGAAAGTGGTGGCTTTTGCTAAAAAGAATTTGAAATAATAATGAAGTATAATTTCCCCAGCAAAGGTTTTATATATTGTAAGAGTATTTATAGTTAAAAAATAACCTGGGCGTCAGGAAAATCGGGCAGAGAGGTCTGTCTGTTCTTCACTGACACACATTAGCTGTTAGTGGTCTGTAGAGGGGTACACCCAGCTTTGGGATATCCAAAACAGCCTTAATCAGAGATTACCCCAGACTCCTTTTGCAGAACAGGTAACTGGATTTGTTCAGATTTTTAATAATCTTCATTGTGGTTATGCATCCCTTTGTGCCTAGGAAGCATCATAGCCAGCTTGAAGCATCAGGGTTCATTGGGAGAATCCACTTGATAGATCCAAAGGAAAGGATCGAAACAGACCTTTGTAATTCAACAGGAATAAATCTGGTCCAATTCCCTGAAAATGACAAAGACAAGGACTGCCAGGGGCTCAGGCAACCTTGGAGCTTAGACAATTTAACTTTTCAAATTTTGTGGGTTGACTCTACTTACTTATGAGACTGAATTGCTAATAAAATTAATTAGAAGCATCATAAATTGGTCATCTCAAGAGTATTTCTACTTGAAGCAGTCATTAATTATTCTGACTAGGATTGTCTGTCTTTTCTATTTATAGGCTGGCCATGGGCAACACTGACTGTTCTTGGGTTCCTGTACTGCTATTCGCATGTTGGAATTGAATGGGAGCAGAAGTATGCTGCACATTAGGAATGGTGCAAAGAATTATTCTTAAGGCAGGTTGATGGTTTTTCTACACTGGATATTCTGTCTGCAAGCGTGAGCCGGACCAAGTCTTCAGTCCATGTATTAAAACCAAAAGCTCATTTAATCGATTCTGGATTGCAGATGCAGGAATTGAACTGCAGAAACACTGATGGGCTGTGGCCAGGGGTGGGGAGAAATTATGAAGTATTTTGAATTACATTATTTTTGTGAAACAGCGTCTTTGTGACTCTGTGTACATTAGAAGCATGCATCTCAGAAGAGGTATTTTATATATGTTGGTTGTTTTCATGTTTTGCTGCCTATTTTGAGATATTGAAGGGAAAAAAAAAATCTACCTTGGAGAATTCAAAAAGCCCAGTCTTTCACAGATGGTGTCCAGGGGCATGTAGGGCTGTGCCCTGCACTTACACTACTCCATGAAGGGCATGATGCTCATCAGTTCTTCTTGATTGCTTTCTGACATAAGCTAGAACATTTTGTATTCTCACTGACTGGAGTAGTTCTGCCTTAAGCTACTTTTCCACCTACTGTAGCAAAGCCTGCTTTTTCTTTTTAATGTCTTAAGTTAAAAGTTTGCCTTTAAAATAACACATTTTTGGTAACCTTAGAAATTATTTTGTTTCTTTAAAAAGAGTGAGTAAGGAGGAAGGCCTCATATTAAGGAAAGGCTTTCCTTTTTAATCAAATAAGCTATTAAAACTCCTTGGGCTTTAAGTGCTCTCTGCCTTGTTTTAGAGGTAAAGCATTAAATACTGCCTTTATTTTGGGGCTAATACCACCTTCAGACTGTTCAATCTGCCTCTTGTGTTGTTCTGTTACAAAAGGAGATATCCCCAGTCTGGGTGAATGGTAAATCTGTTCAGTCTGCTTCATTCTCCAGTGTCCAAGCAATCAGCTCCTGCAATATATTGCAGGCACCCTGGGAGGAACTTTTTAAGACCTTCAGAAAAAATCCAGAATGGTCCAATACAATGGCACCAAATTAGCTGGAACTCCATATGCTTTGGCCACAGCCAGACCTGTCACAGCAGCATCTTTGCTCAAAGATTGTATTGTCCACAGCTGGGAAGGTCACACCTGCAGGTGTCCACGTTGCAGGTTGCTTCGGCACATGCTGTTTTCTTAGGGGACACCCTTCCCCTGTCTGATACTATGGGTGTCTCCTACACTGTTCTGTTTTGAACTGATACAGAAGAGTAGCCAGAAGACCTTTAGTCTTTCTAAAGTTAGACATTCCCCCTAGGCATGGTCAAAAGGCCACAAGTTCTGGAGTAGACTTCTTCCAAAAGCAGCTTCCTCCACCCAAAGCATGTCAAAACTTGTTTCATGCCCCTGGCAGACATTTCATCCTGCTGGGAATAAGTATCCTACTGTCCATCACTCCTGCAGCTTCAGCCAAGTCTGATATAACTTATCCCTTCAAGAAATTCAGTTCCTGAGACAAGCTTTGCTCATTTCCTGCATTTCCGATGTCTCTGCTGCTCACAACTATGGCAGCCTTCTTGTTACCCTCCATTTATTCCTGAAGAAATAAAGGCAGAGGCTTCAGCTCTCTGTTCATCCAGAGAAAAGCCCATCTCTTTCTGTTTCAAAGCAGAAGCTCCAGCCTTTTATGTTAAGAGTTCCCCAGCCATGAGAATTCCATGATTTCCCCTGGAAGCCACTTCTAGGAGACACCGTGGCCTGTTGAAAATAACTTACCTTGAATGCTGCCTGGCCAAAGACTTGGCTCTCCTGACTGACTGGATGATGATTGCAGGGACTCCCTCAGCCACAGAGTATATGGCTCTAAGCATCTGAATTTACTAAAAGGATCTGAGATTGGCCTCCATTTTGGGGCAGCACTGAGCTAAGGTCAAGAATTTTCTCGGACTGCTCAAACTTTGTAATTAAGTAGAATTAGCATTAGAGCAAAAAGTCATGAATCTGTTCTTCAGTCTTATTGATTACCATTATTACATGAACCGAGGTGCTACTGAGTGATTGGATTTCAATTCGTATGCATGCAGAACTTCTCCAATATGGAAATGACCCTGAAGGTCATATAGAGCATGCTTATTTCTGAAATAAAATGGTTTTCTATTTTTTTTTTCAGTGCTTTATATATATTTCATAATTTTGTATCTTTTTCTGTTTCTATAAATAAAGCTGAAATGGACTGTTGGCTTGAGAGCTGTGTCTTGGAAAACTATGGCCTTGTGTAAGAAAAATATGTGCTCCACTATTGTGGAGAAACACTTCTGTGCCCTGGAAGCCTGCAGGACTGGTCACTTTTGTCCCTGTTGTGCACTGCATGGAACATGCCTTCCCTGATGGTGTGAGTTTAAAAAGCAAATAAACCTTCTGTAGCTGAGTTAAGGAAAGACTTAAGCATGTAAAGTTTCTGAGAAGGCCAGCATGCACATAAAATGATGCTTCCACTCACAATGTTCCTTCTCAGTCCTGCTTATACAGCAGCTGTCAGCATGGGGCACATTCAGTCAGACAGCACACAGCTCTCTGCCTGAAGCACTTCAAACTTGCTGTTCTGTTACTCCTTCAGCTTGGAGACACATTTCCTCAGCATGGCCTGAGAAGTGACTCTTCATGTGGCACCTGATGTAATTGTGTGGTAGCCCAAAGTGCCATTCTCCAAACAAGGCCTCTGTGACAATCCTGGGGAGGGGAGAGACCTGGAAGAGACTGCAGTAACCATGCCACTTGCCAAAGGAAAAAAATAGGTGAGGGGTGTGTGTGAAAGCGACTTCCAAACAATGAGAAAAAGCTAGCTGAGGGGGGTAGGAAACAGGTGACAAGGATGGGCATGGCCAAAGTAAGACACTGGCCATTTTGTACCAAAGGGGAGCACTTCTAGCTGGGGTGAGGGGAACCGCAGACACTGACTACTGCTATGAGACCCTAAAAGTCACAAAATGCAATGAACAAATAAACCTCCAAAGGTGGTGGCTCTGAAAATGAGCTGGACAGCTACATGATGGCTGCTGACAAGAGTTCACGAGTGATTTTGACAAGCTGTCTAAGTGACTAACAAGCATAATATATAGTGATATATGGCTTTAATGTTACCACAAAGAAGTAGTAAAGTCTCTTGCACACACATACACCCAGCCTTGCTCTTAGCCCCTCCTCAGTTAACAGAGCCATTGTCATTACTGGGTGAAATGATACTACATGGTTCTCTCTTTAATTCTGCATTGATTAGAGGGTGAGCAAGGCTTTGCTCACCTATCTCTTTCACATCTGAGAGCTAAAAGCAGCTTAGTTGGAATAGCCAGCTTATCACAGGTCAGAAGAAAAACAACTTAACTGTGAAAACCTGCAGCAATTTTGTTATTAGTCACAGCAATAATGCAGGGCCTGTCTTTCTCTAGCACACCCACCTTATTTCCTTTGTCGTCACTAACCCTTGAGCTGGTCACAGTTTGCACTTGCTGAGGAGGGCGGCTCTCCTTCCTGTGTCTTGGCAGCAGGATTGTCTTCAAGGAGCTGTGAAGAGTGAGGAAATTGCTATGCACAGTCTGTCACAACTTCTGCTCACGGTTCTTCATAGTTTCTCCCCTTCCATGAGTAGTGCAGCTCATTATTGCTTTCCAAAATAACTCCCAGTACACAGCCACTTACTAGTCAAGGCATATATTTTAATCCAGTACAGATAGCTGAAATACTGCTTGATGCAAAGCCTGTGTGAATAACACTGCCTGTTATACCTTTGAGGAACAGGAGAATTCTGCATTACAATAGATAATTTCTTGTATTATGGGACCTCTGCAAGCAACCCTCTCTGGTGGATCCCCATGGATGCCCAGGGGTGTTCTGTGCACGTGCACTGAATTCAACAGTCCAACCAGGAGCTGCTTGTGGAGCAAGTCCTCTGTTGTGTGTAAAAGGAATTAAATGAAAAAAATGAAGAAAACATTGGTGTTTTTAAATTTTCTGCCTCATGCAAACACAATCACATCCAACACAAGTCCTGGCAAAGCATCTGAGAATGAGTCCCAGCTGCCTGTGGCACCAGTCACCTACACCCAAACCAATGGATGGACAATTTGGCTCGGCCATCCCCAGCTGGGGGCACCTCCACTGGCAGCTCCAAGCCTGAGAGGCTTTCACAGATGCCACCAATGCCCAGGAGGACAGGAAAATTCTAATGGGTATGACACAGTTTACACACTGCACAAGAGACAGAGCTGAAGGGTGTCAAAGGCTCAACTTTGAGAAGGCCCCAGCACTGCTCCCTTTAGTTCCCACAAGCTTCAGCAACGTACGTAAACTGCTCCAAGTGGAAATAGGTGTGTGGACTCTGTACCCAGTAGAGATAACAACAGGATTAAAACTATCTTCAAAAACCTCCTCATTCCTTATGGTGGGAATCACAAAGATCTGGGTGAGAACAAGTAAAGCTAACATCAGGATCTAACAGGCAGATTTTGACCACAAATTAAGCTGCACCACCTTTCTTAATATCCAGGGGCAGCTCAATGTGTAAATAGCCTTAGGTAGCTGCATATCAGCACCTTTCAGCAACAGAATAAATTAAATGGGCTACCTGTGGCCTATGCCTTCCTCAGCAATGGTCAGCCTGCAGCTAACAGAAATGCATTCTATCCACAGGGATTTAAGAAAAGCTTTATATGTGGTTGGGTAGCTGAAGTGAATCGCTGCAGACAGGTGCATCAGCCAGCCACTGAAAAATTAAAGTTTACTGAAGAAGTAGCACAGAAATACAACTTCAGTTATGACCTGTGGCATTTAAATTCTATTGGCACTCCCTCTAGACCTGATCTTTCTTGACAAAATTAATTAATTTTTATGGACCATAGCCTTTTCATCCCTGCACTAGTACATTTGAGTTTCCAAAATTAGATGGTAAAAATAGAAGAACTGGAAATGATACTAGAAGACCAGAAACAGCTACACTGCTAGTAAATTAATTAAAAGGCAAGTCAGGGAAAAAATTTGGTCCAGTTATTTATTTATTTATTTATTTATTTATTTATTTATTTATTATACTACTGCCAGAAAGGTTAAGATTGCTTTAGGGGCAAGCCACAATTCAGATAAAAATAAGCATTTATGAGACAGTTCTTGAAGGGATGCTATTGCTAATTTATAGTTACGTGTTTCTTTACTCTTGTGGCAATAGTTTTGTGCTGAGGTGGTAATTAATGCTGAAATTACAGGCTAATAACTTGCATTTGATCATATATTTGCTCCAGGCCCCTTCAGTGACCTCTCCACTGCTTTTCCCCAGCTCTTGGCATCCTGTCTCAAGGCTACCCTTGGATCCAACTCTGTTGACCCACACTTCACACACCACTGCTGGTGCCATCTGCCCAACCTTCACTCAGGTTATTCTTCTCAAAGTTCCTCAATTTGATCAAGTCCTACCAAACATCACTTGGTAAAAATAAGAGATCTCTAAAGCAGATCCAAGGATCCAAGACATCCTTCTTGTGTTGAGCAGTTATGCCAATAACCTCTGACACCATGAACAACTGCAAGTTGCATATGAGGCCTGACATAAGTGTAAGGCTTTAAAAAGCATAACATTTGTTCAAAATAAAATAACACACTGCTTTTGGAATACTTGGGGGCTCTGAACTTGGGAGATCTTAGTTCATGCTGGTGAGGAAACTTCTATTTTAAGAAAAATGACATTTTCATACTAGTAAGGTTTCCAAGTTCAATCTTTAAACTTGTGGGCTGCTGGCAGTACTACAAGGGCATTCTCTAACACTGGCAGAGACAACTAAGGCAGTGCAAAGTATCTCACAGCTCCTTCCAGCAGGCAAATGGTGACTCAGAGAGCTATAGCCCTTTAGAACCTCCAGCCAAAGAAGCCTCCTGGGCAGTCAGTCCCATTTGCCCTGGTGCCAGTGTTGTGCTTCCCTTTCCTGCTCCCTTCCTAATGTCTGCCTCCTCTGCGCTGTAACTTACAAACCCACCCTCTCACACTTTGTTTTCCAAGGTTTTCCTCGGATGCTTATGTGAAACACAGACAGGTTTCCTCCATAACCATAAGATTTTCCTGGGTAAAGGAAAGCAGATTCAAGGTACAAAGACAGGTATCCAGGGCTATACTTTGGCTACATTATATGCTGCTTCCATTTGCTGCTGTGACCTTACACTCTGGTGGTAAGGTCTACTTACACTACACAGTGTAGACCCTGGTCTACACTGAAGTCAGAGCAGCTGGCCTACAGCCTTTCAGCATACCTGGCCATGGCTGCTCTATTTGCTGCTCACAAATGAGAGGCACCCACCCCTGTTTTACAGAGCTATTTACGATTTGCGTTGGCAGAATTGTAATTACATGCAGTATTTCATGCACACTTCCTTGTACACTTTCCTAAAGGATGCTTTTTCCAATTCAGCTTTCAGCTGAACAGCTTTACTTTATATTTTTGTGTGTCCACTTCCACTATCCATGTTGTATGTGCAGTGTTATTATTCTAAAGGAAAACAAAAATAAATACTTTATTTTGACTCAGGGCACCATATGGATTATCTTAGCTTTCTTTTGCTCACGCTGAGAGTGTTCAATACATTTTCCTGGTACAGTTGGTTCTTCTAAAACACCTTCTGCTTAACCATAAAACTCGCCAAAAAAGATTGCTGGAGAGCTTTGAAAGCAATCTATTTCTCCTCTCTAAGCCCTGCTTGCATTTCTTGTTGAGGTGTCTTTTTGGTCCCACTGCTGAGCACACAGTAACTCTCAGGCTTAATAGTGCAATCCCTGTGCACTGCTGCTTAGCATTTCCCCCCAGTGGCAACCCCTGATGAAGAAGAGGCCATCATCTTCCTTTTAAAGAAAATCCACATGTGTAATAGATACTCCAGCACAGTTTCTTTCTGCCCCTAGTTTTGTAAGCTGGGAGATTTGGATTGTGGAAATTCCAGTGCAAAAGCATAACCTCCTCAGATTTGCACATAAAAACTGCAGTGACATTTACAGGGGGTCTGTCTCCCCAGATAGGAATTAACAGCAAAGCTCATACTTCCACTCATCCCTCACCCACCTGAACAGAAACATCTTCAAGAAAATCTCTATAAGTGAACAAAGCTTAAAAAGAAACAAAGCCTCTTCAAGGTTTCTCAGACACTCCTGCCTCTGTAAGTACTTAAAGTGAGGCTGCAGGGAGAAAGCTTCAGAATTGGTAATGATGGATGGAGCTGCCAAAGTTAAGCTTGTTTTAAACTTACACCTGTGCCATGAGGCAGCTTAAATTTGAATTTGGCTGTGCTACAAAAGGACTTGAACTTCATTAAGGAAAGGGGAAGCAGGAATGGAAAAGGGGAAAAAAAGCAAAAAGACAAGGCTTGAGCACATGTATTTTACAGATACAGCTGTGCACAAGCATCTTGGTAGCTACTTCTGACAGATTCAGGAGTTCACTTTCCCTAATGCCTTTTTTGGATTTCTCACAGGTTTTCGCTCATCCTGTCTTTCAAGAACAGGACATATTAGTTCCCCCAGCTGCCACATACCAACACAGAAGTTGTGGTGAATTAGAACAAAAGAAGCACAGGCTCCATCTTCTAGGTGAAAAATACTTGTATTGGCTGAGATTCTTTATATGTGTGTTGCAATTAAACCCCTGACACCACTGGCAGCAATAAATACCATAGCAACACAGCATCCCTCCCAGCATTTTCTGGTTGGATACACAGCCTTACTAACCAGCCTAACTCCTGGAGCAGAAGGCAAGCACAGACAGCAGCTAATCAGCCAAGGTCTCCTCAGCCTCAGTGTGGGTGAGGGGCTCAGTGCTCTCTCTGAGCTTTGGTGGGGTCCCCTGAGCATTGCCCTGCACCAGGCACACACAGCACTGGGTCACACTGAACAGGAATGGTTTTGATGTTTTCTTAGTGCTCTGAGAGAAAATAAAACCCATTGCTATTGCAGACATGTGTGAGGGGGAGGGATTTTGCTGCAGTTCAGTCTCACTGACACAGAAGAGCTGGTCGTCTTTACTCCACTGCAAAAAAGCATGAGAGACAGAGTGCTTCTGACTTTAACATGGATACTAAAATGCACCACAGAGCAACTAAAGAACCTCCATTACCAAATGCAGAACTTAAAACTGTGTAGGCAGCACTCACCTCCACACAAGCCAATGCACTGCCGACTACCACCAGGAGTTCCTGCTGCTGCTCCATAGCTGCCCACCTAGCCAGGTAAAGACCCCACGTGCCTGGCAGGGCTCCCCAGCAGCTGCACACTAATTCATAACCAAACAGAAGAACAATACCTGCAGCTATTTCTGAGAAAAATCAGAAGCTACAGCGTGCTCCCTGTGCTTTAGAAACCTGTCCTTGCTGTGAATGTGCTCCCAGGTGGAGAGAATGAGGAGCAGGGGCTGGTGCAGGTATGCCCAAGGCTTCTCACAGCTGCTGGGGCTGCTGCTGCCCAGCTGATGGGCACAGGGCTGATGGGCAGCATGCAGGACATAAGCCTTTGCAATCTGGCACACAAATCTGGGCAAAAAGTGCTGTAGTTAATTACCTTTGGTTTGAAATGCTGTGGGGCTGCTGAAGGGAGAGAGAAACTGATGGGGAATATTGTGTGGCCAGTGCTACCCCTCCTGTGCTCACTGAAGCTTGGAGCACTGCCAGAGAGGCTGCAAAGAATGCAGGAGCAAAGAAAATAATGAAGAATTCAGAAAATTAGCACAAAA
Source organism: Anthoscopus minutus (assembly GCA_013399455.1). NCBI lineage: Eukaryota > Metazoa > Chordata > Aves > Passeriformes > Paridae > Anthoscopus > Anthoscopus minutus. Next base: position 571,667 of record VWYI01023806.1, on the reverse strand, counting down.
GCCTCTAAAGACCTCTAAAAAAGCCCCTAAAAACCCCAAGTGAAAGTACATGCCTTCACTGTGGTAATTGTCCCTTTTCTAGTAAGTATAAGGACAGTGTATAACATCATGCAAAAGAAAGCTGTTCAGAGAAACAATGCGAGTGAAGGGAGATCCTGTCACAGCACATACGACAGTGGATGCAGAAAGGGTGTTAAAAATAGCTCCTCATTGTGCTCCTTGGCTGCTCTCCGTACCGTTCCACCCCAGCTCAGCAGTCTGAAAGTTTGTGCTTTATTGCTGTTTTTCCTGAGATTAGATTGACAATCTCATGGAGTCTTAATACAGGTGACAGCCACATTCACCAGACCCTTGGGTGAGAGGATGGAGAATGAACCACAAAAATGGCTGCAAAGCTCACAGCACCCAGGCTGACATCTTGAAGACTAAAACTTCATATAAAATTCCAGCATGGCTTCTGGCCTACAGGAATGACTGCTGACTGTGATCCTGTCATGTGTGTTCATCCTGATCTGAAAGGATCTCCCATTCCCATGACCTTTGGTTACTGATTCCTTTGCTGAGGAAGCCAACAAAATAACATACATTGCTGCCTGTTGCAGCAGTGTCACTGCCAGGGGCTTCCTCTGTGGGGTTTGTCTTTGTGTAAGTCCATGGTGAGGTCACTTTCTTCTGCAGCAGATGACAAGAAAGCAGAAGGTTCTTGATCTCTGGTTTCCACGAGTTTTGTAAAAGTTCTCAGATACTGCAGCAGTGAACACAGTCTAAAACACAGACCAACTACAGACATGTGTACCTTCAGGACATGGGATGATCATTTCAGACAGGTCACAGCCAGTCCTCTGGTGATCTCTTTTTGCTCAGCAGATACCTGGGCTAGACTGAGATCCCAGCACAGGACACTGCCTGGGGTGTCAGGATATTCACTTTACAGAGCACTTGAGTTTAGTTTACAGTGAGCCTGGAAATGTAAGTCCCTTTGCACTGATACACAGCAGAAAGAAATCTGAAAAACAACCTGAATCATTTACAATCAAAGCAATAATATCCCATTGCTCCACTGGTAACACTTGAGATACAAACCAACAGCAACAAAACTGCTAGCCAAAAGTTCCAAAGAGTAATTGAAAACCACCTTGTTGATCTTAGGAGCACATATTCAATACAGAGAAAAGCACACCAAAGCAACTGTAATGTATAAAATAGTTTATTACTATAATAAATAAAATTAAACTTCTTTTTTTACAAATATTATTTGTGCTTGTTTAAAAATGTTGACTAGGGATATCATTCATGGAAGTGGCTGCATTTGTATCTGAAACATTCCCAGACAGTGCGTATACATACATACATACACACACTGTCTATCTACTGGCAGCTGCTTTGCTGACCACAAAAATAGTATCTACTCATTCTCTGTTTCTAGTCATGCTTCATTGAACAAAGTGACAAATGCAAAGAAAAAGAACTGAGAGTATTTGGTGGATTTCTGAAAGGATAAAAACAAGTGAAGTACATTGAAAAGCGCCAAAGCAACCGCATTAACTGCATACCAATCAAGTGTCCATGCAGTGGTGGCTAAATATTGAAACGCAGACAGGTCTCCAACAGATGTACAAATATTGATTGTATGTAGGTACAATAATATAACACATTCATTGAAAAACTTGGTATTTCTTTATATAGCAGTTCATCCTGATACAAGATTACTGAACTTCTTTCATCTACAACTAAAATGATTCTTTTTCTATGTTAGTGGTCACAGATTTAGTGGGAAGAAGAAAAAAACCCATGAGCCTTTCAGAACAGTTAGTGAAAACCCCAAAGTGTTTTGTTAATATTAGGCATTTGGATCCAGTTACAGAGATGTTCTGGGATTATACACCAAATATGTTTACACAACACTCAACAATCAGCTTGAAACAAATTACAGTTGCAGGTAAATTCACATTAGCTTTGTTGATCTGTAAAAAAAAGTCTCTAAACCAAACACTTTTGCAATATGATGGGTTGGCTCCCTGATACACAAAAGTGTTTAGACAATAGCCATGTCTCTTTGTTTTATGAGGGGAGAGGGCAATTGGAGTAATTAATTATCCTAATAAGAAGGCAATAAGTGGAGAAAGAAATGTAATTACCAGCAATTCCATTAGATTTAGAAAGCTAATCAAAGTGCTTCATCTTTAGGCAACACTGTAAATACTACAGAACATTAAGAAGGAAGAAGAATGGAATCACAGTTTGAATTATATCACTTATGAAAGGGTCTTAAGGCTAAATGCTGGATATATCTTATTGCAAAAAAATGCTTTATTTTTATTTCATTGAATCAATGTTTCCCACAACAATGTGGTCAAAATGATGTCAGATTGGAGGATACAGTATCCTACTGTGCCTCACCTCAAATTTCTGGAGCTTCCCCTGCATGGGAATCTCTCTAAAAGGTTTGTCTCGATGTATCACAAGTGCAGCTAAAACACAGACTTTGTTATTGCCAGTACACCCACAGGAGACTATATGGAAATGAAAAATTCAGTAGAAGATGCTTTTACCACTTAACACCAGGACAAGAAAGCAGAGGTGCAGCAACCATGTGTTACGCTGCCCATGAGAAGAAGGATAGGCTCAGCACCTTTGAGACAGCCCCTGGTACCAGAAAAAAGTAAATCCATCTATTCCACCATCTCTCTTGCAGGAAAAGCCATGAGAAACTCTACCAGGAAAGCTTGGCTTCAGAGATACTGTGAGCCAGGAACAGCAGCTTATGAGCCTTAATCCCCACCAACTAGGATACAGCATTTTTCCAACTTCATATGGATTTCTCTTTCCTGGCTATCATGACCCTCACCAGATCTTCTCTCAGTCACACTATTTACCAGACTCACAATATGAAGTTTACCAGACTCACAGTATGAAGTTGAGGCCAGCTAGAAAAATCAAAAATCACGGCCTTAAAAGTTCAACAGTTAACAAACAAGACACTAACAGGACACTCAGTGGATGTCTACTGGGAAGATTTAAGCTCCCTTCTTGGACTGGAATCAATGAGGAATGTGCTTTTACTTAACAGAAATGCAATCCATAGACTTATCTATACATAGGTATTATATATATATGTGTGTATGTACACGCATCTGCACAAGTGTAATCATACACATTGTTTATATAGTAAAGACAAATTATGTAGTAAATTTTTTCACAGACTGGTTAAGAGTGATTGAAAATATATCACCAGATAGTCACAGTAAGTATCTTGTTCAGTTCCTTAAAGGGAAGTACTGCAGAAACAGAACATCACCTTCGAAGCTGTTAAACGGGGTGTTCGCTGGGATTCAGGGCAGAACTGTGGAAGAGATTTAAAGGAAGAATGGTGTTTTCAAAAGTATACTTGTAATACCAGACAGAAGTAAATGTATCTGAATAAGGTAGAGATGAGGGATAGGGTTTGCTTTTTTAATCCTTTTTCATGTGCTGCGTATTTGTATTCTTTGTAACCATTGAAGCATGAACTTTCAGAAGTTCTCATTTGACCAAATCATAATACAGGCTCTTTTTCTCATCTACCTTCTTTTGGCTGACATTTAATTACACCATATAGTCAAAACGGAACACATCATCTCTTTTAGAGTGATGCAGGTCATTTAGCAGGTTGTTAAATGGCAGAAGCACTATGCCAGAACACAGTTAAAACTGAGGTTTTGGTTTTTGTTTGGGTTTTTTCTTTACACTATCTACAAGCATTTGCTTGTGAAGGAGCAGAGTCTTATTTTCAGAGATCCTTCAGTTCTATAGTGGAAGATAATTTAAATAAAAAGGCTTAACCAACATGTAGGGATGAACAAGAGAAAAAGCAAAAGCTGACAAATAAAGAACTAATAACAATAATGATGGGTCCACATGCCATCCAGCCATAGACATCTGTCTGAGTGTAAGGCTCAGTGGAGAAAGATGGATTTGTAACACAGGGACTTTCAGCCACTCTTTAAAGGAAAAATGCTGCATCAGCAGAGCCTGAGCATCATAGCACAGGTTCAGATTAATCTGGGGTTCAAAGGGGTGGTCATGGATTTGTTCATTTTTTAATCGCTCAGTAGTCCAAGTGAATCCAAATGCCAAAGCTCCTCCTAGATAGTATTTTTTTTTTCAAATTCTCTTACAACAAATACAGGTTGCTGAGGGATAATACATTCTCCTACAACCAGTTTTAATGCCTGACAGTTCATAAAAATGGGCCTAATCTCAGTTACAGCTGTACAGGTCTGACTGACACTGACTGCTGTCATGGCTCACCTGGAGCAGACACACTGAAGGTGTCATTTTAAGGAGCAAGCGGAGTTTCTCTGCCGTTTCATGACCATAACAAAATTAAATTTGGCCATAATCTTCAAAGACATTAAATTTTAAGTGGAATTCAGGAGTGTGTTACAATCTTTGAAGGCTTTACAAATAATAAATGTCTTTACAGACCATTGTAAGAGCCTGAAAGAAGTCTTATAAAAGGACTGGGTGCACCCACACACTGTTAAACAGGGTGGGGAGGAGTTTGGTATCATTCTGAGCATCAGTCTACACAAGGAGCATCCCAGAAAATGGGGGCTTGTCTGCCTTTGTTCACAGGCCTGGGTAATTATTAGTTAGGCGGCTTCTGGGGCTGCTCCCGCTGGGATTCCAGGCTGAGCAATCAGCAACAGCAGAATAACCTTTAACATATCCCTGAGGGCACGCAAAAATATCACTGAGAAACATGAATTCAGTATCAGCAACTAAGGGCCAGGTAACCTGCAACTGCACGTTTAATTTTAGCTCTGCATTGCAGTTCTGGAGATACTAGGCACATACTTGGGAGGTTGTAAACATTTCCTCCCTTGTCCACCTGGGATAAGCTCATGTCCATGTTTATCCAACTGCAGGTAAATGGGTGACAGTTTCACAAAGGACTTGCTAAGACTTTTAGCCTTTCAAAAATTTTCTGAAGAAAAGTGTCATGAATATCATGCTGGTGAGGAATTTGCCTGGATCAAAAAACTGACTCCAAGGCAGTCTCTAAAAACTTGCTGGAACTTTTGGAAATCAATTACAAGTCCTTGAGTATCAATCAGTACACCTGGGGTTTACTTAGGTGGTAGTTACTGTCAATGAAGACTAGAAAGAAATCATGAAATAGTTTCTCACAGAAACTGTGGATGGATGGGTTTCTGTGGGAGTCATGCCATTGCTGTTGCAGATAACTGCTGCCACTTACAGTGATTAAAGCACCAAACACAAACAGGGTGGCTTTGGTCAGAAAGCTCCTTCCTCAGCACTGCAAGTCTGCAGTGAGCAACTGTAAAAGACACCAGGTACCATCAGAAAAACTTAAACACGGAACCAGAAATAAGTTGAGGAAGTAGCTTCTTGGTTTCGGAGGATCTCACTTCCCTGTTTGCCTTTTCTTGTGGGAAGGAAGAAGGTAACCTACAGATTTGAACCCAAGAGTTGTTTCTCAGGGGTACTTCAATCCTTGGGTATGAATTCACAGTCTGTGGGCACCTCCATACCAAACCAAGGAGTAAGACAATGAAAGCCAGTCCTAAACCACCTGCCTCTAGACTTGGAAATGGTGGTGCTGCACTTGGAATAATTGTTATCTTTGAGAGCAAGGGCAGTCACTGCAGGAAGAGGTACAAACAAACAATCAGCACGGCCTCACCACTGTGCCAGTCATTAGTGGAAGTTCCAGCTCCCCAGGGATGTCTGACACAGTTCTGCATTGCATTGTGCAAGCATCAGGCCAGCAGAACTCATTAAAATTGATTGTGTTCCTTGTCTCTTCTGTACTTAACATGAACAAAAGTCTTCCCCAAAAAAATCCTGTGTTTCTTTGTAAATGACTTCGTACCAAGGAAAAAGAATGAGACTTAACACACACAGCGTTAAGACCTATTGCCATTAAAAATGAAAACCCCTTAAAGTGTGGTATGGTACCGTACTTCTGAGATCTAAGCTACTGTTAAGCAGTGAACATACCAGATCGGTGGAGTGAATATATTGTGAATGTACACCTGTATCCCAAGGTGAGAACAAAGTCATGATACCATCTATGCTACCCTACATGAATAATGAAGAATCGTTTTGGTAAAGTGCTTCAATCTTTCTCTGAAAAAAGTTATGAAAATATAAGTTTTGGAAACATCTCCTTCTTTAAGAAGCAGATCTCTTTGTTTCCTTGCTACAATAGCACTTGCATACAGTAAGAACTGTATTTCTACCTCTACTATCCATTTGCTTCCAAGCTAGATTAGATCAGGAACAATACACCTGGATGTAGAGGAAAATGCCACCATCTAAAATTGTTAAAAATTCTATGAAAGCCTTTGGCTACAATGAATATTATCAAAACAGAAACTTCTGAATAATAACAAGAATTAAAAGAGCAGATTCATAGCAGAACAGGACATAAATGCCACAGTATATTTTCATCAGGAGACAAATCTGCAGGACCTGTTAGTGATGTTTCAAATATGTTGAGCTGTGAGCTGCTCTCAGGTACACTGCACACCCAACCCTCTAGCAGCTGGAGTTGGAGCAAAAGTATCAAATGTTGAAAGACATCTGAGACAGAAGATAAGTTTTTGAAAAAATAACAAGTTTTGAAAAAAACATATCCTTGGTTCAGTGAATGACAGTATGGAAGATCCCATTTATTAATAGATCTGAAATACGGTGGCTATTTTTGAAAATGTTGCCAAATGTAATTGTTTGAGCAATACCTCAGTCTGAAATTAAAAAGTACAATAGTTTCTCCATCTTATTAGCCCTTCCTTGAATACCCAAAAGAAACTTCAGCACACAATGAAATACATGGCTCCTACTGCTCTTTGCATTATTACAGATAGATGAAAATATACTGTGACATCCAACATGCCGTAGAGGTGGCTGAGACAGTGACAGCAGCACAAAACAAAAAAACAAACAACCCACCAAACATTGAAAATATAAGCACCCTGGCAAGTGCTTATTCATATAGGCATAACCCAAGCTAAGGACATAAGGCATGCTCCAAAAATCTCAGAGATCACCTGGGGCTCACAGGGATGGCTGCTGCTGTCAGAATTCTTATTCCAACATCCCGAGGGGAAGAATGGGGTTGAGGGGAATAAGGACAAAGGGAGAAAAGAAAAACTTTAGAAACTGTACCCTTGCTGTCAAAAAGGCTTCAAAGTCAGCTGCCATCTTGACATGAGGTTGCAATTCCTGTTACCATACCTTTTTAGACAGAGGGAACATGCTTAGTGAAAAGGTCCCTCATTTTGTTTTCAAGAAAGATTAAATGTAAAGTGTTAGGGGGCTGTTTCTTTGTTTGTTGGTTTGTTTGTTTTTAAAAAGAAACACCTCAGCTAGCTCCAAACATGTCTTTTTCTGATTCTGGAGACTGGGGCCTTGATATTTCAAACAACTCCTGTGGCGACTGGGAGCTTCTTCTTGAGGTTAATATCCTAAGTATCTCAGCAAGCTGATTTTCTATATTGGTCATTTTTGTGTTTAAAGCCTTGATGTCCTCTTTCAACTCATGTTTCACTTCTAGCATGGTGGCCTGAAGAGTCTGTTCTGGGATGGGATAAAAGGAATGCTTGACCTCGGTGAGGACCGGGCTGTGGTCCTGCGGGCTTCTTGTCTCCCCAGCGTTATCCAAGCGCAAGTCACTTTTTGTAATGCCACTGTCACAAGAGTCTGTCTTCTTCAGGGTAGCTTCTCCCGAAGCTTTAGTTCTCTCGGGCAATGTCTCCATGGACTCTGCTTTAGAGACCTTGTTCCAGTCTTCACCTTTCCCACAGGCTTCCTTGAACTTGGCCCAGCCTTTCCGCCGGGGGTGGTCCCCCGATGCCTTACACACCGCATGGTCCGATGGCGGGGCCTGCAGCTTGGCCTGGTCGGAGGCCCCGGAGGTGGAGGGGGGCTGGTAGGACACGGGGGTCGCGGGGCTCTCCCGAACAGTCACAACGCTGGCCTTGACCACTGCACGAGCAGAGCACTGCTCCCCCACAGCATTGCCCTTTTCCACATCCAGGTCGTCCGGATCTCGGCCCCTCTCTGCTGCAAGCCGCGCTTCCTTCTGCTGCCTGAACCTCTGGAACAGCCGCCGGACCGGGTGGTCTGGAGGCAAGATCAGAGGTGCTTCGTTCTTCCTCTTCATTCTCTCCTCTTCTTCCCGCTTGACATCGCTGATTTTCCGGAACACAATCTACAGGGGGAAAGAGATTTCACTCCGTGAATAACTGCACATTTGTTAAGGGGGAAAAGTTGGAGAAAGAATTATTTGAAAGAATCTATTTTAACTGAGAAGTGCACAACCTCTGCACATTTATAGCAACATTTTCAAATGTCTTATGTTGTGTGGAATATGGTTTATTTCATTATTTAGGAGAAGACACCATCTGTCTTATAACACCAGAAAGAAAAAGAAAACCAGAAGTAAAATACTTCTCCAGCTCTGACAGGGCAACAAGGCAGTGCCATTGTAGATATAATGATCCCAGGAAGATACTTGTGTTAAAAACTTATGTCTGTTTTCCTGACTATGGTTTGGCACCAAGTTTCTAATGTTACAGAGCCATTCCCATCAGTCTCATCTCTGAGCTCACTCACTGCAAGAGACCTGATATTATTTTAGTGCAGTTTGGCCACTCATAGTGCCAGTACAGCAGAGACTACTCTGCACTCTTCAAAAGTAGTGCAAAGTGCTTCTTGCACTTCCTCCCACATATTCTTCTAGAAGCAACATGCTGTTTAAGGATAGAAAGCTTGAGTCAGTCCCAAAGCCAGGGGCACAAGGACAATGAGAGATGAGCTTGGCAAGACATGGGGAAGCTGCTCATGGCTTGATTACCTCAGAAGCTTGTACAGAGCTTCATGTCTTGATTTATCTCTTGATTTCTATGCAAAAGAGAACATTTTTGCACAAAGAAGCATTAATTTTCCATCTACCCTTCTAATTATATCTTCCTGAGCCTCTAGACTAACTGGTCTCTATAGGAGCAACCCAAGGATCCCAAAGTATTGATAAAAGCCTCAGTGTCCCAACCTGTAGCCAGGCAATATTTCTTCCTTGTATATGATGGAAACACGTTCTCTTCAAAAACTCTGTGCATTTTACATTAGTATTGGTATTTTCCAAGCAAAACCAAAAACTCTACTCCTGCACTAACAAAGAAACAGTACGTAGTCATATTTTTGAAAATAAGAGGTCCCCAAAGCTGAAGTTTGCAATACAGAGGGTAAAAGATGCAGCCCCTAGCTTCTACTGGTACACTATCTTACACTGATACCTAATCCCTTTAGCTGCTTTTGGCAAAATCCACTGAAAGACCTTACACTTTAATGCAGAAATAACTTCGAGATTCAAATCATTATTAGGAAATGTGTAAATAAACCCATCCCTTTGTTGCAGACAAATTTAAATTAAACTAAAGTTAATAAGTACTTCTTCACTGGCACACACACATAATGAATGTTTCTCCAGACTCCGATGCTTCTTGACAGTTTTGTCATTGTGGAGCAGGGAAAAAAAAATCTTAACAGTGCGTCTTTGGAAGGAAGAAATTGTCAGACTTGGCAGCATTTCCTAAATACAAAAGAATAAAATTAGCAGGAAGGATATTTTATTTCCAAGCTGCAATTAGGAAACTAAATATGAGATAAGAATAAGAAAACAGGGTACTTGACAGTCTTTTTTTTCTTCCCTCCAGGAAACTCACTCTGCAATGAGCTCAGTAGAAAGTGGACAAAGTAGCATAATCCTGAGAAGTGAAAGAACAGCACTCACAGGGAAGGGAATTCAATGCAATTCTGCAGACTAATGGCTTCTCACACACAGGCAGTTTCCCACTTTACCTGAGGGATGAGCATGAGCCCAGTGTTAGGGCAAATGCCCTGCTGGAGCCAAGTGATGCCAAGCAGGGTCTCAGGGGGTTACTCCAGAAGCATCCTAAGGCTGGCCCTGGGACCACAGAGCCCCAGCAAACTAAGGCAGCTACCTGACCAATCCAGGCCAATTTGTCCCTGCAAAATTTTGTGTCCCCAAGTCTTCCCTCTCCTAGAGTTTGTTAGGTGTGGACATCTGGACCAGATGTAGCTAAGAGGGCTCACTTTGTACATGAGCATGTTGTCTTGGTCTGACCTATGGATCAGGATTTGCCTTAAATGCTCAGAAGGGATGTCTGACTGGCTGGTGCAGTGGTCACACTCACAGGGATCATCAGGGAAGGCTTTTCAGACCCAGAGGCCAGAATGCTTGGCAAAGTCAGTGTCTGGGCCAACCCATCCTCTTGTCTGGAAGGAACTGAAGCACCTCTCACTATTTAATGACCGGTTTTTGCAACATAAATGGGCAAGTTATGTGACAGAACCTGTCTCTGCTACAGCACAATGAAGGAGAGACCAAATGAGCAAGTGTTAAGCAATCAGTCCCGTATTAACAGCCTGGCCCAATCCTTTTTTGCCCTAGCCACTACAGCTCAAGCACTTAAGTAACATGATCTCTGTGGTGGAGGACACAATAAATCTACCAGCAAATGCAGAAAGGTGAGCAATGATGGACCAGCTGCTGGCAGCACTTATACACCCACAGCTCCCACTGCTCTCCATGGCACTGCCTAGGTGAGCCCTCCCTGTGGATGCCAGGCACACTTGGCCGTGGAGGAGCTGCCATCAGCCTTCCCACTGCGTGGTGATCAGCCTGAGAGCCCTGCACACACCTTCACTGCTTTGCCTTCAGGAGATCAGACTGCAGCAGGAACAGAAATGTATGTAGAATGAGATGTATAAACACTGCCTTTGCCATGGGTACTGCTACCACGCAGACAAGACCCCTAACTTCCATTTTCCACAAGGCCTTACACCAGCTCCAAGGGAAGTACACCAGAGCAGCAGCCACTGCATGAATGCAACCATTCAGTCTCCCACCCTGCTTGGCATCTTCTACCAATATGCAATTTATGCTCATGCACATGTGCAAGTCAAACATATGCACATTTGCCAAGGGACATCCCTTCAACTCTTAGGTTGGCTCCTTTTAACTGGCTCCTGAGACACTGGAGTAACATCTGTCAGAGAGCGACTTCTCTTTGGGAAGCTCAGGCAAAGCTGTCACTTGTCTCCTTTTTTGCAAGTTCGCCAATGCCATATTTTCTCCAGACAGTTCCATATTTATGTAGTAAGCAAAAATATTATAGCTATGCAAAACTCAGCAGTAATTGAAAATACTTTAATTAACTTCATTTTTATTTTTTTCTGCCTTTTTTTAAGATTAAATGCAAGTCCTTATAAATAAAAATGCACATAACTTTAAAATGGACTCTTTTCTTACAAATTCTAAGGAAAACACTCTTTTTAAGTGGTTTGTCTTCAGCAGCAGCCAAGTTATTCAGAAAATCTGGCTGGTATGCTAATGGATGTACACCTGCTCCCACAAGCAGTAAGAGTTCAAAGGAAAAGAAAACAGATTTAATGTGTAAGGAAGAGAAGTCTGGACCTACACAGAAATTTTTGTACAGAATTTGATAGGGCTACAAATATGGATCTTAATCAAAGTTAAAACCCAAAATATTGTGGCAAAGATCCCAAGACAGCTTTTAGAACAGTCCCTCCTTATCTCTTTCTCCAAGTATTCCTGTCTCTCTGGGAAGGGACAAAGCTTTATACCCTCAAAATCTCCTAGCCCAAGTATCATACGCTGCTCAAACACAGGGGACTTTGTAAGCTATGCAGTTCTCCATAACATTGCACTCTTCAAGACCTAAGCACACAGGTCCCACAGAAAAAACCTAGTGGGAGTATTTTAGCAGTATGTTAATTGTACAGATTTTCACAGTATGTTCAAACCAAAAGATGAATAAAGAACCTGAGCTGAGATGAAATAATGTGTAATTTAAACAGTAGGCCTAAAGCTGGATATTTCACACCTTCAATCTCAAATCTCATTTCATAATTCTGCTTTTATTAAAAAAGGTGCTGAATCCTGTACCTCCACAGGGAAGCTGCCCAAGCTGCCAGAAGTTGGAGTATTGTGGAGGTATCAGCCTAGATCTGCCAAAACCTTGAAAAATAGCCCTGTTAGGCACAGAATCGTTCAATTGTATAAACATTAAACCAAGGCATGCAGTGATGATGACTCAATAACAATTTTATTTTTTGGAAAATGCACTCAGAGACAAGTGGAGAAATGTGCTGACATGTCCTGGTGCACTCCTGTTCCCCTATGTCTCCACAGACATATGACAGAATGCTCTCTGTGACCATATTCCTGCCAATGCATGAGTCCTGTCCAAGAGAGAAAGATAGGGTTACACCAAGCACTTTTCCCTTTCCTCAGTATTACCTAGTAGTGAAGATATAGTCTTAAGTGACTCTGGGCAAAAACTCTGCCTCTTTTGAATCACCACAGAATTTTTGAGTGGTATTTCTAGAATCAATGTTTTTACAGATTAAGGTCCAAGTATTTAAAAAATGAGGTAGACATAAGTGAATTCTTGGTTGTCAAATGTGGGGTGTGCCCAGCAACTGTTACAAGGATTTTACTGTGCTCAGCATTGAAACCCAAGCTTCATTTAAATAACAAAGCATGGACATTATTTGTGAATATGACTTCTATGATTTCATTGTGATAAGACCAGGAGAACAGATGGCAATGTGAGCCCCAGGCATAAGGCAGGCCATAGGGTTCCTCTGCAGAGGCATTCCCTGGGGGGAATCTTGTTACCACTAGATTGCATCTTTTAGAAAAACATCCAGTTTGATGGCAATAAAGAATCCATCATGACATCTTGATGAAACATTGCTTCAATTTTTGATTCAAGGCTAAGTTTCATAGAATAATAAAACCATGGAATCATAGAATGGTTTGGGTTGGTAGGGACCTTAAAGGCCATCTAGTTTCATCTGCCATGTGAAGAGACACCTTCCACTAGACCAGGCTCAGAGTTCCATCCAACCTGGCCTTGAATGCTTCCAAGAATGGGGCATCCACAACTTCTCTGGCAACCCTCGCAGTGAAGAATTTTTTCCTATTATGTAATCTAAACTGGACTCTCTTTCAGTTCTAATCCATTCCCCTGTCCTGTAACTACATGCTCTTGTAAGAAGTCTGTTTCTATTATTCTTCTAGGCTCCCTGCAGGTACTGGAAGGCCACAATTAGGTTACTCTGAATCTTCTCCAGGCTGAACAATCTCACTTCTCTCAGCCTTTCCTCATGGGAGAGGTGCTCCACGATTTTGTCTGGCGTCTGTAGTTGTTCTTGTCATGAACACTGTTGGTTGTTCACAAACTCCACTAGAATGGTGCTGCCTGCCAAGTCATGGCAAGTCATGTTCTTTGCCTCTCCTCACACTTCCGGAAAGGTGATCAACAAAAGGGCAAGGCAGGAATGATGTATTAGCAACCAGATTTTGGACTTGCATGCCAACACTGTATGACACAGACTTAAAAGTTCAGGGGATGCTACATTTAGACATATTGTGAATATATTGAAAACCATGACAAATGCTGAAAGAAACCTGTCCGCACCTGCAATGAAAGGATCTTTTCAACTTGTGCAAAAACATCCAAGGTTTTTTTCTGATTTGTAAGGACTGATCCAAGAGCCACAGGAAAATCTAGAAGTACATATTTCATCATGTTTTGAATCAGACTGTCATCATGGAGTTACAGTTATGAGGCTTCTAGGCACAAAGCTGCTGCTATTATTAGCTCTGCAAGCTTCCCTTCTTTCCACCTCTATGGCATGCACAAATACTGCAAGATTTGGCAGATCTTCCTCAGCACAACAGCAAGTAGCATGGTACTTTTCTCTGGTGCTTAATAATTCTCTTTCACAGATACAGAAACATTCCCAGAGTCTGGAAGTGCCAAATATCATAAACAATTAAAAGCTTAAAATTACTTCATATAGTGCTCATAGAAAATGAACTTAAGCGTGGAAAACAATCATGAAAAGGCATTCATTATTACACAGTCCATCTAGGATCTGCCAAGAACTGATGAAAATATCTTCAGGCTGATGTTAGTCTGATGAAAATTGGATCCAGTCTTTCTTCCCTTTTTCATTTAATTTATTTTAAGACGCAAAAGGGGAGGAAAAATGGAAACAGATAGAAGGCTCAACAATAAAAATGCTTTTGACACTGATGTCAAAGAAACCAAAGCTGAATGTGATCAACATAGAGTGTGATGATGACAAATCCCTACAGCAGTGTATTAGCAGATGTCAGGGCAAAAGGAACCTGTGTCTTTTGCAATTATATGGGATGGCATGTCAGAACAGCAGGAATCATCGGTCCTACCTTGTCATTAAATATGGGATCAAGAGAATATGCAATAATGTTTCAGATGTCACTAAGTTCTCTGCAGTTTTACTGTCTATAACAGCAGAATTTTGGTTCTGCTTCTGAAGAAGAATGAGTTTCTCTCCAGCTAAGGCCACATCCCTTCTGGGCACTCATAAATATTTTTGGTTTTAATTAATTATCTAAAAATTCAAAGCAAACTAAGATTTGGAAGGTCCTGGCAGTGGGGCTGTAAAGGAGCATTGGTACTAAGAGTGCTGGTGTAAGCAAACCTCAGGGATCCCTGGGAGAAACAAAGCCCAAGAGCCAACATGTGGATGGGCACAGCCCTTTGTGCTGTGGGGTGTCATCACCCAGCCCTTCAGACAGAGCAGTACCCACTTACTTTCCAAAAACCAGACTTCTGTGCCCTTCATTAGTAGACAAGTGCTTGGAAGAGACATAACTCCATCATTTCAAGAGCATCCAGGCTACCCAGGTGAACAGAGGAAACAAGGGTTTCAGTCTCTACAGAAAAATATCAGGGCTAAATGTTACTGTCATGAGCTTCAACAATGCTGAAGCTCTTCTCTGTGACAGCCTGCTTTATAGCCTGATCACAAATTCTAGAAATACCAACTCAAATATCAGTGTTTAATCATGTCACTATTACTTATTTAGAAGTTCTGCACAACTCAAGGCTCTACTCCTCTATGTCAAGCTTCTCATTCTAATTCATGTTTACAGGCTGTGCTAATGTTGAGTGAAAAGGGAAAAGCTTTTACAAAAATACTATGGAAAATAAGACAGAATTATGTCTAAAGCAATTAGTGGAAATAATAATAAAACCCTGCCTGATCTGCAACAGACTCCCTAGCAGGTTTTGAGGCATTAAGAGATGTCTCTTCCCCAAAACAGACTCTAGAACACTGTCAACAGTAAACTCAGAAACTGCACAACTAAAATCTAAAAACCACACTGGTTTGGATAGAAACAATTACAGCACATTATAGCTCATTTAGCAACCTCCTTCATTAATATAGAAAGAATGCAAGAGAAACAGGGAAAAAGAAAGCATCAAATTGCTTAAGATCTACTAGAACTTCATTATTCTGAGATGAAAAGTAGCTATCACAAGCAAATACCTAATGTGAAAACAAGAGCTTGAGGGAAATTATGCCAGATCTGAGTGGTGGAATGTTATACCCTCTGAGAACTAGTATGTCCATCAAAATGTGAAATGCTCTGTAGGACCTTCTTGTTTCTAGTAAATGAGGAAAAAAAGAATGAGTTTTGACAGCCAAGTGTCAGCATTTTCTAGCAGCAACTCCTATAAATACTATTTTCACGTTTGTTTGGTTTTGTGGGGGGTTTTGGGTTTTTTTGGCATTGTATTGGTTTTTGGTTTTTTTTTTTAGTTTTCTTTTTTAGCACATAGGGTGCTTTTCTAGCTGTTGGCAGACATCAGACACACTAACAAGTCATGTGATGTCATCTTTTATTCCAGATCAGCATACTACCTGCATTCTTGGGTAGACAACACTGCCTCGAAAACTGCTTTAAGGAGAGCCCAAGGAACAGCAGGAACTTACCTCTTTGTCACCTAAATTAGAACTATACAAAATGTCATATAATCTGTACAATGTGCCTTCTCAGGACTCAGAGTCTGCTTCTCCAAGCTCCCTGTGGCTTGCTGCCATTTACCAAGTGTTTCCTGGAAGAAACCAGGCAACTTGTGAGAGTCAAGGATTTGGGATTTTTTTTCCCCCCCACCTCTAACTCAGACACAATTTCACTTGTGATCTGAAAGGGATGCAGAGGTTGTGGAGCTGAGAAGAGCAATTATATGTTGAGGGAATAGTTAAACTGTATAGTTTTCTTTCTGTGAATACATTTTGGACACTAGCTTGCCATTAAGATAATTTCCTCTTAGCTCATCTCTTCATTCACTTGTTTTTCCCTCTGCTTTCACTTATCTGCTTTTCTGTCATTAGGCTTACAGTGATTCACAGGTATTTTACTTTCCAAGAGAGGAATCAAATGTATTTTCAAATGTATTTAAATTAATCAGAGCTTACCAGGAGCTTAAAAGTCATTCAGCTGTCTTTGAATGCCCACTCACAAACCAATCCACACAAATACAATGCTCTGTGTTCCCAAAGCACAGGGGTTGTGAAATTATAAATTGAGAATCACACTCAGATGAAAGTTGCCTGCATAAATTGCCTAAGACAACACTAACTTTCCTTTATGTGTCTCTCTCTGAGTTAACAGGCCTAAAGTTCAGCTATAATATAGAAGAAAAGCAAACTAACCTGCAGCCCTGCAGGAAAGAGAAAAAATCTGCCCAAGTAGGTGGCCCAGTATGGCTGCACAGTCAAGCACCCAGTGCCACCCAATTGGTCAGCTCTTTCCCTGTTCAAGAGCTTGGATAACATCATGTGAGAAGGGAACAAACTACTTATAACTGAATGAGAATCAGCAACAGAAATAGTGCATTGCTTACCATTTCCTAAAGCAGCTGTTTGACAACCCTTTCAGCCCTAACTAACAGCCACGAGCTTAAAATCTGGAAGGGAAGACAAGAAGGGACTTTAGTGAGGTGGTTCAGACCCTTTCATTACAAGAGCTCCTCTAAACTCGCACTTCCTAGAAACAATCTCTGCCAGTTTCCCACAGTCCAGTTGCAGCTGGTGATGGTAAGTGATGGCTCTATCTTCCTTATCAGTTGTCAAAACTGATAGCTGTTTCCCATCCGCTAAATCCACAGGTGAGCTAATTAAAATAGCCAAGGACTGACTGATCCCTCCAAGTAACTTCACAGAGAATCCTTTAGAGGTGAATTTCTTGATTTTGTTTCAGGCATTTTAGTTTTTGAAAGTAGACACTGAAGTCCTATGTTGAATGTATATTCCAATACTGGTAAAGGTAGGTGATTTCTATCTTATCAGTGTATTTCATTCACACATCTCCAAGAGTTTTACAGCAATTTCTAAACCTTTCCGATATGACCAATGCCATTGTTTTTATTACTTATGTGGAACCAATGCTTAGGGTTCTACAGGGCTTTCAGTTTATACAAACACAGAGCAAAACGTCATTACTCAATGAAGTATAATGGCTTGTTTCATGATATCACAGGCCCAGCACATATTGCAGTCTCATGTCAGCCACACAAGTATTTATCAGCAGTTTGTACTGTTACTTGTGCAAGACATCCCTTTCTGATACAACTGGTTAGTTCACCCTTACAAGTTCCTCAATATAATTTGTCAAGTGACTTCAGACACACTAAACTTAAGCATTCATTAATTTCTCCTGAAGAAAACACCTGCTCTAGAAGAAGAAAATCAGGATAATTCATCAGGAGCGCATTGTTTCTTTACCAGCAGACTGAAACCCTCATTCTTAAAATATTTACTATTATCTGTATTCAAGGATTTACAAAGTTAGATTTGAATATTGAGAACCTGTACACACCTTTTACCAGGAGCAGTAGGAACTGCAAACTCCAGACTCCCTGAGACTATCAAATGTGAGCTGGCTTTGATTCAGCCTTGGTTTGTATCACACCTCCTCTTCTTATACAGACATGGGCAATACATAGTGTTTCATTCATCCCCAAATGCCTTTTCAACCATAATTCAGGCTGCATTTGTAACCAGTTTTGTTAAAAGATTTTGTTTAGAAAAAGTGTGTGCTTGCATCTGACTCTTGGACACCACAGTCATGGTTTTGTCTACCTTTTTCTTCCATGAGTAGTTGACAATACTCATAGACAGCAGAAAGCAAATTCCCTTTTCCCTACTACCAAAAGGATTTGAATGCCTCTTTAAGAGATACAGCTCTTGTCACCACATTATGGGGACAAAAACTCAGTTCAAACTCCAATGGCCACAGAGATGCTGTGAGGAAAGCCCTCTCTCCCCTTCCCTCCCTTGCCAGAGCCTTGCCCTGTGACGAGGTGACTCATGAGATGCCCACCCACTGCAAGACAAAGGCCAGGATGGCTGAAGTTACCTCAGGGAACGCTGCTCCAAGTCTCCCCTACATTTCATTTTGGAAACACACACAGCAAGGACATCCTGCCTTCCATGCTACAGAGACATTCAGAGCCAGTGTTTCCAACAAGACAGGCTGAAGGAAGTTCTGCTTTTTAAAGGTTCCCCAGTTTCCCTCAGGCAGGTGATAGGACTGGTGCTCCAGCAGGGAGACAGGTCCTCACCAGGAAATGGGATCCCCACATTCTGGCTCCTGCTACAGCAAACACCCTCACAATGACAATCCCAGAATCCCTCCTGGATAGCAGTTTTAGCATTCTCTTCATCTTCTCAAATCAGTGAGAAAAATTAACTTCCTGAACCTGAAAATCCTCAGTTTTATCAAATAGTGCCCTCCTTCTGCTCTGCAACTCTAACCCTTAATTTCTCTAAACAAAAATGTTTCATTTCATCTTACAGACAGCTTTTCATTTAAGCTTTCTCCTCTTCTATTTTTCCACTTCACTGAGACAATGCAAAACATTTAATTTTTATTTGAGAGGCAGGCAGGTTTGAAGAGCTCAGCTTCAGTAGCGTGAGTGAGGCAGAGCACAGTGCACACTGACGTGGTTACATGCTTTTAAGTGATCAATAAAATATTGATTGTTTAGCTATCGTGCTTTGCTGTCTCTACCTCTTTCTTCCATGTTCTAATGTCACATTGGGCTAAACTTCAGGTGACATCTCCTTGTTTCCTTCTAAGGAGCATTGTAAAACCAGGTTTCTCCTTCATCCCCACTTCTGATATTAGAGAGAGATGTGACACAGAACTCACCCTTGAGCAAACTGCTTCTCTTCCACTGGTAATACTGGGACATTAAGCCTTAACCTCTAAGCATCACTGAAATGTGATATATTTTACTTTCAGAGTTGTACTAGTACCCAGGAGAAGAAACTACCAATACCATATCTCAGATTAGAAGTGCAGTGAAGATCTGTAATCTCAGTTTAACTCCTCCTCACACTGCATCACAGGTTCTTTAGTTCCCCACATGCACTTATGATTTATATTTACGCATCATAATCTCCTTATTTTTAAAAGAAGAGAGGCATCTTTCAAGGAGCTTGTCACATTATGTTTTGTTATTTTCTAGTCTCATCTTTCAAATGAACTGATTCTTATCCCAAGTGTAGGAAAGTAAAACACCATCATCCTGTTCAGAAATAAAGTCTGTGAGCAGCATGCTATACGCTCACTTTTCTGAAAATGGGAAAGACTGCAGCTATAGAGAGGTTGCAGATGCTGCAGGAAGTCAGGTGGGTTTCATGTTGCCACAGACCCACAGCAGGTGCTGCAACATTCTGCTTTGTCACCATCACATTGCGAAGGTGTGCTTAAGAGAGGAAGTAAAGGTTCTCCGTGTCTCTCATACAACTTGGGGGACACAATCAAGGCCTCAGGCACTTGAGAGCCAGTTGGGAATGGTGCCCAATGCAAAGCATTAACTAAGAGTAGACATTTCAATGGTGCTGTGAAATTTTTCTGTTATGACAATGATTGTACTTGACTACAGTGTAGAAGTCTCTTTAATTGATCAGAATTAAGGAAGCAAAGGCAAAAATCCCTCTCTTCCTGTCTCCATGAGAGCTTTTATCTCCTTTCTGCTTCCTCTTATGCCTTTGTAAGACATCTAGTCTGCAAGAATTACCAGTCCCAAAACTCACTTAAATTTGTCCTGGTGAAAAGATGCATGATCCTATACCATAGGCATAGGCTTAGACATTAAAAATATTTATCAAGGAAAGGAAACTCTTTCCTTAGCAAATGAAGAGTGCAGCAGACACTTCAGCATGTAGGAATAATACCAGACTACACAAAAAGAGTACTTCAATATAGTGGAAGCAATCATTTAATGGAAAATGCTATTTTGAGATCCAAAAAAGACAGTGTTATCCATAATAATATTAGTCATGGATCTAAACTCAAGAAAAGACAACAGCAGATATGACCAGTGCATCCCCTTGAATCTGAGTAAACAATGCTTAGATCAATCTGTTATGTGTGCACACCTGACAAAGACACAGCTGGACAATCTAACAGAGAGCACAGAGAAAATAAAAGTGTTTGCACAAACAGCAAACCATGCCGAAGAATCTCTTCCTGATGCTGATTTCAAATAAGAGGTTACAATCCTCAGAAACACGAAGCAGTCATCATTACATAATCAGCACCAGCAAGTGAAAGCTGGATTTTGGCAACAGCTTCATCATCCCACAGAAAAGAAAACTGCTCTTAATTTTTCACATAATGACATCCTAATCAAATGAACTGCTTTTAAGGCCATCTCCCTTACTGCATAATAACCCCATTTCTCATGGGAACTCATTCACCAGTTTGAATTTGCCACCTAACTTCTGTGCACCCACTTCCCTGCTGCAATCACAACTCCAAAGCAGGTGGACCCAAGCCATTGTTGTGTTGCTCTAATCACAGACTATCCAGGGACTGGGAAGCACTAACAGATTTGAGAGGTTTGTCAAAGATACATCTCATCCTCCACCCCTGCTGTCCTCTCAAATGCCCCTGAACTCTCCCAATATGCATCTTTATCACGAGCCTGCCCACAGCATAGATTTTTATCAGGCTTTATCTAGCTCCGTGCTACTGATCACACAGGGGCCTCACTGAAGAGATTTTGGCACCAGATTCATAAAAAGAAGCTACGGTGCTTTCAGACTTCCAGCAGGTTTTTCAAGAGTTCACAGGACAAAACATTTTATCTCTAGATGAAACAGCACAATTCCTACAACTCCTGGCATGGGGACTCCATGCTGGCCCTGCTGAAGCAAGCCTATGGCACATGCACACATCTCAGCTACTCTGCACAAAGCAGGTTTGCATGCTTTTAATTTATCCATTTCCCAACATTTGGAGCTTCCACTATATACCAAGGAAAATCTGGAGAAACTTTAAAGATGTGACTTCCAACCTTCCCTTCATGATTTTTGTCTGATGATGCACTTTCCAGCAAATACTTGACTGCAAAGGCACAGAAGGGGCAAAGGATGGGGCACTCATTACACCAGCACACTGGCAAATTTGCTTCATATTCAGATGGAAACCATTTGGCTCAGAAGCATCACTGCATACTAAATCAGCTGTAATTTCCATTATTCTCATTGTGCTGTAGGGGCATCCAGCCCAAAACGCCTGTTTGGCTGAAGTGGATGGAACCACCAGGCAACTGCTGGATACAGCTTTTGTTCTTCAGTGACAGAAGGCTCTAGAAAATGCTGTCAAGGAGGGCATGGCAATGCTGGTAGAGATCATTTAATCTCCCTAAACTCCAAAACCTGCTCACTTATATGTAGGATCTGATGCCAGCTCTCAGGACAAGAGTTCTCCTGGCAGGATGCCAGTACTGGAGCATCTCTCGATGTGCTGTGTGCTTTCATTATGTGGAAAAGCTGTCCTCCAGCTCATTGGTAGGTAATGAGTTGCCCCACTGTGCTCCTTGCCCAGGTGCCTCTCCCCTTCCTCAGAACATTGCCCTCATGACCATCAGCCCCACAAGCAGAGGGTGACACATCAACCTGTAGGCTATGTGTGGAGTCCTCGCTGCAGGGCAACATGCTCAAGGGCTCTCACTGCCTCCAAAAAGTGTCTGAGAACAGTAAATACACTGCCTGCCTTTGCCCTCTCAAAGCCAGGTCTTGCATCAAAGGAGGTCAAGAATTAAAATACTTGCCAACAGCCCTCTTTTCTCTTTCTCTCTGCTCCCCAAAGCTCAGAAGCAGAACAGGCAGGGCACAAAAATCTTTTTCCAGCATACAAAGTTGAATGCACAAGGCCTCTCTCTCATGCAGAGACAGTAGGGAGTGCTGGAGATCACCAATTTCACCTGCAGCCCATTTGTCTAACACAGTGCCAGGCCTGAAACTTCTTAGAAGAATTTGGAAAAAAAAAAAGGCATTTTGAAAAATAAAATAATTAAAATAAATGTATTTGACCTCTCAAATCCTAGAAGGCCCTTGGGAGGATTTATCAGGAATGTCCTATGCTGTTGAACATGGGACTGGGAGGAGCAGGAGCTGCCTGCATGAGCCTGATGAGAAGGGTGGTGGGAGGTCTTGCAGGCAGATGTGCAGACCTTGGCTGCACATGAGCTCAGCTGCTAACAGGCATTCCTGTGCACACAGATGCAATAACTTCCCCAGCAAACCCAAGCTATAAACTATGGTTTGGTCATGATGTTGGACTAAATGAAAACATTCTTAACAAGTGGTGCTCAGGAATCTTTTCAATTTTAGTTGCAAATTCACTTTACCCCCCTCCCTTAAATAATCTGCCTTACCCAGTTTGAAAACTCCCAATCCAGCTGCTATTAGATATTTCTCTAACAGGAGAGTTTGCCAGATCTGGCATTTGAAACAGATTTTGTCTTTAATATTCCTTTTATTTAGTATTTGCTGTTTCATACTTGGCTTCTTAGGAAATGTGGTTTATTAATAAAGAGGATTATTTCTAGAACATTAGTTTGCATTAAACCAGCTAAAATTCTGCTGCTCTTCAAAATCACCATCCTCAGAATATTATAAATTTAAAAGCTGTTGATTCAGTAAGTCATGCAACTTTTTAGCGTTTATCTTAAATATGACTATGTATCATCACCCATTCTGCAACCCAGCTGCCCTCAGCATACTGTCTGGAACTCAGTTTGCTAAAAATAAGAATCACAACAGCATCTTCTGTTTTTTCTTGCTTTGCTTTTTTTTTTTTTAATTTATAGCATCTGCATCCAACCTTCCAATCTTGCTCAGGTGCAGAAGTGATTAAAAGAAGATCCTTTAAATTTTATTATTAGAATTTCTCTCCTGTGAGAGGCCCAAGTTTGCTGCTAAAGGGTGCAGAGCTGCCTGTGAACAGCTGGCTGCCTGCTGCTGCTCTAATGTGCAGACCCAGAAGGACTCAGCAGAAGCACAGGATGCTGCCATAACTCCCTGTTAGCTGAGTCAAATTACTTCACAGGACATATTGTAACTAATCAGCACACAAACCTCATCTTTGCCCAACTCAAGAGAGGAGGATTCCCCAGAGGGAAGACAGAAGCTTTTCTATCTTAATAAATGTTTGACATATCATATTGTATTTGATTATCTTCTTAAATACATAATTTGTTGGATACATCTACCATATCAGAGCTTCAAAGAAGCAGTCATCAGGCAGACGAGACAATTTAGATAAAGACAATACTTTTAGCCTGTACCTTGGGGGCAGGGAAAATCTAGGTTCATTTCTGCATCACATGCAGCTCTGAAAACACTTGGTCCCTGTGCCTGCATTGGTTATTGAAACTGCATCTTGCCAAATGATCTCCAGCACTGGTGCTAAAGCCATGAGTCACTCTCAATTGCCCGAGATTTTCCAGGGCATTTACATGCTTCAGTACAGTATTCCGTTCTTGTTCTCAGAGAGGCTTCTGCACTTTCAAACGTGTTCAAGGACAAACATACAGCTAGAAACTACTGACAGCAAAGCAGAGCTGAGACACCCCAAAATTTGTTTGTTGGCTTTGCAGTTGGTTCTATTTTTCACAGTGTCAGAGGCTGAGCCGCTGAGCCCTGTTAGTGCCGCATCCAGGACTGGGCTGGGCTCACAACCCCAAACAGGAGGCAGGGCGAGAAGCAGTGCAGGGGCTCTGCTGCCAAGTTCATGCAGCAATTCACTGACCAATCACCACATCTCAGATGGGAACCTCTACTCAACCCCAGTGAAGTGGGAGTATGATGGCAAGGCTGCTCAGTGTGACGGCAAGCGTACCTCAGGAGACAAGCCTCCTGAACTGCATGAAAAAAATTTGATGGCAGTGGTGACAGCTGCCAAAGAGATGAAATCAAACTCCAAACAGACCACATTATCCTTTCTCTACACACAGACCATTAATTCTCCAAGCTGTAGTCTGGCATGATGATGCCATATCTATTTTATGGAAAGGAAACAAAAGACAGAAGAAATAATTTCTTGAAGTCTGCTAGAGATGTCTTTTCACAGATCAGAGATGTAGACTAGTATCTCCAAAGTCTCACATTAATACACTACACAAAGGTTGTTCTTCCTTTTGTAGCCTTGGACTAAGTGATCAGAAGCTTTTTATGATACCAGGCACTTACTGATACCAGGCACTGCAGAGATCCTGCAGGACCTAAGTGCTGCATAGTGTCTACAGACTGAGGCACTGACAGGGCGATCCAGCTACACCTCGCTGGTTTTGTAGATAGCCATACACACAGGAGGCAAACTCAGAAGGCTTCTGGCTAACCAAAATGCCTCCAAACACAGCCACAATTCACAGACCAAATACCCAACTGGAATACTGACTGGTCTATGTTCTCACTTTGACCGCAGGAACAAATCAGGCAACAAAATTGCAAATGCATCATATACTGCATTGAGATGTGTTTTGCATTTAAGGGAACAAGGACTGGGATACTTCAGACTCCCTGTGGCTGATGGCAGCATCTCATCTATTTTTGGTTTTTGTTAATTTGCCCTGACCAAAGGCATGAGGGTCAGGAGTCAGGACAGAGCTGTGCTTACTACTGGGAAGGTCAAGCACGCCCAGGCAGTGCAGGATGCAATGGGAAAATTCATCCCCTCTGATGAGGCCATTGCTCCAATGAGGTCTTTTAAACTCTGATGGTTATAAAAGGAGACCTAAATGCCTGAACAGGTGAGGATGACAGTCCTAATTTCTCCTTTATGTTCTCAAAGCTGAGATAGGGTCTGCACTCTGCTGCATGTCTTCTCTCTTGCCACACTTCACTGCCAGATTGAGCCCTAAATTTTGTGTCTAACTATAGCTGATGGCACCCTCTTTGCACTGGCAGCTTTAGGCAACAAGCAGATGTCACCATGCCTTCTAACACATTGGTGGACATAGCTTTAAAGCATCATGACTTTGTTGAAAACATCTCCATTTTGTATTAGTATTACAAAACCAAGCAAGTAGAACAGAGACAAAGTTCAAAGTTTTTAACAGATAACAAATTCTGCTTCATAACACCCAGGAAATATGTGTTACAAACAAAAGGCTCAGAAAATCAAAGCCTGGCCTCAGCTAAGGTACCATCCATACCATTTCATTTCCTGGCCACTTTCTGTCAATTCTGTAAATGTTTGGCAATTGAAATGTCTCCTGCACTCTGTCATACATAGGAAATGGCCCCAGAATAAACACAAAAATAACTGTCAGAAAGAAAAAAATCCCAAAACTCCACAAATAATTCAACTACAGTAAGTGTCCAATTTTTACAGGAGTTTTCCTACTGATATGAATCACCACGCTTATACCCTTCCACAGGACAATTACAGCATATCATCTCTTAACTTTTTAGGTCTTCTCTCCCTATCTAAAAATCTTTATCTCTAAAAAGATCCTTTTTAAGATTAGATCTAGATTTAAGTCCAGCTATTGTGTCTAGGTCACTGAAGTATAGGTATGGTCCAGGAACTTCAGCAGTTGCTGTCCTCCTCACAGAACACTCCAAGACAAGAGCATTCAAAAGTTCCCACTGATGTAATGACAGTGAGGAGGAAGACAGAAGGCATATGTGAAGCCCTTCATTCCAACTGGAAAACTGAGCACTGTCAAAAAAGCAATCTTCCTGTACACATAAGGATCAGCAAAAAATCCCAGTAAAATATGTATTTTAGGATTTGATGTAAAATACATATTTTAGGATTTGATCTAAAATTTATAAGCAACAACAGTGAATTTCACCTTTTTTGCAGGTCTTTTGTTTGTTTTGGTTTTGGTTTGTTTGTTGGGTTTTTTTAACACTGATCTGGGCTGTGGAATGAACTTTAGTCTCTCAAACACCTTATGCCTGGGAATCTTAAGTAGATTCAACTTTGTAACGGCTTCTGAGGCAAGGAAAACACTGTTTTTGCTGCCTGACTGGAGAGTAAAGAGAGTGAATAATCAGCCTAGCCTTTAAACTAGATGCCTGCAGTAGAAAGAAAAGCAGTCCTTGTTTCTCAACAGTACAGGATGTCCATTGTAAGAATAAATGTTCAAAGGAGTCATATATGCTTGCAGAACAATTATATACAGTGCATTGAATTACCAGTGCAATAAATAAATTACTTTGACTTGTGTAATACAACAGGAGTAACAGGTTCCCACTTGTAGATCACTGCAATTGGCAGCTTCCAGGCAAAAAGAAAGATATGGTGGTAAAGCATCAAACTGCTAAAATCATAATAGAAAAGTTTGTTTATCCAAGGGCATTTATTTGACGATGTGCTACTAGACCAATCTACAAACAAAATAATTCACTTCAGGTAAATGTAAATGGATTTCAATCCCACTGTGGTGTGCAGGTCCCATGAATTTCCATTACTGTAAAGAAGCTCATATTGGAAGGTTAAATTTCTCAAATAGAAAATACTGCATCTCTAAAGCGTGTCATTTCAGAGATCATAGAATGGTTTGGTTTGGAAGGGGCCTTTAAAGGTCATCTAGTTCCAAAGTCCTTACCATGGGCAAGAACACCTTCCACTAGTCCAGGTTACTAAGAGTCCCATCCAACCTGACTTTGAAAATTCTGGGGATGGGACACCTACAAATTCTCTGGTCAATCTGTCTCAGTGCCTCACCATTCTCACACTGAAGATTTTCTTCTAATGTCTAATTGAAACCTACCACTTTTCAGTTTGAAGCCACTGCCCATTGTCCTATAACTATCTGCCATTTTAAAAAGTCCCCTTCCAGCTACTGGAAGGTGCTCAAAGGTTTCTCCAGAGCCTTCTCTTCTCCAGGAGAGGTGCTTCTGCACTCTGATTATCTTTGTGGCCTCTCTAGACTCATTCTAACAGGTCCAAGTCCTTCCCATGTTGGAGGTCCCAGAGTTGCAAGCATTATCTTTCAATCACCAAAAAGATGATACTTCAGTTTCTGAGTGCTGGGGCATCTCAGCAATTTCAAAATCAAAACCAGTTTGATTTAAAAGCTTTAACAGCTAAATTCTCAATGGAGCTGAATACCCTTAACCTCCCCACTGCTCAGCGGCCACATAGGGTGCTCATCACTGACCTCAAGCACTTTCTCAGCCTCTGAAATCCCCCCAGGCATCCCTCCCTCACACACACATGGAGGCAAGCTCAGAAACTGCACTGGGGCGAGGCTCAGGCAGACCTGCAGCGTTAAGAAACCTCCAGCTCTGTTGCCTTTGACAACCCTCCTGTCTGCCTGACGTTTCTTCTGAAACGTCCCTCTAGCCCAGGGCTCCTGTGCTGATGAGCAGTGCTGAGTTCACCAGGTGCTATTTTCACAGAGCTTTGCATGACCTGTCTGTCAGCCAGCAACATCCAAACCCTGCACAGCCAACAGAGCCATTTCCATGCAGACTTTAGGTGTTGCAGAAGCTTTATCCTTTCCAAAGATTAATGAATTCCCCTTTGCAGTGCCCTGTGACATTTTACTACCCATTGACCCACTGAAGAAGGATTGCATGTCTGCTCCTAATACGTACTCATGCTTTATAATTAAGCCAGATTGTTTCTGTAGTATCACTACAAGCAGTTCATCCTTTAACTTAAATCAATATGAATCAAAACAGGTTATGACTTCTATGCAGAAAAAAAAAGAAGTTTGACACAGTCTGAGAACAGCCGTATGGATTTTGTTGAGACTGAAGAATAGCTTTGTTAAAAGCATGGAAATTTGCACATTTTCAAGTAGTCAGAAAAGGATGGAAATGTCATCAACTACTGTCAATGCAAGTGCACCTCTCAAGAATGCCAGAAACTAAGTAGGATAGGGGAAATGATTAAAGCATACTGCAATGCAACACTCACAGACACCTCAACCCATACTCCTATAAATATATATATGTGTGTGTGTAAGAATTTAGGGAGAAACCACTGAACTATACTGTGATCTTCTTGTAAGATAGGTGCTTGTCTTTTTTCTAGGAACAGCCAGACAAGAGAAAGAAACAGCAGGAATTCTATTTTCAAGAAATCTTAAAAACATCCAAGAGAAATAAAACTATATGTGCATTCATTGACTTTTTTTTTTGTAATAAAAACTAGCCCTTGAAAATAAAATAATTTTAAAAACATTCTCCAAAAGCCTTTGCATGTTAGGCCAGTAGAAATTTTTCTTAAGTCTGAGGAAAACTGAGACAGAGCATAGCTATTACTCAAGAAAATGTGGCTTCCAAAATGTCTGGTTTACCAGTTTGATACATTTACATTGAAAAATGTTAAAAGCCCTGTGCAATGGAACAGAAACATAAGAGGCATGAGTCAGCAATAGGATAGGATCATCTTTCTTTTGATTTAAAAGAGCTTGAAGAAACTCTGAAACATAGATGCATTCAGATGTAAGCAATCAGAGGAAGATTATAATTTTTTAAATCTATACAGTGGGGACTGACTGGACAGAATTAATGGGTGTTTTGCAAAAGCCCTGCAGACATAATAAGATGATTCATTCTACATTGTTCTTATACAGCATATGTGTATGGAAATCTGTATATCGTATTTAAATGGTACAATATATTCATACTGTATGAAAGATTTAATGGGATCAGAGCAGGAAAGCTTTCCCATACTGAAAAAAATTATTTGTGTTTTATTTTAATACAACTGATACAAAGCAAAGAACAGTCAGACATGCCCATACTGTGTAAAGCCACCCTCACCCTTAAAAGAAGGAATTGTGAGTTTCCAACAGATACCTGCTGTAACTGCACTATGGAGATGAGACATCTAATGTGGAATTTCATTCAGTGAGATGGCTAATGGGGATTTCATTCAAAATAGGCAGTGAGACACCACTGAGCTCCAGTAAGGAGCTACTTATACTGCTGATGACAGGATAATGGAAGAATATCCTGGACAGATATTTTTTTGAGAAAAAACTTCCAGTTAATTTTTTTTTTAAATCACATAATGTGGAAAAACTGTACTCAGCTCATTTCAGATGGTACAAAAAGGTCAGACTTCTGAGACTGGCCACACAGAATCACAGGTTTCCTCAGCCTCTGGACTTGTTCCACCACCAATGTCATTCATAAAATCAGTACAATCATAGAATAGTTTGGGTTGGAAGTTGCCTTTAAATGTCATCTAAACTGACCCTCCTCCAATGAGCAGGGAAGTCTTCAACTAGATCAGGGTGCTTAGAGATCTATCCAATACGACCTCAAATTTTTCCAGGGATGTGGTGTCTGCCATCTCTCTGGGAAACTTGTGCTAGTACCTCACCATCCTCACTGTCAAAAATGTATTCCTTATATCTAGTCTGAATCTACCTTCCTTTAGTTTAGAACTATTAATGCATGTCCTGTTGCTACAGACCCTACTAAAAAATCTGTCCCATCTTATAAAACCCTATTCATATTCTCCTATCCTTGTTTTTGGGAAAGCATAGTGGGAACATATCTGTGAAGCATCACAACATGATTGTGATGCTCCTAAAAGAAAATTGTAAGGTGGGCATGGAACAGAAGCCAAGCTTCTTAAGCCAGAGTGAAACTAAATGTCTGGCAAAATGGCTGAAGTGAGGTACCTAGTCCTCAACATATCAAGATGGCAACTTTACTGTTTGGTGCATTAGAATTACATTTTCAGAAGTCTATTTAATTCCTTACAGATGTCATTCATTTGTTTTGGTTTTCCTGCTGGACTGAAATATGTTATCTCATACATTTTTAATTATTTTGTCCAAAACAGAACTTATTCTTTATTGACTCAATCACCCTTTACAATGAAAATTTTAGAGGAGATAATTTTTCCCTGGCTTCACTTCTTTTAGTCTGTGGGAAGCTGAAAAGGGGCTTATACACCTCCTGTCAGCAGAGCAGAGTCTCCTCTGGTGACAGGGCTGTGACAGAAGCTCCAGGCTGCCTTCCTGCATGGCCCCTTGCATTAAGAAAAATACTCCAGATACAAAACTGTGAGGGACACACTGCTGCTACAAGTGGTATAAGGTCTGGGAGGTTGCCCTGACACAGATAGGACAATAGGTTTGCTAAATTTCCCTATGGGCCTTTCCTACCCTTGAAATGGCCAATTTAGGAGGGTCTAAGCCCCCAGTCACATCTTTCAGAGGTGGAAGTTCAGCATAGCTTCACTGAAGTTACTGGAATTGTCTAAAGAGGAATGCAGTTACCCAATAACTTAAATCCCTGCTTTCAGTATTAAGAATAAAACTATACAAAAATCTATCAATGGAAAAATACCCCAAAAACAAACAAGCACACAAGAGTAATTTTGGAAGATTTTCAACCATTATCTCACTTCACAGATTAGCATCATTATACTTCTCTTACCAAATTCTCTAAAAGAAGTTTCACAATATTTTTGTGATCACAAACATAAATGTTACAAAATATCTTTAAAGCTTTAGTTGATGTAGCTTCCACAGCCAGCTGGAATTGGGAGGCCAAGATTTGAAAGCAGCTGTACTTAGAGCCATGCTGGAGTTTTTAGGACTCTTACAGGATTAAGTTCCCTACAAGTCACCAGCATGTCTGTTGAAGTGCTACATACCTTTAGGCTTTTAAAGGAAAAAAAGGTTTTGTGACAAATTAGAAGATTAAAAATTTCAAGTATCTGACAGCATCTTACAGCAATGTTCAAAAGTTGCCCTCATGTAGTTATTATTCTGCCTTTATTCACTGACCCAGATCACTTCCTTACTGGGCTGGATTTTAAAGCCAATGAGAGCACAGCCTTTTCACATTCACATTTTGCTCAGTCTGAATCGTTAAATGTCACTATTTCACCATTCAAGATAAGTAAAAAAGTCCTACTGAATAGCAGTGCACAAATGAGTAATTCTGCTACCCTTAGATTAATCTTTATCTTCCCCATCTCAGGAATGTTTTAAAGCATCAGTTGAGGCTCAGACCTGCAGTGTCAACCTGCTACAAATTCAGTACACTACAGTTCAGTGCAAGTATGCAGCTCAAGCCTGCATTTCTGAGAGATGGAACTCTAGGGAGTGAGAAGTAGTCATGAACTCACCTAACCCATTATGATTCTGTCCTGTTTTTAAAATCCTATCAAAGCTGGTGAGGAAGGCAAGGAATGCTGTTCTGGGTCTCTCTTCGCAATCTAGAAAGAAGCTCTTCTGAGGTTTGCTGGACCAAAGTGTTGATGTAGATGTTCAAAATCTGGATGAGGGTTTCCTTGGAAATCTTAAAAGTGCAGACATGGAGGGGTTTTGTGTGGTTTTGGAGTGGATTTGGGGGGGGGGGGGTTGTTAGTGTCTCTAAAAACCTGTCTGGAAATCAGTTCCAAAACCAAAACACAGCACTAGAGAGGCATATGGATTTATTATGGGATTATGGGTTCAGAGGCCAAAAGATCATATTAAAACAGTTCTTACAGATTCACATGGGATTTCCTATGAAGTAGATAAAGTCTTATTCCACTACTGTTCTGGTGACTCATGAGAACACAATGCCACTTTTCTTCATTTCAGTGCTTTGGCATTTAAGCAGGTAAAAGGTACTGCTCAGGCTCAATAAACTGGGAAATGCAGGCCTTATTGCTCATCCTTATGAGATGAGCAGAAAGGGTACAGCTTTTTAACTTTTTTTATAACTGCATTTGTTCAATTGATGCTGAAAAAAATCCCTCTCATGCTTGAACTAGCAAATGTTTTTTGCATGATTTGTCCTCAATTCACACATAAGAAGAAATGCCATTGCAAAAAAAAAAAAACCCAGAAAACAACAACAGCTAGGACAGAGCAAAGTGAGGGGACATCACAACTGAAACAACAAGATTATGCCTTGCATGCATGACCCTTGTGTAAAAATACTTCATTTGATTCTGCACGATGCTACCCCATAAAAAGGTCAGATCTACTGTATTACCAACCTATAAATAATTCAGGGTTATAAAGCTTCTTATCTGATGTTGAAAATGCAGAGGACACACAAGAGTGCTTTTTGAACAAAGTCTTCATAAACCTTGCAGATCAGAGAATATTAAACTGCGCTGCCTTTACCCGAACCCTGAAGAACGATGCTCTGTTTCCCTAGCCTACAAGAGGGCAGGTCCCTGCAGCGCTTGCACAAGGTCCCAGTGAAGATCCACAGCAAAGCAGCTCAGCCAGCACAGCTCCTGACCCACAGGCTGAGAGCACAGCCTAGGCTGGGCTCAAGAGACCGAGAGAAACTATGGATTTGCATGGGGGCTCTTTCACACCAGACTTTGTGCCAACACAAAAGAAGACCCCATGTTTTTCACAATTAGTTTTCATCTAAGTGCTTGAGAGAAGAAGACTGACTTTCGACCATCCCAGTGCAGACACAGGCACCTATCAGAAATCAGGCTGATATTAACTCCATATGTCCATACTCTAAACCCATACACTGCTGCACCTGAAACATGAATACATTCTGCTGGCAGCTCTGATGCCACTATTCATACATTGTAATTATCATGTAATGTTGCCACTTGCTCTCACTAGTTCGCTTTGTAAAGAAATTTTAAAGAGTAGCATCAGATTTTTTTTTCACAACCATTCCAAGTATTTTAGCAAAAGGTTTTTCATTTTTTTGAAGTAGATCTGGTGTCAAATATCAAAAGGCTAGCCATTTTAAAGTATTTGTCATCTTCTGAAAATTGCTAACAAGAATTAAATCCTCTTTCTTTTTTTCCTTACCTGTGACTTAGAAAATTCATTGTGATGCTGTATAAAACAAGGAATGAAGGAGATGGCTTTGAAAACGACTGGACTTTATTAGCTGAATCAAACTAAATTGCTTTTCATTCTCAATAATGCTCTAAAATATTTGCAATAAAGCAAAAATATACCCTTAATCTGTTTGAATCTTTTTTTTCCTCTTTATACCTTTTCCCACTGTTTTTATGGATTAAAAAAATGCATCAAGATGAAACATCTGTTTGACCTTAAAGCATACAATCTGTCCATTGTCTCCTATGGAAAACAGAAATATTGATTTTCCAGGGTTTTTCTCTTCTCTGCAATGAATAATTGAAAATTACTTCAGCATGCTTAGACCTTAGCCTAGACATGGAGGGCCCAGCTGGCAATTCTCTAGGCCACATTGATTCTTTGGGATTTTTTCTACCTGTGCAGCTATCTGTTCCCCAGAAGAGATTGGGAACAGCTGCAGGGGATGACTGCTCAGCACTGACAGGTGATTATGTCTGTTCCTACACCACAAACCACAGCCACACATCCACTTTGGTGGCAGGAGTGGGGTTATGATGCACCTGAGATGCCACGCAACACCAAAGAACACATCAGTAGGAATATGGAGGGAGATGGAGGGAGAGCACAATCCATCTCTAAAAGCTCATGGGAATGGATCTGCAATACTTTTATCAGAATATGCCACTATCATGACTGACTCTCTGTCATGCATGACTGCTCTACAGGCATGCAAAAAGCAAACTCCTTGGTTTAAAAGAAGGTGTGCTGTCCTTTGCTATACAGCTATCACACGGGGACAGCCTGAACTGAATTTTCTCCTCACATCTTTGAGCACACGTGTAGAGAAATGAACTACCTGCCTACCTGACCAGGGGCAAAACAGGAGGGAGCCAGTCCCCCTCTCCTACTTGATGAACCATCCACCCAACTCAATGGGAAAAAACCCACACTAGTCAGGTCAAGTAACAAACATAATGCTTCTCCTGAAGGCTGAAAATTACAATTTTCTCTGAACGAAGTGGAGAGTGAATATTTTTTTGGATGGCAAATCCTTCCTAAGGTGCTGTGAGGAGCAGTACAGCTACATACTGCAATTTATAGAAAGATGATGAACTGTGACCAAAGCCCATACTCCCCAGGTTAAATCACTGCTTCTACAGGATTGAATTCTACCAGAGACCTACCGCAATCAATAGATTCTCATAGAATTACAACCCCAGAACACAGAATGGCAGAGCAGCATCTCAAATGGGAAGAGAAAAAGGAAGAAAGCCTACAAGTAGCAATTGCCATGACTTTCATTTTCTCATTATTATTCTTCCTTTTCACTTGTTTATCTTGTTCCAAAATTCTTCTCTCTCATACAATACAGGAAAGTGGGTCCCAAATCTATTATATAAGTGCCTCAATAATACAGTCTTAAAAATTTTAAATGAGTGCTTACAATGTTGTTTTCATTTCGGTGAGAGAAAGAATTAATATTAATGCAGGGAACACAGCATCATTTTACATTCATTTTGTTAGCTGTTAAATTGCTGCACATTCCCCACTCACTCTTATTACTCATCGCTGTTTTCCTGCTCCCGTGGTAGCTGTAGGAGTGAACTCTTGGCTGCTGTCTGTCCACAGCACGTAGCTGTCTCTCAGTCAGCTTCAGAGCGTTAGCAGTCATGCTCTGATAAATCTGCCACGGTCGGAAGAGGATTTGGACTTATGTTACTTTAGCAGGATCAGAACTAAACCTTGAATCCTTGCATATGTTACACACACACACACAGACACATACACACATGCCAGAAAGCAAAATAATTTCAGTGCTTCCAGAGCCCTGTAGACCTCAGCTTTGCCACTTTGCCATTTGTTATAAAGACTGTTAGGCAATTCCATGGACAGGAGTCCCGTGTTGTGTGAGTCACAGAGCAGGTTTGGACATGGAGTTCAAATGAGTGGGACAAAGGAGTCCGACCGTGGCACCACGGCAGAGCCAGGGACAGCGTGTCTGCCCAGGGAAGGCACAGCAAGGGATGCTGAGCACAGGCATCCTGCCAACAGCCTGACCTGTCTCCTTGGCTGCTGCCACACACCAGAGACTGGCTGAAGCAAAGGTGACTGCAATGCCCAGCAAGCAGCTAAAAAGAACCAACCCCTGTGAAGAGTTCTGCAGGTGGCAGCTGTGGCAACAGCACAGACTGGGTCCTGGGCTGCTTGAAGGCCCGAGGCTTTCCAGGAGGCTTTCTCCTCACAGTCCCTGTGCCAAATGCCTGCACAGATAGCCCTGGCCAAGCCTCCTTCCAAGTGCATGGGAGAGGAGCACAAAGGGACACACCCTGCCTCAAACCCTTGTGTGTATATAGCCTTAACCCATGATTTGGGGAAGAGGAAAGCTTCCTGTGCTTACCATAGCCCACATGTTAATTCATTTTGCCTTAGAGAGCCAATAATCTCACTTAGGCAGCTGCAAACACATGGCCCCTTCCACACACTGTACAAATGGTGTGAGAGCAAACAGTATGTTCTTGAGATCCCACAGCACAGGACAAAATTTGCCTTGAGGACTTCTATTCAAACTTCCTGTTACCAGTTTCCAAAGGCAACTGTGGCTTCATGTCAAGTCAGACAACTGGGACCCCCAGGTGGGGCGGAACTGCAGTTACAACATGAAATCACAAGTAACTGGCTGTACCTACAGGTATCTTCTACTTCACAAAAACAGAGTTATATGGAGATAAAATATCACCACAATATATAAAATGGAAAAGTCTATTTTGCACAAAACGCACAGCAACAAGGAGGATGTAACGAGCATGTCTACTGTTTTGTTGTCAAAGGAAATATAATTTTTTGATATATTAAAGTGCTTCAGAAGACAAAGGTTAATCTTCTGCCACCTCTAATCAGATGCAGATGCAACTACAGAATGAGCAATGACACTGATGAATATAAAATCTAGAGCAGTTAACTGCTTAGTCCACTTGAACATTTGAGAATCATCTCTTTTTTCTAACCTAGCTAGTAACAGGCACATAGGCACACAGCAAGATACTGGAGAGAGGCTTCTACTGGCCTCAAATGTCTGGCTAAGCTACTCAGTTAATAATAATTCTGCAGTGACTGTAGTAGATAGGGGCAGGCGACAGCGGAAGATCTCGGGATGTGACGGAAAGCAGTAGGACCCCTTCCCCCCTCACCTGAGACATGCAAACCCCTTCCCCCCTCACCTGAGATATGCATCACCCCCAATGGCATGTAACCCCTCCTAATTCCAGTAGTTTTCCATCCTCACTAACCCTACCTGGTGGTAGGACCCCCTTTGACGTAGCAAAAGTCCCCTTGACTATTTAGTTCCACGAGGTAAAGTAATAAACGCCATTTGACCATCCACCACATTGGTGTCAGTGTGTCTTTGGACCAAGTGACTCGGACAGAACCAAGGCACCGTGCTGTTCTCTGAACCAGGTCATCTTGCCTTCAAATCAGAAGGCGACAAGTGACTTGTCAAACTTAAGATATGCAGACAGGTAAACTTTGCTGCAACATTATGGTATTGGGAATTTACTGTTTCTTCACTATAAGGAAAAGTATTAATAATGCGTTTTCTAAATAAAAATGGAATAAACAGATGGAAGTAGTCATTGCAACCACTACTTAACGTTTTCCCTTAATTTGTCTCGGTCTTAAACCCTTCATTTATAAGAATAGAGGGAATGCTCTTGGATGGCATACCCCAGGCACACAGCTGGCTTGGGGGCATGTGCTCTCTCATAGGCAGTGGCTGACCTCTGTTTTCTCTATTAAACCCTAAAACTGCCACGCAACTAAACCAGATATAAGCAGCAAATGCCTGATGATCCACTTGCAGTTACACTTAGCATATTAAAGGAATTATTAAAGAAAAATAAACAGTCAGAAAGGGGCAGTTTTAGTTTGGCATATCAAGCTTTTAAGGTTTCCCTTCCCCCTAAAAAAATCTATTTCTGGCTTTGCTTTAAAACGGGTTGAAAGATGTCAGACATGATAATTCCCTCCCCCAGCATCAGCTCCAAGAGGAGAAGAGCTGCAGCAAAAAGAGGAGCAGAGACCAAAGCTGAGCATCTGCTGCGTTAAGTGGGAGTTCTGCAGCCTCCACAGCTCTCTTCTCTCCTTCCAACCCCCTCTGCCCTGCACCACCTGCCTCTCCTGTGAGCCACTGCTGTAAAACATGGGCCCTCATCCTTTATTTCTCCTTCCAGTCCTGCAGCAGTTTCTTGGAGCAGAGTCGACTCCTCTGCTGGAAGGTGTACTGTTTTTCTGAATTAGGAGCACCCATCTCCCACATCGTTGTCAGACAAAGCCTGAAATATTCCAGGTACTCTCCTCAGTAAGAAAACACTGAGCAGTTGGCTATCACTGCGACAACAGAAACTGCTACTAGACTGAGGAACCATTCTGGGAAACCTCAAAGGGTCAGCAGAAAAAGGGCAAATAGAAAAGAGAAGCTCAGCTCAATCTCATTTGTAAAGCCCTGGGCTGAGTTTTGCTGTATTTGCTGTGTTCTTTTGGGATCTGTGTGTGTGAAAGGATAAGTCTATGATATATACATACTTTTTCCAGAAGGCACCTTTTCAGGGAAAATGCTCACTGAGCTCCAAGTTAAGAAACTGTGACTTCCATCACTGTCCCAAACAACAGTCATTAAAATGTTTGTGCAGTTTGTCACATCAGCCACTGGCTGAACACCCCCTCCCACCTCTTCAGAAAGCAGGAAAGCCTTATTCTGTTTCTGAATGCTTGAATTCAAAAACAGCAAACAAGAATCATTCATCTAAGCATGCAACATCTGTTGCATGCTTAGATAGATATGTGTTAAATAATGGTGAGGCAACACACTGCCTTCAGTGTGTCCTCTCAAAAAACCTGAAACATGTCCCTGCTTTCTAACAAACCATTCTGCAGGCTCTGGTGAGATGCTTCCCAGCCTTCCCACAGAACAGGCAAGATTTTTTTTAGTGGCAGGGTTTTAGAGCATGAAAAGGCTTTAGACACTGTTCTTGTACAACAGAAAGGACCATCAGTGTCCTTCTCCCCATGCTGACTCCTCAAACATATGCTACAGTGATGTTCTCTAAGGACTGATGTATTTTGCTTCAAAAAAGGGGTAAAAACTTCTGTTGAAAATTTGTTTCTGCTTCTCACAGGAGGCATTTTCAGAACCATTGCACTAGTATGGCACAGCTGCCCACAGTAAGCTTGCAACAGAAGGACAAAACAAAAGAGGATGTTAGTGGAAAAAACCCACAGTAGATAACCTTCCACAATAGGCAATATCTATTTGTATGAGAAATTGTAGCTATCTCTTTAGTGCAGACCTCAAGGAAGGCAAGAACTAGCCTGGCTGGAGAAAATTGAGTACCTCTATCTGCAAGGTCTAGAGGAAATATCCACTGACACATTCCTCAGCACAGAGTCAGTACCTGCCACTGAGATTTCATTCAAATAATTTGGTAAATAACGGTATATACGTCACTTCTTTTGCATTAGTCAAGCTGACAGCTCTTGCTTATAAAATATAAATAGGATAGATAACAACAGGATTAGTTCAGTTTCATCTAACTCAGCACTGTTAATATCTTTTCATAAAAATGCACTCAGGAGTCTGCCTTGCAATCATCCAGGCATAACTTTGTTATCATGAACTAATTATTATAGACAGTTTGCAATGGCTACACATTTCTGTCTCTGGTAAACAGATTAAATCACTGAAAGATGTCTACAGCAATAATCATGCAAGACTCTTATGGTGAAAACTCCATTTGCTAATCTTTTTCCCTAATGCTCTGAATATCACAAGCAACTGATTCACTGGTGAGGCTGCCTGTAGGACTACCAGTGAATGCTCTAGGAATGTCATAGGAGAAAATGCTGATGTTTCGTAGAAGAATGGAGAAATATAGACTCAATTTTGCAGTTTTTACCTCACCATGATAAAACAGTATCTCAGTGCTAGAAGACACATCAATTTAAAGAAAGACACACATGATCAAAAAACACAAATATGAGCTGACATACAGGACAAAAGAGAGTGGACAGCCCACAGTAATGCAGTAGCAGCATTGCCAGTGACCTATCTACCAATGTGCTGTGATATAAATGAAAAAACTCCAACTCACTAATGGTTAATTTTCTACCTGGGCCTCACCACTCTCCTATAAATTCTTTCCTGGAATTTACTGGAGTTGATAACCACCCAAGAGGCAGAAAGCAGGCATACCACCCATACAAACCTCTTCCAAAGCAATTCTTTGCTTCTGGTGTTTTGGCAGCTCCAACTGAGTGACAATAAATCACAGGTGTTGGCTGAGTCAAGTGTTGCTTTAAATGCCATTGTCTGTAAAAATTCATACCAATTTACTGGTGCTATGCTCTGATGAATGAAAGACAG
This sequence comes from Anthoscopus minutus, assembly GCA_013399455.1. Lineage (NCBI taxonomy): Eukaryota > Metazoa > Chordata > Aves > Passeriformes > Paridae > Anthoscopus > Anthoscopus minutus. The sequence goes on along the minus strand of VWYI01023806.1, from coordinate 532,265 downwards.
CAGTGTTGAAATGCATTTTAGAGTGACACCTTTACTGTCAGTATTTTGTAAACAATGCAGAGGCTGATCTGGGTATCAAAGACGAGCACGTAAATATTTTGTTACAGCATTTGTTGATGGCATTTTATAGACAAATAAGTAAATTGTATGAATGTATAGACATAGACATTGCAATTAAAGGTCTTGGTTGATTTTGTTCAATCCCTTTGTTCTTTGAAGTAAAATTCAGTCTTGTAGAAAACACACAGTATTGTAAGCATTTAATTGGAAATGGTTATTTTCCACCATTTGCTTTGATTATCTCCCACAGAAGCTTTGTTTTTCCCTTGGTGACAAAATAAACTTGGTGCCAATTTCCAGACAGTAGTGACACATATCTGCAGAGCTTGAATTATAGATTTTTTCAATGTTCAAAAAGAAAAAAGCAGAAGTGGGTTGTGTACACAATGAACAGCTTTTTACCTTGGTATTAACCTGGGGCTTGAAACCAGACTGGCTCAATAAACCAAGAGTTTCCTAGAGACACTTTTATGAAGAGGACAAAAAAATGAATGCAACTGAGTATAATGGAACTTGGTTTTATCACTCAGTTGCCTAGAAATTACCAGGTACATTCACACTACTGTTGGAAAACCATTATCATTAACAACCATATCGATTCCCACTTACAAAGAAGACTTTGAAAAAGGTAATTGCCCAGTCTGACTAGACAATTCCCTTTTAACCACATGCAGAAATATGTGGCATTGCAAACCCCCTACACAAGAGCGTGTTGTACCTCTACTTTTGCTGAGAGTGAAGATGCAGTAAAGAAGCAGTCTGTCCTTTTGTGATCTGTGGTATAATTTATGTGATGGCACTGCTTTCTGCTTTACTGCCCTTACAGTAGGACTTGACACAGACTTAGAAGAATGGCATGTGGTATTTCTGTCTGCTCAAGCTTTGTGTCAACAAATTACATCCATAGAGTGTCTCCATCTTAAACTGACAACCAACTAATGGCTCTTGCTTAGGGGATGTACACTTCCCCTAAAAAAGGGGCAGTTGGTATTGTTCTGCAGGTCCTTTGAAAGAGGAGACTTTGATCACTGAGGTGCTTTGCTGAAGGGAACACTGTGTCACTTCAGAGCCCTGCTCATATTTCATCATATTTCATCAAAATTTGGAACAAATGGTTCTTTGGAACCAAGAGCCTGGTTGCATGGTGGAGCAGATATCCAGAGAGGAATGCAGCTGGTCAGGGGTGCTGAGCACCCACACAAAAAGGCAGAATCTGTTGCTAATTTTGATCTTGTTGCTGGTCTTGTGCCTACTGCCTGTTCCTCAGATCAGTCTGTTCTGAAACCATTTGAGGGAGGAAGAACATATATCAGGCCAACACTTGACCCCACCTACACGAAATCAGCACAGTATATGCTCTTCCCAAAGCAAGTTTTAAAGAAATTACAGACCTCTCTGTGACTATCTCTTTCCTGGAAATAAAACTTCTGAGCTATAAAAGCATAGACCAGTAACAGTGTCACCATCTTCAACAAGGATAATTTGCCAGCAAATCCTAGACTCTAATTTGAGAAGGAAATAACATATTTAAGTTACACTGCAGGTTCAACAGTTCATAACAGATTTATCTCAATTTCTATGAGAAGAAGCTTTTCTATTACTTCCTTTATAATGCTTATTTGCCTTTTAACTAGTTTTCCTGCAGGCATATACTATAAAGCCATAAAAGTGGATTTTTACACTGCCATATCTTAAAAGTTGTGTGTCTGCAGCTACCTTAATGTTATTCTTTATTGAAGTCAGCACCATCAAATTTATCTTTTCATCATTTGTAACCCTCATATAAACTGAGACAACTGCATGAAGATCCAAACACATTTATTTTCAATGCATTTACATTTAAACCATTTATTTTGCTTGACTGCTGACAGTCCTACACAGTAATAGAAAACATTTTTGATTAGTTGAAATAAAGCACCCTTCTAGCAAATGAAGTCTTGATGAGGGTGTCATTTTCTATCATTGACTGAATTTGTTGAAGTTCTCAATATTTAAAGTTGTTTAGACTGGTTGTTCATTTGGATTGAAATTTTATTCTTTTTACCTATTTGTACTACAGTTTATAAATTACTTTGATCCCGAATGAAACATCTAGAATGTTTCTGTTACCTAACAGAAATATTTCAGTTGTTGTAGATTCAAAGGTTTACAGTGTCTACTTCTGTGTGCAGTATGAAGCCAGAAAGATCTTACCCATTAGAATTTCTGAGATTACATTTTTTACTATTTTAAACCAAGATCTTGGCTTCTCCTCTCCCTCTGCATAACATTTCCTACTCATCCTTCCACCCATTAGAGCCACTTAAAACTTTTAGCTCCTGCCCACACCATCACCTGTGTTGACCCTCTCTGATGATGTGACACAAACCAAATATTATTCCCTTCTTTTCTTCAGGCTAAACATCCCCAGCTCCCTCAGATGCTCCTCATAGGACTTACTCTCCAGACCCTTCACCACCTTTCCTAAAGACTACACAGAGAATCAATAAAAATCTAAAAAATGGATGGCCTAATTAACTCTATAAAGGTTCCTTTTCTGTTCAAAAATGCAATTTCAGCTAAATACACACTATATATGTTGGCACTTGCCTTCTTATAACAACCCAGCACTGACATCTGCATTGTCATCAGCATCCTGACAAGCTGACACTGCTTCCTTACTGTGCACTGGGACAGATTGTCCAGAGAGGCTGTTGAGTCTCCCTCATCAGGGATAATCAGGAATCTTCTGGATGTATTTTCATGTAATGTTCTCTAGGATGACCCTGCTTGTGACCCTGCAGGTCAATTGGAACAGGAATGCACTTTCTCCCTTCTCTCAGAGGAAAAGGAACATTTCAAACATAAAGCAGCAGAGAGCTTCCAAAATCCCCCTGAAAAACTCATAGCCTCTCCCAAGTTCTGTTCACCTTTTATACTCTCCCTGGCAAATACTATCAGCAAGTCCAAAGAAGAGGGATCACATGCTTGGCCTGCTGGTGCATGGCCCTCAACTGAGGTTCCTTGACAGTGATCCACCTTAAGGAACAATGGAAGGAGATTTGACATTTATGATTAAGGCATATTTCAGTTTCCCCTGACATTTAATTATCCAGGGTCATCTTTACTGGATCCTGAATGCTATTCTAAATAGATCTTCGTTGCATTAAATGCTTCTGCATTCCCAGCAGTAGAAAGTTCCTGCACTGAAAGAACAGGTTCCGTAAGCTGAATGGAGCAAAGAGCAGATTTGGTGTGCAGGGATGGAGGAGGGAATAGGGAGAGGTGTTCCCTAGAAAACTGTTCTGTGTTTTTCTATCTATAACATGACAGTCATGCTTTGGGGAGCATTAGCAAGATCACTGCTAAAAATGGATTGGGAACAGCATCACTCTTCTTTGCTGTGTCGTGCTTTAAATATGCTCAATAATAAAAGTCAATTCATTTTGTAATTAATGGTGAGTTAAATCACAAAACATCTTTTTATCATCTCTTCCTTGGGAATATTTCTGCATTGACAAAACATTAAAGCATACACTCAAAGTTAGCAAACAAAACCTGCCACTTCTAATGAATGTTGTGCTAAGATTGATTTTTAGCAGGGCATAATCACCAAGACAAAGACTCTGTTACTGGAAGCCTCAATATGAAGCTGAAATTCCTTTAACATTCCATTTCCAGTCATGGATAAGCGACAAAGAATTATTTAGTCTTTTAAATGTCAGCTTTCTTAAAATCTGAACTGCAGTAATTTTGTTCTCTGGAACACAGTCGAATCCCAAAATCATGGAATGGCTTGGGTTGGAAGACACCTTTAAGATCATCCAGTTCCAACCTCCCTGCCATGGGCAGGGACACCTTCCACTAGACCACAGAATCACAGAATCACAGAATAATGAGGTTGGAAGAGACCTCTAAGATCATCAAGTCCAACCTATGCCTTAACACCTCAACTAGACTATAGCACTAAGTGCCATATCCAGTCTTTTTTTAAACACACCCAGAGATGGTGACTCCACCACCTCCCTGGGAAGACAATTCCAGTGCTTTATTATTCTCTCAGTGAAAAATTTTTTCCTAATATCTAACCTGTACCTTCCCTGATGAAGCTTGAGACTGTGTCCCCTTGTTGTGTCAGTTGCTGCCCGGTGGAAGAGACCGACTCCCACCTGTCTACATCCTCCCTTCAGGAAGCTGTAGAGAGCATTAAGGTCACCTCTAAGCCTCCTCTTCTCCAGGCTAAACAACCCCAGCTCCTTCAAACGTTCCTCATAGGGCTTGTGTTCCAAGCCCCTCACCAGCCTCGTTGCCCTCCTCTGGACACGCTCAAGCATCTCAATATCCTTCCTAAACTGAGGGGCCCAGAACTGGACACAACACTCAAGATGTGGTCTCACCAGCGCCAAGTACAGGGGAAGAATGACCTCCCTACTCCTGCTGGTCACACAATTCCTGATGCAGGCCAGGATGCCATTGGCCTCCTTGGCCACCAAGGCACATTGCTGGCTCATATCCAACCGGCTGTCGACCAGCACTCCCAGGTCCCTTTCTGCCTGAACACTGTCCAGCCACACTGTCCCCAGCCTGTAATGCTGTAGGGGATTTTTGTGGCCAAAATGCAGAACTTGACACTTAGAGTTGCTCCAAGCTCCATCCAACCTGACCTTGAACACTTCCAGGGATGGGGCATCCACAGCTTCTCTGGGAAGCCTGTTCCAGTGCCTCACTACCCTCACAGAAAATATTTTTTTCCTAATATCTAGTCCAAACCTATTAACTGTTCTTTCTCAAGAGGAGAGAGAACAAATTCACACTTTGCAATACTACAGCCTTAGCAACAAAGCTAATTTTATTAATCTGTTCTTTTTACTGTTTGAAATCCATTAATACCACCATTTTAAAATAAGATACCCTATTTTTGCATTTTAATATGCTGCTTTAAAGAATTTATTAGGTTATTATCAAATAAGAATCTAGCCCAGGCTACAGAATAGACTTGAAAAGAAAAAAGGCACAGAACATAGTAATTTAACTTCTTATTCTGCAAGAGAAAGATTTCACTTCTTTGTCTTAAATGAAAACACACAAAAAATCCCTTAGCTTATTCTCTTGTGGTAAGAAATCACATTACAGATAGACACAGTGTGCCCCTCTCACTCTATTTTTGATGTCCAGGCCAGATAGTCCATGGGCAAGAGGCTGATTTAGCACAGGGATTGATTCCAGAGACTCACAGACACCTCAGTATTGTATAATAATGCAGAAGAAGATGCAAAGGTTTCCACACAAATTGCTTATCTGTAGAAGCAATTTCAACTAAATACAGAATAAGAAAGTTGGTAGATACATTTATGCAATTATTCAGGGGTGATGGATGCAAAAACACAGGCAGGGTATTTGCTGTGTAAGTCACTTGACTTGGTGTCTCAAGACTGACAAAAACAAGGAATGAGACATAAACAGAAGAAAGTTATTCTGGAATAAACACTAAAGTGGAGTGACTAGAGATGTCTCAAGCCAAAGACTGCTGCTTGCACAAGTGTGTGTGTAAATGTTTGTACACTCAGACCTGTCTGTGTAATAACAGCAAGATTTGAGAGGACAAAGGAAAGGGGAGTGAAGAAGGGAAATGCCAGACATAGTTTTTGGTCCCTTCTGGCTTTGCCAGTGCCTCTGGCTGGGAAATACTGTGGAACACACAACTGACTCAGCAGGTTTCAGATTTTGCACCTCAAGCATAAAATCCTAAATGCCCATGTGATTCCTCCAGTAACATGGAATAGGAATAAACAGAGCTATAAAACAATTCTTGCCAGCAGGACAGGGAACATAGGCTTGGAAGGTAATGACACCTCCTCCAAATCCAACTATGTGCTGTCACAGACAACTACAACCTTTTCATTGGCTTCACAAGTTCTGTCTTTGACCCAATTTGACTTTTAATCATATTTAAAAGCCAGTTTCAAGATCTCATCCTTTTCATAATAAGAAACCTGCCTTTGAATTCCATCTAAATTTATCCATGATCAATGCATATCTATTTGGCATAAGCTTCAATCTTTTTTTAGTAAGTAGTGATCATTAAGTCCTATTTTATTTCCTCTTGGAATTCACCACTATAACATTTTATACCAAAAGTAAGACTATGCCATTCTCTGCTTTCTTTTTTTTCTTTATTGAAAACATACTGTCAGGAAACTATTTGGCCACCAACTCTAAAAGAGTTGGAAGAACAGTATGTCTTAAAAGTCATGAAAGTACATGAAAAACAATGATTAATGATGGATGCCATATTGACCTTGTTGCAGTCCATGGAGCATTTGCTGTGGCCAGGAAAATGTTTTCAAAAAGCCAAATTTGGCAGCAAAGGCAGCCTTCCAGCTGGCTGGGAGGTTGCTCTGTACCTGTTAAGAAACAGTACCCTGCTTCCTATTATTTGGAAATTATTGGGAATTCTCCATAGTTTCTCCAGGTAGCCTTTGGTGTTTGTTTTTTTGTTGTTGTTTTGGTTTTGGGGTTTTTTTAGGCTTTTTGTGGGTTTTTTGTTTTGTCTTGCTTGTTTGTTTTTGGGTAGTTGTTTTTTTTTTGGGTTTTTTGCTTTTGTACTATTCTTACTTATTAACTATAAAAGAATCATATTCCTAAAACCAGCTTGTCGACAATATGTTTGTTTGCTATTCAAGTAAATACAGTAGGTGGAATTAAAGAAAAAGGTTTAAGGCTTTTTACTGAATATTAATACATCCATAAGTGGAATTTCTACTTAGTGCCTTAATCAGACACCTACAAAAGTTAAGTGCACATGCATAAATAAATATATATATTTACATGTATAAAATACAGAAAACAAACTTCTTCTATATAAGTGTTTGCCTACATCTTTAGAACACTACAACAAAATACATTTATCTGAAAACCTTCTCGTATCCAAAATCTCTAATGGAAGTCCTGTCTTATGACTAACATTATTTTTCCTGTTCTTTATTTTATAATGAAGTAACTATTTTATAAATATTATAGCAAACACATATGTTTTTCCAATATTATTTTAGTGTCTTTTAATTCAAATCTAATTTAAATAAAAATAAAATTGACAATTTAAAATATATTGGTTATATACAGAACAGAGGATCAATATAAGACCTTGAAAACTAATGCTAAGATGGGTATAAAATAACCTTGCTGCTTTTTTCCTCTTCAAAACAGGGAGGAGACTATGTTATCTATACTAGTATTACTTATCATGCAAATGGGTTTGGAATTCACAAGATTAGGAAACAAAAATATCCTGCTTTTTAGGTTTTGTATTACACATTTCCAAGTATTTATAAGTGTGGGATTCCTAAATGTATGAGTTGTGTTCCTTGCATAGATGTTTGTATCCAGGAATTGTGCCATCAGGGGAAAAACCACCAAATGGAGTCTTTTCATGAAATTACAGGAGCTGGCAAGTGCTGCAACTCTTGCTATTTTATTGTGAATCTTAAAATATAAAGTGGGAGGTTTTGTAATAGCCTAGTTCTCAGAACCAAATGGTGTCTGCAAACGAAAAGACTTTCAATAAGGAAAAGGAACAAACTTGCTGTTGGTCTGTAACAGGAGGCTGGCTGGCACTCCAAAGTGTTACTTTAAATACGTGATAAAAAAATTCTTCATCATTGTGTGAAATGAGATTTCTGGCACATCTTGACCCCTTCATCTTATGCCATCTGCTCTACCTCTCCTCTCTTCTGAAGGCAGCTCTATCCCACCTTCAACCTCAGTAAGGCAGAAAAGGTTTGTGCTGCTGAACATCAGGCCAGTGCACCATTTTCTTCTCCAACTCTTTCATCATCAATATGACTTTCGTTTTCCTAACACTGTAGTAAAGGAAGCAAACCAGTCAAAAACAAGCCATTCATCATTTGGACAGAAAGTGTGCTGGAAAACTAAGGAGGAGGGGAAATATAGGGTTTTTTTAAGGTATTTTTTAAAGGCAAGAAATAAAAGACCAACAGAAAACAGGTAAAACCACTGAGAATTTTCACAGTTTTAGAATCTGAAAAATCAAACCAACCAATGAGCAAAAAGGAAATAGTTTGGAGAGTATGTCTGCAAGTTCATTACAACTCATTTAAGCTATTAATGCAGCCTCAGCAGGTTTTAGGAAAGGGAAGTGCACCTCAGAGTTAAAGGCTGTTCAGGGCAAAATGCAGCTCTGCACTAGGATTAGATTCCATGCAGCATTCCCATCTCAGCAAAACCTGAAGGCAAAACAGTGGCAGGCAACAGCAGCAAATGGAGAAGGAAGAGAAATAAATGAGGAAGAGCTTTATGACATGTTGCTGGAGTGCTGCTGTCAGTCTCTGGCTGCCTCACCAGTTGGCAGATCTCAACTAGGAACAGACTCTTCTAGAATTCCAAGTATGTGTTACCTTTCATTCAAATTAGAATTTCAAAGCCCATGGCAAAAAGCAAACAATTTATATTGTAATATTTTAATTTTATTCTCTCTACTTTAGGACATTCTCAGTACTGAAATTTTTAAAGCAATATCAGAGACATTACAATGATATAAGGAAAATCATGGGTTTTACTATAGAAAAATGAAGTCAATTAAGCACCTGAAAAATGTCCTGAATGCTGAGATATTGAACTGCAAAATGAATGGAACCAGAGTAAAAAATAGGTTGCTTTTGAATACTATGATGAGGCACATTTGGAAAATCAACAAATTAAAGCCATTTCTATTAACTTCAATGAATTACTTTCAGATTAATTACTCAGACCAGTTGCTTATCCCCATTCCCCAAGACTAACTTAACTCAGTATCTAACTTATCTAGAGGGCACCTTGGAGAATCTTACCTAGAAGACAGATGTGCAAGGAGGGAAAAGGGGCTGGGAGTGGAGGAGGCAGTACTGGAATTGTTGTCATTTTAAGAGAAGGAGGCAGAGCACAGTCAGGCCACAGTGACCAATAAAGGGTCACCAGCCCTGGATCTGAAACCCAGACCATCAACCTGAAAAAATTTTCAATTTTTTTTCAGATTCAGATATCAATCTGAATAAAGGGCGGATTCCAATGATGTTGTGCAGGAAACAGTAAAGAACTTCTCAAAGTCTTACAACCACATCCCCTGTCCCTTCTGGTTGTACACCAAAGTGTTAACAAGCCTCTACTCCACACAGCTCCCTGTGGCCTGGGACCTGACCATTTTCCACCACAAAAACTACTCAGACCATTCTCCAAAAAAGCTTGAAGCAGCTTGTTCCCTTCATCTCACCCCTTCCCTGTGTTCAGCAGCTCCCCAGAGCTCCTGGCGTAACAACAGCAAGAAATAGTCCAGGTCACTGTTCATTTTGTACCATTTCTCTCAGTATTGTTGGCAAAACAACTCTGATGATAATATTACTGATTGCAACCAAATGCAAGTAATTCATTGCAGATTTCATTTCATAAATAACTATTTTGCTCTTGCATTCTTAGATGCTTTCAGAAGTAATAAATCAATTAATAAACACAGCAAGTGTCTTCTTTTTTAGTGCTGACAAGGTACAAATTCTGTTAATTGTAAATGTCAAAGAAATGTCAAAGTCTGTCATTAAACTAGTAGGCATACTCTGCATAATAAATACCAAACAATCACCCTTAATTCTAATTTAATTTCTACACTATGACACTGCATTAAAAAAAAAAGTTGAAAATTATGCCTGCTGTGACTAGTTATCCTGAAAGAAATGAGAGAAAAAAAAAGCAACTTGTTATCAGATTGTTTAAATGTCATTATACATGATTTAATAATTCTACTTTTCCTGAATAAAACTTTGTTTCTCTCTGGAATGTTCTGACTGGAAATCATAGAACATAAAAATTGGTCACAAAACTGTAAGCAAATTAGAAAACTCTGGTAAGAACAGCAACAAATAGGCAATTTAATTAGAATGCCTGCATAACAACTGTGTGCTTTATTCTGTCTGGAAGTGTTGATTTGCAAACACTGGGGCAAGCAATATGGTTCTACTAAGACATTTCCATCTCACAGCAAAACAGATATTCACATTGTAGCAACATAAAACATTTTTTCTCTGGTATCAGAGGTAGAAAAACTGCAACCTAAGCACTAGAAACCAGAGGGAAAATAAGCAGACTTTGCCTTTTTAAATGTAAGCCCTGGAGACTTGAAAAAGGCCATGCTGGGAGGAAAGTGCAAAATGGCACCATTGTATTATACTGAAATACTCACACTGGAGCTCCCTTGTTCCGTGCATCTATTTCCAGATATGTTTTAGAAAGTGCTTTCATATTCTCAAAGAGCTGAGGTTGAACTTGGCTTTTAAACTTATTCCTCTATACTGAATAAAATGTTTCTTTATTAAAGACTTCTAAAAATCACCTCAAAAAATTTGACACTCATGTAGAGCATACTTACCTTCCCAGCACAAAGTAATAGAGGCAGAAATCTGATCTGATGCTTTTGTTTCTGAAACACTCTATAGCATAACTCAAATGCAGCCAAGAGAAATATGAGAAATGAATTTGTCCATCAGGAATATTTTATGATCATCTGAATTTTGTGCCACTTTACAGACCATGTGCTTTTCAGAACTGAACTGAACGGAGATTAAATATGCCAGATATGTTCAAAAACATTGTTAAAAATTTAATTATCCCAGAATTAATTTGAGGAAGTAAGGAAATAATTCTTTTCATTTAAAAGTCATAATAATAATATGTTTGGGAAAAACCCCTGTAACTTCAAATGTTTTTGCAGGTATCTAAGTCATTCCCTGTCAGTACCTTCCTTCAAAATTTCTGCCATGCTTCTCATAAAATTTACAAAAGGAGACTGGATTAGTGGGGTTTTAGGACAAAAGGAAGATTAAAGTGTCTAGCACTGTCTTGCAGTTAGCTTAAAGTTAGCTAAATGTTAACTTTAGTAGTAAGATTTGTTTCTAAGTTACTTTTCTGTATCAGCTCATTCCCGTTTTACTGACTGAAAAACTATGGAAAGCAGAGGAAGGACACTTCATTTTCCTCCTTCCAAGTTATTTTTATTTTAGTGTTTATTTTGTTTGTTTTCTATAACAAGATAATTCTCCAAAGGAAACTTCTAAGGAGATAGCAACCTTTCTGGTCATTTTCACCATTGAATCTCTGAAGGAAATGCAAGGTTACTCCTCCCACAGCTCAGACCACATCTGATTTCCAATATCTGCTGATAAAGCACTGACTTCCCAGAAGAGACCACTGCCTAGCACTAAACTGTTGGTCATCTCACAGATTCCCAAAGTGCTGACTGAGCTTTCAATTTAATTAACAGTTATGTTAAAGTAATAAATGAATGGAGGCATCTATATGTGTAAGTTCTTCAGAGTATGCTCTTCAACATAAGCTGTTCAAAAAGGATAATGCTGCCCAAGGCAAAATGATGTGGAATCACAAATGAAGGTCACTGCAATGGCAGGTGAGGCCCCTTGTCTCTCCATCCAGGAGCAGTGCAGATCCACTGCCAGGAGTAGAGGTGGTTGACTCAGATTCTGCCAGTAGGAAGCAGACAGAATGATCTGGGGGAAGCATTTTCCCTGGCTACCACTATGGATGAGGGGCCTCAAGGACATACAGCTCCTATACATGCAGTAAGCAGAGTCAAATGGCTGCTAAACACTTTTGGCTATACATTTGTGCCAAAAAGCACATGAGTGCCAGTCTTTAAATACAGGTAACTATATTCACCAAGAATAAGTTAAAAGCAGCAAGGAAAAAAAATATTTCATGTATGTTGACCATCTCATATGTTTTGTCACCATGCTATGGAAATGGAGGTTCACATCTTCAATATAAAGTCAATTCTCTGCAAGTACAACTCCAGTATATAAATGTGATATTCCCACTTCAGCCTTCACATATACAAAATGAGGTACATTGGCTGCCATCATGATTTTAAAAATGGAAAAGGGAGAGAACTGCCCAACCACCTATTCCACTTCTGAGCCAAGAAAATAGTTTTGTTTGCTTAGTTTGGGATTTTTTTTACGGTATATACTTCAGTGATCTGCCAAGAATAGATGGGCAACATGATTTACATTTCTTTTATCATACTTTTTAATGAACTAATTAATTCTAGCAATAATGACCTAGATAGTACTTGAAATTCTTCTTGCTACAGGAAATAATTTGCATAAAATAATAAATCAAGAGAATTTTTTTTCTTGTTGGACCTGTGGTGAAATATGGCCCACAGAAAATCTTATCATCTAGCATGTTCCAGAGGAACATCTATTTATCTAGGAAATCATTCAAACCCCACAAAACAACAAGCAAACTATTGCCACTATTGCTATTTGTAAAAAAGCAAAATATTGGGGAGACCCAGTAGTTGCAATCTGCTGGCTTTCAACTACCCACTCATTGCTATTCACACAATTACCAGCCAATATGTGCATTTCTATTTCTCATTTCTTCTTGGAACTAATCTCTGAGCTGAATCATAACCACATGAAAGATGACTTTTCCAAGACAGCAGCATTTCAAAATTTAGTGTGTGCATCAAATGTGGCTTGCTTATTTTGATCACACTGCTTTTACTGAACACTCTCTGAATTACTGCAAAAAAACACCCCACCCTCTGCTCTAAGTAGAGTTCCTATAATCAGTAGACTTTCTGCAAACCATCTCATAATGAAAAAAAGTAAAAAGGCTCTGGTAAAAAGGTACTTTTTGGAAGTCTGTCAGCCATCCTCAACTACAACAAAACAGATCTGATCCCCTACACTCTTTTCACAGGCAAAATGAGCCACTTGGTCTCAACCACACAATGAAGAAGATACTGGTTATGAAGGTTTCGGGCAACAGTGAAAACACTTCTTAATTGGAAAATCAATCCGATCAATGGAAAATCAGTATCTTAAAAGAAGTGAAATCCAAATGTTCCAGAAAGATAGAAGAACTGTAAGCTCTTATGAAATATAAAGCAAGGTCTCCTCTTTCACATTCTTACAGACACATCTCACCCAGACACTTCAATCTCCCTTTGAGAGAGAGGAAACCAGTGACTGAAGGTCAGTCAGGCATAATCCAAACACAGATTATGATACCCCTCTGTGTTCCTACCCTTTTAAAGATGCCAGGCACTACTCTAGAGTATTATTAGGCCTGGAGTTGTACTACCCATGTTTTGGATTTAAAAATAAGAAGTAAATTAATAAAAACATAAATCTGAAAACAACAGTGGGTTCCAAAATCATTCACTATTATCCTGCTGGCACACAGATTATTTGTTTTTAATTTCCACCCAGTGAGCTGAAAGCACTACACTCTTCCAGAATTTCTTATACACACATCCAGAATCCAGCAGCTCACTCCTCTGAGTGACTTTGCATTGCCATCTCTTGTTTTTCAAAATGCCTCTGCTGTGTGAAAAATAAATAGCTTCCCTCCTCCACAGAACTATTCACTTAACATTGTGGTGTTAAATAAATATTAATATAAGACTGGGCTCACACTGTTTTATTACAAGTGGTACCTTACTCTGCAAATATTTCCATTCTCTTTACCAGAGCAAGGTATTCCTCTGCAGAAGTAAAGGAGGTAGAGCCTGGCTCAGCCCAGCAGCACCATTTACTCCTGTTCCCCCAGCTCAGCTTGGCCCACTGGTGCATACACAGAAATCTGCTGCCTGTGGGCAGGGCAGCAGGGAACAACAGCCCTGCAGGACACCACACTCAGCTCAGAGCACCATGATTCCCAAGCACATCAACCCCTTTCACCACACCACAACACCATGCAGAACCCTTGTATGCCTTCCTTTCAGAGAAGTGCATGTGAGCAAGGCCAGGGGACAGGAGGCTGGGCCAGAGATCCCCAAATTCAGCTGGCATCTAAGCTGGACCCACTTAACACTCAGGCACAGAAAAGTGTGGCACAAATACGCACATTTATGCCCTTGTATCTTTTTTCTCTCTTGGGTTACAAGAAAAGAAATCAAACTCTCCTGCTTTTTGAGAAGGGGACAAAATAAAATGTGGAGTCATCCAGGCTTACAGCCACTTACCCACCTAACCAATTCACTTTGCTGCTAGTTTGTAAAATATTCCCCTTGCTTCAAAGCAAAGACTCATCTACTCTCTCCAGTTTTATCTGTGGTATAAAACACCAAACATCATGCTACTCTGACATTTCTCCACAGTAAAAAAAGTTCAAAGCTGCAGCTTCTATTGCCCTTATTTTCTGCTGTTTGATTTTAGTTTTCTTTCTTAACTATTTGTATTTTAATGCATTGAAAGACCATATTTTTTTTTAAATAAACTGTTTAAAGGTATTTAATAATTTGCCACATTGTGAGCTTCCTTCAGTCCTACATTGTTCTAGTAACAACAACATGCCAGCAACTAAAAGTAACAGTTAGGTTCATTCTATACACAAGTTACATTTTAGAAAAAAACACATAATTAAGAGTAAAATTTGAAAACCCCATAATTTTCATATCTGTATCCCCCACTTAGTGCTATTTCCAGATTTTCTTCCCAGTTTTATTAAACTAACTTTTCTAGAAGCTGCTTTTTTTCTTTTAAACAGTGGTCTCTGACCTGCCACTTCAAGCTCTTTATATGCCTGTGCTGCTTTGGGCTGGGATAGAGTTAATTTTCTTCCCAGTAGGTAGTGTGGGGCTGTGTTTTCGATTTGTGCTTAACACAGGGTTGACAACACAACATTTCCATAGTGATCTCTGCTTCAACCATTTTAGACTTCTGATTGGAGATTGTCCATCTGTTCTATGGACAGGCATAGATACGTTCCAGTTCACTGAAAACAAGGTCTGAAATATTCCAATCAAACAATCAAAGATTTGGCCACACAAAAATCAGAAATATCAGGCCATGAGGGTTAAAAGGAATCTTTAGGAACACCTCTGCCTTAGTAGCTAGGAGCCAAATAATGCATTCAACTGCACAGTATTTCAGATTTATTGAGAAAAGTCAGATACAATGATTAATTCTGCAGAGTAATAGAGAAGGTTTTATGATTCTGCAGGTTAGCTATAAACACAGATTAAAGCTAAGCAAACATATTTGGAGTTTCTGAAGTTGACAGTTTGATTCTAAGAAGACTAAAATTGCCATGTATTTATATTTGTCTGGAGTTTTGTACTATCGACAAAAAAATAAAAACTGAACTAAAGAAAATATTTAAGCAGAGGATCTTTGTTCTTTATTTTTAACTTTCTAGTAAGCAGTCAGACTGAAGCTTTCAGAATTAAACTGGTGATTAGATCACAGTTAGATGTTAAAGCAGTCAGAAGAGGTACGGCTACAAACCAGAAACAGCAAAACCAAAACCTCTTGTACCAATATCTGCATAAAAGCTGCAGAGAGACCAACTCCTTCATACTGACACCTTGTTCTGTGCAGACCCTGTGCATCCTGGATTTTGGCTAGAAGATGGTGTCCCACAGCTGGGGTGGAGCCAGCCAGTGCTGCCAGTTTGACCTGGCTCCCACTGTGGAACAGGTGGAGGTCTGATAGCTGAAAGGCTGCAAGGCAGCACAAGGACTGAGAGAGACAATTCAGTTCTTCAAAAGAGAAAAGAAAATCCCTGTTATCTGCTATGTACACTCGAAAAATGTTGTTTTATCACGGAAGTAAGCTCTTGAAAACATCCTCAGAAGATGTACTCTGAGGCAAAAAAATTGTTTCATTTTCCTCTCAAGGTTTTTTTCCCCCTAATTATATTGTTTTGTGTTTAAAATTTAATTTAACCATTATGAAATGAACAGCTGACTTTGAAAATGTGAAAACAATTTTACATCATAATTTATTCTCATCACACTTTATTAGTCAAATTCGGCATGAAGCTGTGAATGACAAGTAGTCTCACACCTACCTTGGAGGTGGGAGAGAGGAAGAGCAGAGAAGGAAGAAGGAAAGCATGAAGGTGTCTACAGAGAGCTACAAAATCATTAGTGTCACATTAGAGGATGGGGAAATGTTGCTGACCTTCTCTCCTGATGATGAATTAAGTCATATTGAATGGTATTAGCAGGTTCAAAACAAGAAAAGTATCTTTTCTCACACAGTTGACTACTAACCTTTAGATCTCCCTGACATGTATCTTACAAATTTTTAAGTCTTAGTTTTAATAGGATTCAAAAGGTACCAGGACAAATTCACAGAAGAAAAATACACAAAGGATTACTTAATACAACAGACTGCTTCTGATCCTCTCCCCTAATTGGTTGGGTGCCAGGAGATTATTCCAAACAGCACAGTGACATTTTCCTCCAGTACTTGTGCTGTCCCCTGGAGTACTGCTGGACACTGTCTCACACCAGACACTCAGTTAGATGGACCTCTGAGAGGAGCAATATCTCTATGCTTGCACCTATGCTCCTAATCCAGCTGAGTAAATATTTGTTGTAAGACACCAACACAGCCTGAGCCCCATAACTATGTGTTACTATCCTGGACCATGCTTGTTTTCCGCCATTTTACATGAGAGAGAGAAAAGCAAAAATTCCACTGGCTTTGCAAAACTGCATTCCCTCCAAATGAAGGTTTAGAAACCACAGCATGTAAATACATTCTCAAAAGATGTGCTGGTAAAAATGCAAGCACAAGCACTCTCATTTATCAGGACAAACTGAATGACTGCATGCACAGTTCTGGAGCAGGAATGCACCAAAGCCATGCATGGTAGTGCTTGAAGACAAAAAGGACTGTGGAGTAACCCTGGAGCTACCTCCACCACCAAGTGGAGATACAATTACAACATTGTACAATGGCTTTTCACCAGGCCAGATTTGTATATCCTTAGATGTTTTGGGGCAAACAGTTACTTGCACTTACTGTGTTATGCACCGTAACTCTGCATAACTGACAACTGACAATATTCTTTGGACTTGGAAACAAAGAGCACATATATCCTAAGAATATGATGCAAGCTTTTACTAAGGTAGCTAACATAAATCCAAAGACATCAGTTTCAGCAACTACGTAAATTAAAAATTCCAAAAAGTCACAAAAAGGAAGGAAAGAATTGTAATTGGGGGATTTCTACTTAACAGACTTAATCTTGACACGCAAAATGGATTCTATTATGTTGCATTGTAATCCTGAAATTCTAATACAACAAAACAAATCCTAGACAAGAGCTGGAAGTGGGCAGCATATGTCCCTGCAAGCACATTGGACTTTACTCCAAGCCTGTTCCTTCTATGCAGACGCAGAAGCTAGAAAGAGAGGTAATTTATTTCTAACAGTTTACAGATCTATTAATTCTTACTAAGCAAACATGTTACTGAAAAGCAACATGCAGCCTGCTAACCTTTATCAAAATCCTTCCTTATTTCAGTGCTTGTAGGCAAGACACTGGCATCAAAGATCTGAGAGGAAAGCAGAACGATGCTTGTGAGAGGCACAAGATTTTTATGAGCAATTGTTATTTGCACTACAAAAAAAAGAGGCTCCACAAAACAATGACAGATTACAGAAGCATCCCATTGTGATTTTTGATAGAATAAGAAATACTTAGTATTCAATCAGACATCTTTACTGTAATACGATAGAAGACTGTAACAAAGGCGCTGAATCCTCCACTATTCAGGCTGATGCACAAGGCTAGAAAGAAAATCAACATTTCTATTTTTGGTGTCTGTGACGTTGAGTACATGAAGTGCACGTTAGCCTAACAACTACCATTTACTGATTGAAAATGTTTAGCAGGCATGCTGAAAAACTCTTCACTGTAGCTCTGCAGAGACAATGCCATGGAGATTTAGCATGGAAAGGAAAAGCTGGAACTGAGAGTAAAATCACCAAGGTACAAAGGATGTTAGCACATTCCCATATGCTGCATCTGAGCCTGCTATCACAGAGGCACCTGAAGGCTCTTTCACATCCCAGAGAAGGGTGGTGAGTGGAAGTTAACATGGGGAAAACCCATCCAGAACTTATTCTGCTCCTGAGAGGCCCTGTGGAAAACAGCTGGGTACAGCACCAACCAGACTGTCCTTGGAGGTTCACAGGATGGACACTCCTCCTCTAGGCAACCAATTTTCAATCTCACAGCAAGAATTTAACAGAAAAAAAGGGATTTTAATTTAGTGGCTGCACTGGAGACAGTAAAACTGTGTTGCTTGGAGGTCTCAGGGTGACAGAGCTCTGCCTCACTGTCTGAGCTGTACACAAAAGCTGGCAGGAGACTCTAGTTCCAGCCAGCTCATAGAGAAACTTTTAAAGGACACAATGCCCCACTACATCTTAAGGCCAAAGTCAATCTGCCACAGCAGCACAAGGCAAAATGAAATTAAATTGCAGTCCCTCACTCTCTGAAACTTTACCGTCAGAAAAATGACATCACCACAAATTAGTCACTGTGAATGTATATAATTAAGTCAAGGTCAATCGTCTCTACATTGGGTTGTCTAGCTAAGCAAAGGATTGTGATTAAAGTAAGACTCAGAAATTTCTATAATTCAGTATTTCAAATTGCAGTTTTTAGTGATGTGTCACTAAAGACACACTAATACTGTGC
The DNA here is from genome assembly GCA_013399455.1 of Anthoscopus minutus. Taxonomy (NCBI): domain Eukaryota; kingdom Metazoa; phylum Chordata; class Aves; order Passeriformes; family Paridae; genus Anthoscopus; species Anthoscopus minutus. Next base: position 513,716 of record VWYI01023806.1, on the reverse strand, counting down.
AAAAATGGCTACAAATGCAGGTTTCTAGTCTAAGAGGCACTATCACTTTCTAGAACTGCCATTTGACCTACAGTCTCTTTTTCAGGATCTAGCTTACAGAAGAGCCACTCCAGAAAGTGCCTAAGGACCTGGAATGGGAGTCTGGCCATCTGGGTTTAGCATCTGGGTCTGTCAGAGATTTCCTGTGTGAACTTTGGCAGGTCATTTAATGACAAGGGACAAACAATAAGAAATATGTAGAGCAAAACTATTAATAAGGTTAAGTGACTTTTATGGGCCCTTACAGGCTTAGGAATTCCCACAAAGTAATGAACTCTTTTGTAACTTCCAACTTTTCAGAGGGGGAGATTAATTCCCCATCACTGCAACATCCATCCTCTGCCTTAACCACTCTTGCTTCAGAGCAGTATATTTGAAATGCTGACTGCAATAGGCAAGTCTGAGGGTCTCAATTTGCTAAGGACATTTTTTCTGTTACTGACCTGAAATCATGAAATACCACCATAACAACTGGTGTCCTCAGCCTTCCGTGAGGGTACAGATCAACATTAACTTCTTGGCACCTTGCAGTAACATGCATCACTGCTCAAATCCAACTTCTAAAAATGAAATCTAGAGTCAGAATAGTGTCAGACAAGTAAAATAGCCATCACTGACATATTTTGTGTTCTAGGACAGATCTCTTCAAGTTGAAAAACAAAGTCTGTAGTGACTAGCATAGCAAAGTCACCTCATCTGCTCAGAAGGAGTCTGTGAGCAACACTACTTGGACCATCTCAGCTGTCTGACAGAGATTCTCTCCTTTCCTCTTTGATGCTGATCTTGTTAACTCATCTCAATTCATTCTTAATTAGACTATAGACTGACACAACTTCTAATTATTATAGACCACCAATGCAAATCCTGAATACCATGATCTTTTCTGATAAAAACATATATAATCTCAACTTCTCACTGAATTCTTAAGGAAGGTAAAACCTTGTTCGGTTTCCCATTTTCTCCCCAGCTCCATAACTTCCGGGAGTATGTTAAAAGCATTTCAGTTCAAGAGGAAATAATTTTAAAAGTCTTGTGTTCATTGGTATAGAATTACTTTGCACTGTAAAGGCAAACTCAACTCTCTGCCAAGGCAGAAGAGAGAGAAGCAGCATGTTGGGCATGTCGCCCGATGGCCTAGACAGGAGGCAGACCCTGCACTAAAAACATAATGCAAGAAGCTGCCCAAGACCTGAGGAAAGAAGAGACAGAGGAATGGCAGCATGACCCACATCTCACTGCAAGACTCCACAGAGCTGGCAGACAAGAGACAACAAACCTTTTTTTTTCATAGGGAAAATTACTGCAACAGTTGAATCTGTCAGGTTGTTGCTGCCAAAAAGGGGGAAACCTCACTAACCTTCTTTCCACTCCAGAAGCTTCCTCACCCCTGCTTCCCAGCCACCTCTTCTCCCTTGAGGATACCCAGTGGCACTCATCAGACTGGAATTCCCATGACCCATCCTCTCTCTTTCTGCCATGTCAGTGAACTGAATGTGGCTGCAGACAGAATCTGAAGAGTCGTGGAGTTGCTACACAAAATAAGTAACAGAAGTATGCACCAGAAACAGGGAGAAGGAGACAGCAGGGATTCCTTGCTCTCAGCCACTGGGATCTACCAGATTCAATCAAGTCACCTCATGCAATTTTAAATTACTTGGAACTACTCAAGCTTTTAGAACATAAATTGTCTTTCAAAGAAAGAACAACAAGAACAACCTGAGAAGGCCTCTGTGTAACTTTTTGCATTGGTGGTATGTTCCAGAATCACACAGAAGAGAATGCGTTTTCAGAAAATTACAGCCCTGCTGGAGTGCAGAAAAACTATCCCTCTGAAAAAAGAAAACAGAAAATCTCCCTACAGTCCTGAAATGTAATCCATTTGTCATTGCTCAGTGGAGATCCAAAGCTGTTTTTTATTGTGAATTACTAAGGTCTTTATTTCTATATATACAGAAAAACTCAATTTTTCCCAATACTCACAAAAGCTCCTCAATTATGAGGTTTCATAGAAGGAATTGCATGAACAGCTCCTTACCTTTCCCAGAAAAGTGGAATGCCTAACGGGCCAATAAGAATGATAATAGGTCTCAAGCACTGAAGACATGATCACAGCTAATGAAGAAGAACTGTTCTAGGAGAGGAAGGCAATTTAGAGTAGGCTCAAAGTGACTTCCTGCAGTTCCCAATACTATTAAGGGATGATAAAAAAGAAACTTGAGTAAAGATAAGACAGATGAAACAAAGAAGGTGAAGATTAAAGAGCTACTACGGATGGAAAGCACGGGAGCTACAAGCAAAAAGAAAAGTGATTTTCTAACTTTCTTAATGCACAAAGTACCGGGACATGTATTAAAGGAGATGACGTTTAAATGAAGTCATTCCAAGAGACATCAACACTGCTGTGCTTGCGCAAGAACCTAGCTCATTAGGAGATGGAATTAGCAGCAGGAAGAGGATGGAGGAAGCACCCTGAGGCTTCTCCCTGCTCGGCTCGGCCAGTAGGTGTCACAGCAGTCAATGCTATCAGTGCACAGCAACTCCGAGCCACAGAGGTGTCTAGTTTGGAGAATGCTAAATTACTGTTCTTATATAAATCAGCTTTAATTAAAATTAATTTTTTTAAAAAAAGGAAGTAATTAGTAATTTCTATGACTTTCTATCAGATATTTCAAGTATCCTTGAAGGGTTTGGAAAGAACGCAAACAGATTGCCAAACATGTCAGCAAACACCAGAGCTCTTATGCCTGCACTTAGGGCTATAGTGAGGCATTAAACACTCCGTGCTGGCAGAGGTTAAAAGATCAGAAATGCTTGCTGCCCCCTCCCCAGTTGTATCAGCCAGCCTAACCAGCACACACAGCTGAGGTTGGTTCCCAGACATGCCTGGTCTGAGAACTAGAGCTAGAAAACATGAGGCAACATGAACGTAAAAAGCTAGAGCAGTATGAGTTGCAGAAGCAAGAAAATTTAAAATATTTTTTCAAATTTTCTACTTCAAAGGAAATTGAGAACATATCTAGGGGTACTCCTTGGGTTTAGCTTCTTTTTTCCTGGTGTGAATTCTCCAGCAGCAAAACTTGAGGCTAAGTGTTTTCCTACCCTTTCCCAGCACCAAGCGAAGCAGATGGGCTCTAATCATGCTCTGATATAGCACAGGGAAGAAAAGCATATGATGGCATTCCCCATCAGGAGTCTGCCTTAATGCTTGCCAGTCAGCTGTGCACATATAAAGCAATCATGACTTTGTTTGCCATTTCCTCTGGAACATATGGTGATTTACTATGCAATTTCCAGCATGTATTGACACTGTTTTGAATCGCACTTAGATCCTTCTCTACTACACACAAAAATGTAAATACATGTGGTTTATGTTTAGGGTCATGTGATAGCAGAAGGGTCCTACCAAAAGCTATAGAGCAGCTGCTGGCAGCCCCCTGCCCCCAGTGACCAGAGATTTCAGTGGGAGGAAATGGCTTTGTTTTTGGGGGAAGACTGTGACAACTTGCTACAAAGCAAGACAGCTTTAAACAGACCACCTGTGCCCAGAGCACCCTCACTGCCTGGTTGAGCACACCAAGTGGCTTCTGTTTATCAGCATCTAGTCCTGCTGTATTCTTTCTGCCTAGTCCCACTGAGTGGTGGGTTGCATAATGATCCAAAAATAGATCACTAAAATATGAAAATTATTAGACATACTTAATAATAATCCCTGCAGCTAAATTTTTTATAGCAGGCAATTGGCTGGCAGGTTACACAATACAGCATCCAAGATGTGAGTCAGAGCAAAAAACAGAGAAGCTGTAAGAACCTCAGTTAATAAAGCCCTAGAGATTTAGGCAGTGCTCTCAGTTCATTACCAAAATACATCAACTGTGGCAACTGGATCTTCAAATCCTGTGCAACTTTGAAACAAGTAACACCTTTCTCCCTAGTAGTTGAAGAGACCATCAAATAATTAATATTCTTATGTAAGGAAACATATTTTTTCTTCAGTAGCACTTGGATGAAGAAAATAAGTTAGATTTAATAAGTCACTCAAATTTTGTAAAATCAAGAGAAATACCAAATAAAATGCCCTATGAAACACCAAGATTGAAATTTTTTTTACTGTATGTTTTTCTTAAACAAACAGGAAATCCATTGGATTACCACAGTTTCTGCTCATCTTTACAGTCATATTGGTAACACTCTTGAAACACTTAAGAGAGAAAATAGAGTATTTTAAAAGACAGAAATAATTCCAGTGAATAACTCTTTAGCCCTTTGCTCCTAGGGAAAATAACCATACTGCCCACAAGATGCATTTTATCAAGAAAATGTAATTAGGTATAATAACTTCACCTTGCTTTTAAGAAGCTATTACCATTTGCTGTTCTTAGTGCATAGGCTCCACTTTCTTTAACATACATGTACTAAAAATCCTGACCAAAGTAAACCAGGATACTGAATATACATTTACTTCTCCATAGAAAAGATATGAAAAATAATAAACTACATAAGGCAGATGTTCAGGCAGATGTTAGCAGGTTTGCTTTGTACTTCACCAAAAGACACTGGGATAAAACATTGATAAAGGCAGTGAGAGCCTTCATAAACCTGTAGAGAAGTAGAAAAAGAGGGGAAAAATGCAAATATTTTAGTGGTACAAGAACTGAAACTAATCAAGTGAAAACAGGTTACTTACAGCACTTTTAGAGCCTGAAAAAGTGTCATGCAAGCAAGAGACCTGCCTTTAAAGGTTAATCTTGGATTGCATGAAGCAAGGCAGATAAGAAGCACTCATGATTGCGCAAGGCACTTGGGTGAGAGGTTCGCCCACCCAAAGCTCCCACCCTTCTGCAAAAAGCAGCTGACTGCTGGCTTCCAGCTCTGAGAAGACCTACTAAGGCCCAAGAATGACCTGAACAAGAGTGCTTCACAGTATCACACTCAGTCATCAAAATCTTGGTTTCAACAATGGCCTTATCAAAATCGGTTTATCAGTTAAAATGATTGTTGTTTTCCAAAGTCCCTGCTCCAGTGTTGCCTAATGCTGCACACATTCAGCCTAAAGGGGCAAGAAAAAGCTTTCGTGTTCTGCATTCAGTTACAAGCTTTAAATTACAAGCTTTGTAGAGCCCTGTAACTCCGTCCCTCACAATGTAACTCATGCCAGGTTGTAAAGGGGAGATGTTCTCTGGAAAGCACAGGTTTCAAGGGAAATCAAATGGGAGCTCCTGCCTGGGCGGCAGCACTAGAATCATAATCAAGGAAATAAAAGGAGCTTGATGGCACCCTAACAAGCATGAGTCAATGTATTTCATGCTTGTCTGCCATCAGGAAAAGCTGAGATGCTTTACCAGTGCCCAGTAAAAAGAGCAGTTTAATTTCCAATGTCTAGCAAGCATCTTGTTCCAAATCTGTTGTTTGCTTCATTGGAGGATAAAACAAAATCAAAATTAAATCATTTGTCTCTTTCTCTAAATCACTTAGGATGTCTAAAGGCAATTGAAGCTTTTTAATAGGAAACAAAAGAATATTTATATTGCAACACAATCTTAAACAATTAATATTATTCTATTAAAGTGTTACTCTTTTTCTGCATTTAATGCGAGTTGCCATATCAATATCCTAAACAAAAAACAAAACGGGAAGCTTCCTAATGTAATCGTGATTAGTATGTCCTAAGATAAGCATGTGAGAACTAAAGTCATGGATCCAGCAACAGGCAAATAATGACTAGCACTGGCTTTCTTTACATTACAAAGGTGATTTGTTTAGCTTATCACTATTATTATTACTATTATCACCATCATCATTATTACCATTGCATCTTCACACCCTACTCCTATCTGCCCAGTCTTACCTTACTGACCATGCAGAATTCATATTCAGCATTTACAAAATAAAGAGACTGGAAACCTCTGGTTAAAGAAGGATCAAGAATTTCTTCAGTAGATGTGTTCACCACTGGTGTCAGATCCATTTTCAGAGGCTCCCAGACATAAGAACTATTCCCATCTGGTTTTTTACTGCACAGTTCCATAAACCATTAAATACCCTGCACTGAACTGTGCTAGATTTCAAAGCAAGAGTTTTTGCTTTGAACAGTTTTGTTAGAAACCTCCAAGTAACTCAGAAGAACAACAACTATTTGTAAAAATCTTATTTTCTTCCAGTTCAGCTAGCTTTGATGCTTCTGTGGTATAATTACCAATATTCACAGTCAAACTGCCCTTTCAGAATGCTCCTGAGAACTGAACTGCATATGCCAGATGGCCTCAAGGCTGGAGGAGGAATGTTGTCTTCTCTGCTGCTGCCCAGCCTGGTGTCTCCTGTAGACTCTACCTGGTCTTCATCACATCCCTGAGAGGGAACCTAATGCCAAAGACCCCATGATCCCTTGGCAGCTAAGGCAACCTAGTCTCTAGTAAGAGATTGGTTGTCCACATCACTCCCACAATATAAAGCAGTCCCATGGAATGCTTCCTGCCTAGCTCTGCTACCTGCCAGCATCTCTTCAGGCAAGGTGAGGGAAATGGAGAAAGAAATCAGAAGCAGGAGAAATCCAGATCTCTGAGAGGTCAGTTTTTCTTACTTGATTCCCTAGGCTCATCAGAGGCTGTACGTGAAAAGCCAACCACCACTGATTGTTCAGTGCTTGTTCCAGCAGACCTCTCTGCTCACATGAAGCAGACCACTCTTCTCCCTACTTCCTCAGGTTCTTGGTTCCAGCACTGTCTCCTGAGAAGGTGGTCCCACAACTCAGAATATGTCACAGCTCATGGAGTGTGATATGTCCTGCATGTCTGAAAGGGACATGGCTGACCCAGGTCACCTTCAAAAGCTGCTCAGAAGGTGTGGGTTTCAGTTGCTGGTGGGTAAAACACAGCAAATCACACATGCAGAGTAAATCTCAAAGGAACACATGACCTGGCATAGTGCTCATGAAGGGGTAGGCAGTGTGTGTGGCGTGACAAGCCAGTCTCATATCCCAAGCACACACAGTTGCTAAGGGAGTCTGAGCAACACACAGTTGGCACTCACCCAGCAACCATGGAGCAGCAGCTTGATCACATGTTGTTTCTCTAAAGTAGGAGTGCTGCAGGATGCAAGTGTTATATCTATTCTGGTCCTTAAAGCAGCTTGGTCACTCATGTTCACAGGAGGAGCAGGAACATCGGGATCAATCATGCACCATTTGGGTACCATGTGTAAATACCAATTAAGATTGCTTTTGATGACCACTATGGCAGAGGCCCAGCAGCACAACCTGTCCAGTGGGAGACATGGGCCTCATACCCATGCCACACAGCTTTTGAAGAAGCATTTTTTACAAGTGTGATAAATCACAGGACCAGGTTGCCCAGTGAGGTGGTAGATGTCCCATTGCTGAAAACATTAAAGGTTAATTGAATGAGACTCTGGACAACCTGATCTAGCTGAAGAGGTCCCTGCTCACTGCAGTGCAGTCAGACTAGACGACCTTTAGGGTCCCTCTCACTATTCTGTGATTCTATATTGGGTCCCTGGCTTAAGGATATGTAATGGAAGCCATAAGACATGATGCAGTGGGTACCACTGCAGCCTCATGCCAGACTTTCTAGAAGGCACTGTGTTGGTAGGTTAGTCTTGGGTAGTAGAGAAACTTGGGATACAGATGGCTGAAAAAGGACCTCAACAGTGGTAATATCACCAGGTTTCCTCATCTTCTTCTGCTGGCTGCTTTAATAATACTCCCTGGGGATCATGAGAGTGTAGATATCACTGTACTGTAACTCCTGTTGTCAGGAAGGAGTGGCAGACAGGCTGTCAAATGGTGCAGTCTGAAGGGTTTCTTTGGGGGCCAGATAGGGGAAAAGCAGGGGAGAGAGATAATTTGAAGTTGTTCTTTATTGTTTCTATTGTGTTCACCTGGTGTAGTAAAAACTCTGAAACACTGAGCTCTATCCCCAGTCACCAACTGCTGTCCTATGGCTTTGTGGATCACAGAGCATCAGCTGCTCCATCATCCACTTTTTTTCACTCACCTCCATGGAGAGATACCAGACACTCCACTCATCTCCCGCCTCTTTCTGTTTAACTAGCTTCTCTACTGAGAGGCTCTCTTGGTACATGCAGCATTCAACAAGGGGAAGAAGGACAAGCCTGTATTTCAAGTACCATTTTCCTGGCCTGTCCTGACAACCTTATCCTTGTTTTTGTCGCTCAGCTGCTTTCTTTAGCACACTTGTATACTTTCAGGCTGGGTTTTTTTTCAAAGCATACACAAGTCCCTTGTAAGACTTCAGCACAAAACTAGAGTCTGCTCTTCCACTACACAAAGCAGAATTCAACATCCTATGCCACAAGCTGCAGACCTTCAAAGGTCTTCTACACAGAGTAGAACATATGACTAGAAAATCCTGGTTCCATTCCTCATTGTCACTAAGGATCAGTGTACAAGACAGTAAGTCACTTAATCCTCTACATTTCAGTTTCCTTTCACATAAGGACAATAAATCATCCAATATCTTATAAAAAAGATATAAAGAAATATAGCCCCATATGACCCCTTTGGATGAAGTATGCCATCTGTATACCTTAAAATGTCCAGTAAAGAAATTCCAACATGGAATAAAATGAGAATATTATTAAAGCTAATTTGGTAGGGGCCTTATAATTCTATAAAGAGTGCTTTTCTGAACAGCTCTCTGGAGAGCATGATAAGGTCTGGAAAATCCTACTGATTAGCAAATGTGGTGAAACAAGCAGTATGCAATATTTAATGATAGATTCTCAAAGAGGATACCAAGAAACATCCCCTCAGTATTTTTGAAGTTATACCTTCACATCACTAACAAATATGTTACATATAAAAATAACTGAGTAACTGCAAATTTAGATGAACTTTTATACATTTTGGGAATATATTACAAACCAAAAGCCAGAAGTTTTCCAGACTCCCTTCATGGCTGCATCTGTGATACAGAATGGTTTGTGTACGAATGCTGAAGGTCATTTATGAACTATTTGGTTGTCAAACACAAACAATCATTTTCAAGGTTGCTGAAAAAGACCACTGTAATGCTTTCATATTACAGGATATAACTGATCCCAAATGACATTACAAATAAAAGATTTTAATTATTTCTTCTTCCATTCACTGCCATGAATTTGTCATTGGACTAAATGTGAATCTCCTCTTTCAGAAAGGGTACAGTATAATTACTGAGAACATGTAAGCTACTCAAATGTGGATGTGATTTTCTGAGCCTGAGTGAGTTCCTGATCTGTTCCAAAGGGAAAATCTTTTGGAAACTTCTCTTTCAAAGACTATTTTTTGTAAATAGGTTTTGATTCTCAGAACAATATCACACAGTTGTTCTAAATATGTTTTTCTCTTGTTCCACCAATGGAACGAGAGAGGTGGTTCCTTTGGCCAATCATGTTGACCTGTATTGGAACACCTCATAAAAAGGGTTGCAAAACCCTGAAATAAAGTCTTCTGCCTCATTTGGGATCAAAACCTTGCTGTTGTGATGTGAATCCACTTTGCTATTTCATGTTCACTAGCAACATTCAAACTTTTATTCCTACAAGACTTGCTGCTTGAGCAATTTGAAAAATGTAGACAAGGAAAACCAAAGGTTAATATTTCCAGAGTGCACCAAATTTCTAATGGCAAAGCCAATATCCATTTGTTAGAGCTAACACTATTTTCTTCCTCTGTTATTGCTTTGCATCTTAGTATGACCAAAGGTTACAGCATCCTCATATTTCCACTCTAGCCAAGTATCTGATCAAGTATGTGATGGAAATCAACAGCAATTTTGTTTTCATTAATCAAGATAATAACTGGCCATAAATAACATCTTTGCAGTTACTGTGAAGTAACAACAAAACCTTGAAAAACAACAAGTTGCATTTCCCCCTACTTAGAGGAAGACTGCAATGTGCCTCACTCCTGCAGCTCAATAAAGAATGCTGGAATTTACGTGACATTTAAATTTTATACTAAATCCAGGCATCAACCTTGAAGATGGGAGACATCTTCATGGGAGATGGGAGACAGATGTATCTATTCCAGTCAACCTGGGTATTACATTAGTTCCTTTTAAAGTATTTTGTTTGGGTTTGGGTTTTGGTGGGGTTTTTTTATAAGAATCAAAGTAAAAAAAAGGTTCCAAAAGGGGAACATAATTCTGTATTTTCACATACAGACAATGCTTACAAAAGTAAAGCATCTAATGTATTACAAAATTATTGTGGCAGAAATTTTCTTGGATTCTCTGATGTCAACTGTGTAAATGAATAATGAAAACATTTTGCGGTGTACTATATTTATTACAGAGCATACGAGAGGAATTACCAACCATGAAGTACGTCAGAATGGTGGAAGCACATCCTTGAAATTTTAAGGTGGAGAAACAATATGTTTAGATGAACTGCAAGGCAAAGCCAGGTTGGGGAATGCTGCGGAAATGTTGCAAATGTGGTTTGCCAAGTCACAAAGACTAGGAACAGTGCATGTGTACAGTGTTTGCTTTCTGTGTTTGGAAAAGACCTCCAGAGATGAAGACAATAAGAAGAACTACAAAGGTATATGGCAGTAAAAGCACAAAGTATTAAAGCCCAAACACTTCTTTAATTGGGCATTGGGTTTTCACGTTCATAATGCTATACTAATTAAAAATGGATTTAGCAGACTTAGCTCCTGATAAAAATCTGGTGAAAACATTTTGCAGTCTCACAGCTGCATAGAGAGACAATGGATTTGGACCTGTGGTTAATTATGATCCCTTCATGTCCAGTTGCATGGCTGTTTGTGGATAATGAAATTCCCATTCCAAGCCCTATAAGGACAGCATTTTGAGACACTGAGTATATTCAGAGTAGCCTACCACTGTATGTTCCTGCTACAAGTTGAGGAAGGTATTACTGAACACACTGTACATATATATGTGTATATGTGTGTGTCTATATTTTTAATGTATACATACATATAAGCACACAAGTTGCTGAAGTTCGTGCCCCATTTTGTAATGTGAAAAGCAAAATAGAAAATTAATGGGAACAACAAATAAAAAGGCCATTAAAAGAGGGAGAATATTAATATTTTCAAGCACAGCTAAGACCCCTCTGCAGTCTGCTAATTTAGAAAAAATTACTCAAAAAAACCACTTAGTAGATTCAGTTGTATAGGGATTTTACATTCTACGTCAGTGTCAGGTATCACATTTCTGTGATCCAGACAGGTGTTTGACATAACACATAACAAAATGCACTTTCTTTTGAGGAAGGAACCTGTGTTGGTTTGACATTAGTTAATATTGGGGAGGAAGGAAGGAAAACATCTACGGAAATAGTTCTCCTGAGAGAGGCTCTTGGGAGCTTCAGAAAGAGCCAATAGCTGCCAATAGTTCTGAGAACTGACAGCTTTGTAAACCATTAGAAATCAGAATCCACCCCTGTGAACACCCATTTTAAAGCCCGGGAAACTCTGAACTCTCCCTTTTCGGCTTCCGGCTTCTGAAGGTGTCGGGGCTGTGGGGGGA